>JAECWN010000437.1:0-484480 GCA_018150725.1 Drosophila quadrilineata | reverse complement strand
AAGAATCTTGCTTTTTAAAAATTCCAATTTTTTTAATTTTTCACCTTTTATGACATTTTTCTAAAAATATTGACTCAAATCGACTTCGGTAAAGTGATTCATATATATTGAGATGCCAGAAACTTACTTTCCGAATTAAGTTGCAGTTGAACCTTTCTTAAAAGAGTTATGGGTTATTAAAGTTTCCAAAGAATTTTGCTTTTTTAAAAATGCCAATTTTTTTAATTTTTTCACCTTTTAGGACATTTTTTCTAAAATATTGATTCAAATCGACTTCGGTAAAGTGATTTATATATATTCAGATGCCAGAAATTTACTCTCCAAATTAAGGCGCAGTTGAACATTTTTTGAAGGTGTTATGGGTTATTAAAGTTTCCAAAGAATCTTTCTTTTTGAAAAATTCCAATTTTTTTAAATTTTTTTACCTTTTTGGCCATACTATCTTAAATATTGATTCAAATCGATTTAGGTAAAGTGATTTATATATATTCAGATGCCAGAAATGTACTTTTATAAATAAATTTGCAATTGAGCATTTTTTGAAAGAGTTATGGGTTATTAAAATTTCCAAAGAATTTTGCTTTTAAAAAAATAGCAATTTTTATAATATTTTCACCTTTTAGGCCATATTTTCTAATGTACTGATTCAAATCGACTTCCGTAAAGTGATTTATATATAATGAGACGCCAGAAATTGGCTTTTCAAATTAAGTTGCAATTGAGCCTTTTTAAAATTAGTTATGGGTTATTAAAGTTTCCAAAGAATTTTGCTTTTTAAAAAATGCCAATTTTTTAAAGTTTTCACCTTTTGTGCCATATTTTCTAAAATATTGATTCAAATCGACTTCGGTAAAGTCATTTATTTATATTCAGATGCCAAAAATTTACTTTCCAAATTAAGTTGCAGTTGAACCTTTTTTGAAAGAGTTATGGGTTATTAAAGTTTCCAAAGAATCTTGCTTTTAAAAAAATGACAATTTTTATAATTTTTTCACCTTTTAGGACATTTTTTCTAAAATATTGATTCAAATCGACTTCGGTAAAGTGATTCATATATATTGAGATGCCAGAAATTTACTTTCTAAACTAAGTTGCAGTTGAACCTTTTTTAAAAGAGTTATGGGTTATTCAAGTTTCCAAAGAATTTTGCTTTTTTAAAAATGCCAATTTTTTTAATTTTTTCACCTCTTAGGCCATATTTTCTAAATTATTGATTCAAATCGACTTTGGTAAAGGATTCATATATATTGAGATGCCAGAAACTTACTTTTCAAATTAAGTTGCAGTTGAACCTTTTTTGAAAGAGTTATGGGTTATTAGAGTTTCCAGAGAATTTTGCTTTTTTAAAAATGCCATATTTTTTATAATTTTTTCAATTTTTTGGCCATATTTTCTAAATAATTGATTCAAATCGACTTCGGTAAAGTGATTTATATATATTCAGATGCCAGAAATGTACTTTTAAAAATAAAGTTGCAATTGAACCTATTTTGAAAGAATTATTAAAGTTTCCAAAGAATTTTGCTTTTTTTAAAAATGCCAATTTTATAATTTTTTCACCTTTTGGCCATTTTTGTAAAATATTGATTCAAATCGACTTCGGTAAAGTGATTTACATATATTCAGATGCCAGAAATGTACTTTTATAAATAAAGATGCAATTGAACCTTTTTTGAAAGAGTTATGGGTTATTAAAGTTTCCAAAGAATTTTGCTTTCTTAAAAATGCCAATTTTTAATTTTCAATTTTTTTACCTTCTTAGGCCATATTTTCTAAAATATTGATTTAAATCGACTTCGGTAAAGTGATTCATATATATTGAGATGCCAGAAACTTACTTTCCAAATTAAGTTGCAAGTTGAACCTTTTTTGAAAGAGTTATGGGTTATTAAAGTTTCCCAAAGAATTTTGCTTTTTTAAAAATGCCATATTTTTATAATTTTTTCAGCTTTTTGGCCATATTTTCTAAATAATTGATTCAAATCGACTTCGGTAAAGTGATTTATATATATTCAGATGCCAGAAATGTACTTTTAAATATAAAGTTGCAATTGAACCTATTTTGAAAGAGATGTATTAAAGTTTCCAAAGAATTTTGCTTTTTTAAAAATGCCAATTTTTTTAATTTTTCACCTTTTTGGCCATTTTGTCTAAAATATTGATTCAAATCGACTTCGGTAAAGTGATTTATATATATTCAGATGCCAGAAATGTACTTTTATAAATAAAGTTGCAATTGAACCTATTTTGAAAGAGTTATGGGTTATTAAAGTTTCCAAAAGAATTTTGCTTTTTAAAAATTCCAATTTTTTTAATTTTTTCACCTTTTTGGCTATATTTTCTTTAATATTGAATTTTCAAATCGATTTCGGTAAAGTGATTTATATATATTCAGATGCCAGAAATGTACTTTCACAAATTAACTTGCAATTGAACCTTTTTAAAGTAGTTATGGGTTATTAAAGTTTCCAAAGAATTTTGTTTTTTAAAAACAATTTTTTCAATTTTTTCACCTTTTAGACATATTTTTTCTAAAATATTGATTCAAACCGACTTCGGTAAAGTGATTTATGTATATTCAGATGCCAGAAATGTACTTTCTAAATTAAGTTGCAGTTGAACCTTTTTTGAAAGAGTTATGGGTTATTCAAGTTTCCAAAGAATTTTGTTTTTTTAAAATGCCAATTTTATAATTTTTCACCTCTTAGGCCATATTTTCTAAAATATTGATTCAAATCGACTTCGGTAAAGTGATTTATATATATTCAGATGCCAGAAATGTACTTTCTAAATAAAGTTGCAATTGGGCCTTTTTTGAAAGAGTTATGGGTTATTAAAGTTTCCAAAGAATTAAGCTATTTTAAAAATGCCCATTTTTTTAATTTTTTTACCTTTTTGGCCATATTTTCTAAAATATTGATTTAAATCGACTTCGGTAAAGTGATTCATATATATTGAGATGCCAGAAACTTACTTTCCAAATTAAGTTGCAATTGAACCTTTTTTGAAAGAGTTATGGGTTATTAAAGTTTCCAAAGAATTTTGCTTTTTTAAAATGCCATTTTTTTTTTAATTTTTTCAACTTTTTGGCCATATTTTCTAAAATAATTGATTCAAATCGACTTCGGTAAAGTGATTTATATATATTCAGATGCCAGAAATGTACTTTTAAAAATAAAGTTGCAATTGAACCTATTTTGAAAGAATTATTAAAGTTTCCAAAGAATTTTGCTTTTTTAAAAATGCCAATTTTTATAATTTTTTCACCTTTTTGGCCATTTTTTGTAAAATATTGATTCAAATCGACTTCGGTAAAGTGATTTATATATATTCAGATGTCAGAAATGTACTTTTATAAATAAAGTTGCAATTGAACCTATTTTGAAAGAGTTATGGGTTATTAAAGTTTACAAAGAATTTAGAATTTTAAAAATAGCAATTTTTATAATATTTTCACCTTTTAGGCCATATTTTCTAAAATACTGATTCAAATCGACTTCGGTAAAGTGATTTATATATAATGAGATGCCAGAAATTTACTTTCCCAAATTAAGTTGCAATTAAGCCTTTTTTGAAAGTAGTTATGGGTTATTAAAGTTTCCAAAGAATTTTGTTTTTTTAAAATATTTTTCACGTTTTTGGCCATATTTTCTAAAATATTGATTCAAATCGACTTCGGTAAAGTGATTTACATATATTCAGATGTCAGAAATGTACTTTTATAAATAAAGATGCAATTGAACCTTTTTTGAAAGAGTTATGGGTTATTAAAGTTTCCAAAGAATTTTGCTTTTTTAAAAATGCCCATTTTTTTAATTTTTTTACCTTTTTGGCCATATTTTCTAAAATATTGATTTAAATCGACTTCGGTAAAGTGATTCATATATATTGAGATGCCAGAAACTTACTTTCCAAATTAAGTTGCAGTTGAACCTTTTTTGAAAGAGTTATGGGTTATTAAAGTTTCCAGAGAATTTTGCTTTTTTAAAATGCCATATTTTTTAAATTTTTTCAACTTTTTGGCCATATTTTCTAAATAATTGATTCAAATCGACTTCGGTAAAGTGATTTATATATATTCAGATGCCAGAAATGTACTTTTAAATATAAAGTTGCAATTGAACCTATTTTGAAAAGATATTATTAAAGTTTCCAAAGAATTTTGCTTTTTTAAAAATGCCAATTTTTTATAATTTTTTCACCTTTTAGGCCAAATTTTTGCTAAAATATTGATTCAAATCGACTTCGGTAAAGTGATTTATATATATTCAGATGTCAGAAATGTACTTTTATAAATAAAGTTGCAATTGAACCTATTTTGAAAGAGTTATGGGTTATTAAAGTTTCCAAAGAATTTTGCTTTTTAAAAATTCCAATTTTTTTAAATTTTTTCACCTTTTTGGCTATATTATCTTTAATATTGATTCAAATCGATTTAGGTAAAGTGATTTATATATATTCAGATGCCAGAAATGTACTTTCCAAATTAACTTGCAATTGAGCCTTTTTTAAATTAGTTATGGATTATTAAAGTTTCCAAAGAATTTTGTTTTTTTAATTTTTTCACGTTTTTGGCCATATTTTCTAAAATATTGATTTAAATCGACTTCGGTAAAATGATTTATATATATTCAGATGCCAGAAATGTACTTTCTAAATTAAGTTGCAGTTGAACCTTTTTTGAAAGAGTTATGGGTTATTCAAGTTTCCAAAGAATTTTGTTTTTTTTAAAATGCCAATTTTTATAATTTTTCACCTCTTAGGCCATATTTTCTAAAATATTGATTCAAATCGACTTCCGTAAAGTGATTTCTATATATTCAGATGCCAGAAATGTACTTTTTTAAATAAAGATGCAATTGAACCTTTTTGAAAGAGTTATGGGTTATTAAAGTTTCCAAAGAATTTTGCTTTTTTTAAAATATTCTAAATCCATTTTTTTTAATTTACTTTTTCACCTTTTTTGGCCATATTTTCTAAAATATTGATTTAAATCGACTTCGGTAAAGTGATTTATATATATTAGATCCAAAATTACTCAGTGCAACTTGAAGGTTATTTTTTTTAAAAATACCAATTTTTTTAATTTTTTTCACCTTTTAGGCCATATTTTCTAAAATACTGATTCAAATCGACTTCGGTAAAGTGATTTATATATAATGAGATGCCAGAAATTTACTTTCACAAATAAAGTTGCAATTAAGCCTTTTTTAAATTAGTTATGGGTTATTAAAGTTTCCAAAGAATTTTGTTTTTTTAATTTTTTCACGTTTTTGGCCATATTTTCTAAAATATTGATTCAAATCGACTTCGGTAAAGTGATTTACATATATTCAGATGTCAGAAATGTACTTTTATAAATAAAGATGCAATTGAACCTTTTTTGAAAGAGTTATGGGTTATTAAAGTTTCCAAAGAATTTTGCTTTTTTAAAAATGCCCATTTTTTTAATTTTTTTACCTTTTTGGCCATATTTTCTAAAATATTGATTTAAATCGACTTCGGTAAAGTGATTCATATATATTGAGATGCCAGAAACTTACTTTCCAAATTAAGTTGCAGTTGAACCTTTTTTGAAAGAGTTATGGGTTATTAAAGTTTCCAGAGAATTTTGCTTTTTTAAAAATGCCATATTTTTTATAATTTTTTCAACTTTTTGGCCATATTTTCTAAATAATTGATTCAAATCGACTTCGGTAAAGTGATTTATATATATTCAGATGCCAGAAATGTACTTTTAAATATAAAGTTGCAATTGAACCTATTTTGAAAGAATTATTAAAGTTTCCAAAGAATTTTGCTTTTTTAAAAATGCCAATTTTTATAATTTTTTCACCTTTTTGGCCAAATTTTTGTAAAATATTGATTCAAATCGACTTCGGTAAAGTGATTTATATATATTCAGATGTCAGAAATGTACTTTTATAAATAAAGTTGCAATTGAACCTATTTTGAAAGGGTTATGGGTTATTAAAGTTTCCAAAGAATTTTGCTTTTTAAAAATTCCAATTTTTTTAAATTTTTTCACCTTTTTGGCTATATTATCTTTAATATTGATTCAAATCGATTTAGGTAAAGTGATTTATATATATTCAGATGCCAGAAATGTACTTTCCAAATTAACTTGCAATTGAGCCTTTTTTAAATTAGTTATGGATTATTAAAGTTTCCAAAGAATTTTGTTTTTTTAATTTTTTCACGTTTTTGGCCATATTTTCTAAAATATTGATTTAAATCGACTTCGGTAAAATGATTTATATATATTCAGATGCCAGAAATGTACTTTCTAAATTAAGTTGCAGTTGAACCTTTTTTGAAAGAGTTATGGGTTATTCAAGTTTCCAAAGAATTTTGTTTTTTTTAAAATGCCAATTTTTATAATTTTTCACCTCTTAGGCCATATTTTCTAAAATATTGATTCAAATCGACTTCCGTAAAGTGATTTCTATATATTCAGATGCCAGAAATGTACTTTTTTAAATAAAGATGCAATTGAACCTTTTTGAAAGAGTTATGGGTTATTAAAGTTTCCAAAGAATTTTGCTTTTTTAAAAATGCCCATTTTTTTAATTTTTTTACCTTTTTGGCCATATTTTCTAAAATATTGATTTAAATCGACTTCGGTAAAGTGATTCATATATATTGAGATGCCAGAAACTTACTTTCCAAATTAAGTTGCAGTTGAACCTTTTTTGAAAGAGTTATGGGTTATTAAAGTTTCCAGAGATTTTTGCTTTTTTAAAAATGCCATATTTTTTTATAATTTTTTCAACTTTTTGGCCATATTTTCTAAATAATTGATTCAAATCGACTTCGGTAAAGTGATTTATATATATTCAGATGCCAGAAAAGTACTTTTAAATATAAAGTTGCAATTGAACCTATTTTGAAAGAATTATTAAAGTTTCCAAAGAATTTTGCTTTTTTAAAAATGCCAATTTTTATAATTTTTTCACCTTTTTGGCCATTTTTTGTAAAATATTGATTCAAATCGACTTCGGTAAAGTGATTTATATATATTCAGATGTCAGAAATGTACTTTTATAAATAAAGTTGCAATTGAACCTATTTTGAAAGAGTTATGGGTTATTAAAGTTTCCAAAGAATTTTGCTTTTTAAAAATTCCAATTTTTTTAAATTTTTTCACCTTTTTGGCTATATTATCTTTAATATTGATTCAAATCGATTTAGGTAAAGTGATTTATATATATTCAGATGCCAGAAATGTACTTTCCAAATTAACTTGCAATTGAGCCTTTTTTAAATTAGTTAAGGATTATTAAAGTTTCCAAAGAATTTTGTTTTTTGAATCCAATTTTTTTTTCACGTTTTTGGCCATATTTTCTAAAATATTGATTTAAATCGACTTCGGTAAAATGATTTATATATATTCAGATGCCAGAAATTTACTTTCCAAATTAAGGCGCAGTTGAACATTTGTTGAAAGTGTTATGGGTTATTAAAGTTTCCAAAGAATCTTGCTTTTTAAAAAATGCCAATTTTTTTAATTTTTTCACCTTTAAGGACATTTTTTCTAAATTATTGATTCAAATCGACTTCGGTAAAGTGATTCATATATATTGAGATGCCAGAAACTTACTTTCCAAATAAAGTTGCAATTGAACCTATTTTGAAAGAATTATTAAAGTTTCCAAAGAATTTTGCTTTTTTAAAAATGCCAATTTTTATAATTTTTTCACCTTTTTGGCCATTTTTTGTAAAATATTGATTCAAATCGACTTCGGTAAAGTGATTTATATATATTCAGATGCCAGAAATGTACTTTACAAATAAAGTTGCAGTTGAACCTTTTTTGAAAGAGTTATGGGTTATTAAAGTTTCCAAAGAATTTTGCTTTTTTAAAAATGCCAATTTTTATAATATTTTCACCTTTTAGGTCATATTTTCTAAAATACTGATTCAAATCGACTTCGGTAAAGTGATTTATATATAATAAGATGCCAGAAATTTACTTTCCAAAGTAAGTTGCAATTGAGCCTTTTTTAAATTAGTTATGGGTTATTAAAGTTTCCAAAGAATTTTGTTTTTTTAATTTTTTCACGTTTTTGGCCATATTTTCTAAAATATTGATTCAAATCGACTTCGGTAAAGTGATTTATATATATTCAGATGCCAGAAATGTACTTTTATAAATAAAGATGCAATTGAACCTATTTTGAAAGAATTATTAAAGTTTCCAAAGAATTTTGCTTTTTTAAAAATGCCAATTTTTATAATTTTTTCACCTTTTTGGCCATTTTTTGTAAAATATTGATTCAAATCGACTTCGGTAAAGTGATTTATATATATTCAGATGACAGAAATGTACTTTTATAAATAAAGTTGCAATTGAACCTATTTTGAAAGAGTTATGGGTTATTAAAGTTTCCAAAGAATTTTGCTTTTTAAAAATTCCAATTTTTTTAAATTTTTTCACCTTTTTGGCTATATTATCTTTAATATTGATTCAAATCGATTTAGGTAAAGTGATTTATATATATTCAGATGCCAGAAATGTACTTTCCAAATTAACTTGCAATTGAGCCTTTTTTAAATTAGTTATGGATTATTAAAGTTTCCAAAGAATTTTGTTTTTTTAATTTTTTCACGTTTTTGGCCATATTTTCTAAAATATTGATTTAAATCGACTTCGGTAAAATGATTTATATATATTCAGATGCCAGAAATGTACTTTCTAAATTAAGTTGCAGTTGAACCTTTTTTGAAAGAGTTATGGGTTATTCAAGTTTCCAAAGAATTTTGTTTTTTTTTTAAATGCCAATTTTAATAATTTTTCACCTCTTAGGCCATATTTTCTAAAATATTGATTCAAATCGACTTCGGTAAAGTGATTTCTATATATTCAGATGCCAGAAATGTACTTTTACAAATAAAGTTGCAATTGAGCATTTTTTGAAAGAGTTATGGGTTATTAAAATTTCCAAAGAATTTTGCTTTTAAAAAAATAGCAATTTTTATAATATTTTCACCTTTTAGGCCATATTTTCTAATGTACTGATTTAAATCGACTTCGGTAAAGTGATTTATATATAATGAGACGCCAGAAATTGGCTTTTCAAATTAAGTTGAAATTGAGCCTTTTTGAAATTAGTTATGGGTTATTAAAGTTTCCAAAGAATTTTGCTTTTTAAAAAATGCCAATTTTTTAAGGTTTTCACCTTTTGTGCCATATTTTCCAAAATATTGATTCAAATAGACTTCGGTAAAGTGATTTATATATATTGAGATGCCAGAAATTTACTTTCCAAATTAAGTTGCAGTTGAACCTTTTTTGAAAGAGTTATGGGTTATTAAAGTTTCAAAAGAATCTTGCTTTTTGAAAAATGCCAATTTTTTTAATTTTTTCACTTTTTAGGACATTTTTTCTAAAATATTGATTCAAATCGACTTCGGTAAAGTGATTCATATATATTGAGAAGCCAGAAACTTACTTTCTAAATTAAGTTGCAGTTGAACCTTTTTTAAAAGAGTTATGGGTTATTAAATTTTCCAAAGAATTTTGCTTTTTTAAAAATGCTAATTTATTTAATTTTTTCACCTTTTAGGACATTTTTTCTAAAATATTAATTCAAATCGACTTCGGTAAAGTGATTTATATATATTCAGAGGCCAGAAATTTACTTTCCAAATTAAGGCGCAGTTGAACATTTGTTGAAAGTGTTATGGGTTATTAAAGTTTCCAAAGAATCTTGCTTTTTAAAAAATGCCAATTTTTTTAATTTTTTCACCTTTAAGGACATTTTTTCTAAATTATTGATTCAAATCGACTTCGGTAAAGTGATTCATATATATTGAGATGCCAGAAACTTACTTTCCAAATAAAGTTGCAATTGAACCTATTTTGAAAGAATTATTAAAGTTTCCAAAGAATTTTGCTTTTTTAAAAATGCCAATTTTTATAATTTTTTCACCTTTTTGGCCATTTTTTGTAAAATATTGATTCAAATCGACTTCGGTAAAGTGATTTATATATATTCAGATGCCAGAAATGTACTTTACAAATAAAGTTGCAGTTGAACCTTTTTTGAAAGAGTTATGGGTTATTAAAGTTTCCAAAGAATTTTGCTTTTTTAAAAATGCCAATTTTTATAATATTTTCACCTTTTAGGTCATATTTTCTAAAATACTGATTCAAATCGACTTCGGTAAAGTGATTTATATATAATAAGATGCCAGAAATTTACTTTCCAAAGTAAGTTGCAATTGAGCCTTTTTTAAATTAGTTATGGGTTATTAAAGTTTCCAAAGAATTTTGTTTTTTTTAATTTTTTCACGTTTTTGGCCATATTTTCTAAAATATTGATTCAAATCGACTTCGGTAAAGTGATTTATATATATTCAGATGCCAGAAATGTACTTTTATAAATAAAGATGCAATTGAACCTATTTTGAAAGAATTATTAAAGTTTCCAAAGAATTTTGCTTTTTTAAAAATGCCAATTTTTATAATTTTTTCACCTTTTTGGCCATTTTTTGTAAAATATTGATTCAAATCGACTTCGGTAAAGTGATTTATATATATTCAGATGACAGAAATGTACTTTTATAAATAAAGTTGCAATTGAACCTATTTTGAAAGAGTTATGGGTTATTAAAGTTTCCAAAGAATTTTGCTTTTTAAAAATTCCAATTTTTTTAAATTTTTTCACCTTTTTGGCTATATTATCTTTAATATTGATTCAAATCGATTTAGGTAAAGTGATTTATATATATTCAGATGCCAGAAATGTACTTTCCAAATTAACTTGCAATTGAGCCTTTTTAAATTAGTTATGGATTATTAAAGTTTCCAAAGAATTTTGTTTTTTTTAATTTTTTCACGTTTTTGGCCATATTTTCTAAAATATTGATTTAAATCGACTTCGGTAAAATGATTTATATATATTCAGATGCCAGAAATGTACTTTCTAAATTAAGTTGCAGTTGAACCTTTTTTGAAAGAGTTACGGGTTATTCAAGTTTCCAAAGAATTTTGTTTTTTTTTTAAATGCCAATTTTAATAATTTTTCACCTCTTAGGCCATATTTTCTAAAATATTGATTCAAATCGACTTCCGTAAAGTGATTTCTATATATTCAGATGCCAGAAATGTACTTTTACAAATAAAGTTGCAATTGAGCATTTTTTGAAAGAGTTATGGGTTATTAAAATTTCCAAAGAATTTTGCTTTTTAAAAAAATAGCAATTTTTATAATATTTTTTCACCTTTTAGGCCATATTTTCTAATGTACTGATTTAAATCGACTTCGGTAAAGTGATTTATATATAATGAGACGCCAGAAATTGGCTTTTCAAATTAAGTTGAAATTGAGCCTTTTTGAAATTAGTTATGGGTTATTAAAGTTTCCAAAGAATTTTGCTTTTTAAAAAATGCCAATTTTTTAATATTTTCACCTTTTAGGCCATATTTTCCAAAATATTGATTCAAATAGACTTCGGTAAAGTGATTTATATATATTGAGATGCCAGAAATTTACTTTCCAAATTAAGTTGCAGTTGAACCTTTTTTGAAAGAGTTATGGGTTATTAAAGTTTTTAAAGAATCTTGCTTTTTGAAAAATTCCAATTTTTTTAATTTTTCACCTTTTATGACATTTTTTCTAAAATATTGACTCAAATCGACTTCGGTAAAGTGATTCATATATATTGAGAAGCCAGAAACTTACTTTCTAAATTAAGTTGCAATTGAACCTTTTTAAAAGAGTTATGGGTTATTAAATTTTCCAAAGAATTTTGCTTTTTTAAAATGCTAATTTATTTAATTTTTTCACCTTTTTGGCCATTTTTTCTAAAATATTGATTCAAATCGACTTCGGTAAAGTGATTTATATATATTCAGAGGCCAGAAATTTACTTTCCAAATTAAGGCGCAGTTGAACATTTTTTGAAGGTGTTATGGGTTATTAAAGTTTCCAAAGAATCTTTCTTTTTAAAAATGCCAATTTTTTTAATTTTTCACCTTTTAGGACATTTTTTTCTAAAATATTGATTCAAATCGACTTCGGTAAAGTGATTCATATATATTGAGATGCCAGAAATTTACTTTCCAAATAAAGTTGCAATTGAACCTATTTTGAAAGAGTTATGGGTTATTAAAGTTTCCAAAGAATTTTGCTTTTTTAAAAATGCCAATTTTTATTAATTTTTTCACCTTTTGGCCATTTTTTCTAAAATATTGATTCAAATCGACTTCGGTAAAGTGATTTATATATATTCAGATGCCAGAAATGTACTTTACAAATAAAGTTGCAATTGAACCTTTTTTGAAAGAGTTATGGGTTATTAAAGTTTCCAAAGAATTTTGCTTTTTTAAAAATGCCAATTTTTATAATTTTTTCACCTTTTAGGCCATATTTTCTAAAATATTGATTCAAATCGACTTCGGTAAAGTGATTTATATATATTCAGATGCCAGAAATGTACTTTCATAAATAAAGTTGCAATTGAACCTTTTTTGAAAGAGTTATGGGTTATTAAAGTTTCCAAAGAATTTTGCTTTTTTAAAAATGCCAATTTTTTTTAATTTTTTCACCTTTTTGGCCATATTTTCTAAAATATTGATTCAAATCGACTTCGGTAAAGTGATTTATATATATTGAGATGCCAGAAACTTACTTTCCAAATTAAGTTGCAGTTGAACCTTTTTTGAAAGAGTTATGCGCTATTAAAGTTTCCAGAGAATTTTGCTTTTTTAAAAATGCCATATTTTTTATAATTTTTTCAACTTTTTGGCCATATTTTCTAAATAATTGATTCAAATCGACTTCGGTAAAGTGATTTATATATATTCAGATGCCAGAAATGTACTTTTTAAAATAAAGTTGCAATTGAACCTATTTTGAAAGAATTATGGGTTATTAAAGTTTCCAAAGAATTTTGCTTTTTTAAAAATGCCAATTTTTATAATTTTTTCACCTTTTAGGCCATTTCTTCTAAAATATTGAAAATTCAAATCGACTTCGGTAAAGTGATTTATATATATTCAGATGCCAGAAATGTACTTTTACAAATAAATTTGCTATTGAACCTATTTTGAAAGAGTTATGGGTTATTAAAGTTTACAAAGAATTTAGCTTTTTTAAAATGGCAATTTTTATAATTTTTTCACCTTTTAGGCCATATTTTCTAAAATACTGATTCAAATCGACTTCGGTAAAGTGATTTATATATAATGAGATGCCAGAAATTTACTTTCCAAAATAAATTTGCAATTGAACCTTTTTTGAAAGTAGTTATGGGTTATTAAAGTTTCCAAAGAATTTTGTTTTTTAATTTTTCACGTTTTTGGCCATATTTTCTAAAATATTGATTCAAATCGACTTCGGTAAAGTGATTTATATATATTCAGATGCCAGAAATGTACTTTTACAAATAAAGATGCAATTGGAACTTATTTTGAAAGAGTTATGGGTTATTAAAGTTTCCAGAAGATTTTGCTTTTTAAAAATGCCAATTTTTTTTAATTTTTCACCTTTTTGGCCATATTTTCTAAAATATTGATTCAAATCGATTTAGGTAAAGTGATTTATATATATTCAGATGCCAGAAATGTACTTATCCAAATTAAGTTGCAATTGAACCTTTTTTGAAAGAGTTATGGGTTATTAAAATTTCCAAAGAATTTTGCTTTTTAAAAAATAGCAATTTTTTTAATTTTTTCACCTTTTAGGCCATATTTTCTAAAATACTGATTCAAATCGACTTCGGTAAAGTGATTTATATATATTCAGATGCCAGAAATGTACTTTCTAAATTAAGTTGCAATTGAACCTTTTTTGAAAGAGTTATGGGTTATTAAAGTTTCCAAAGAATTTCGTTTTTTTAAAATGCCAATTTTTATAATTTTTTCACCTCTTAGGCCATATTTTCTAAAATATTGATTCAAATCGGCTTCGGTAAAGTGATTTATATATATTCAGATGCCAGAAATGTACTTTCACAAATAAAGTTGCAATTGAACCTTTTTTGAAAGAGTTATGGGTTATTAAAGTTTCCAAAGAATTTTGCTTTTTTAAAAATGCCAATTTTTTTAATTTTTTCACCTTTTAGGCCATATTTTCTAAAATATTGATTCAAATCGACTTCGGTAAAGTGATTTATATATATTCAGATGCCAGAAATGTACTTTCAAAATTAAGTTGCAATTGAACCTTTTTTGAAAGAGTTATGGGTTATTAAAGTTTCCAAAGAATTTTGCTTTTTTAAAAATGCCAATTTTTTTAATTTTTTCACCTTTTAGGCCATATTTTCTAAAAAATTGATTCAAATCGACTTCGGTAAAGTGATTTATATATATTCAGATGCCAGAAATGTACTTTCACAAATAAAGTTGCTATTGAACCTATTTTGAAAGAGTTATGGGTTATTAAAGTTTCCAAAGAATTTTGCTTTTTTAAAAATGCCAATTTTTTCAATTTTTTCACCTTTTGGCCATTTTTTCTAAAATATTGATTCAAATCGACTTCGGTAAAGTGATTTATATATTTAGATGCCAGAAATGTACTTTTATAAATAAAGTTGCAATTGAACCTATTTTGAAAGAGTTATGGGTTATTAAAGTTTCCAAAGAATTTAGCTTTTTTAAAAATGCCAATTTTTTTAATTTTTTCACCTTTTAGGCCATATTTTCTAAAATATTGATTCAAATCGACTTCGGTAAAGTGATTTATATATATTGAGATGCCAGAAATTTACTTTCCAAAGTAAGTTGCAATTGAACCTTTTTAAATAGTTATGGGTTATTAAAGTTTCCAAAGAATTTTGTTTTTTAAAAAATTTTTAATTTTTCACGTTTTTGGCCATATTTTCTAAAATATTGATTCAAATCGACTTCGGTAAAGTGATTTATATATATTCAGATGCCAGAAATGTACTTTTACAAATAAATTTGCAATTGAACCTTTTTTGAAAGAGTTATGGGTTATTAAAGTTTCCAAAGATTTTGCTTTTTTAAAATTCCAATTTTTTTAATTTTTTCACCTCTTAGGCCATATTTTCTAAAATATTGATTCAAATCGACTTCGGTAAAGTGATTTATATATATTCAGATGCCAGAAATGTACTTTCACAAATAAATTTGCAATTGAACCTTTTTTGAAAGAGTTATGGGTTATTAAAGTTTCCAAAGAATTTTGCTTTTTAAAATAGCAATTTTTTTAATATTTTCACCTTTTAGGCCATATTTTCTAAAATATTGATTCAAATCGACTTCGGTAAAGTGATTTATATATATTCAGATGCCAGAAATGTACTTTCTCAAATTAATTTGCAATTGAACCTTTTTTGAAAGAGTTATGGGTTATTAAAGTTTCCAAAGAATTTTGCTTTTTTAAAAATGCCAATTTTTTTAATTTTCTCACCTCTTAGGCCATATTTTCTAAAATATTGATTCAAATCGACTTCGGTAAAGTGATTTCTATATATTCAGATGCCAGAAATGTACTTTTACAAATAAAGTTGCAATTGAGCATTTTTTGAAAGAGTTATGGGTTATTAAAATTTCCAAAGAATTTTGCTTTTTTAAAAATGCCATTTTTTTTTAATTTTCTCACATTTTTGGCCATATTTTCTAAAATATTGATTTAAATCAACTTCGGTAAAGTGATTTATATATATTGAGATGCCAAAAATTTACTTTCCAAATTAAGTTGCAATTGAACCTATTTTGAAAGAGTTATGGGTTATTAAAGTTTCCAAAGAATTTTGCTTTTTTAAAAATGCCAATTTTTTTAATTTTTTCACCTTTTAGGCCATATTTTCTAAAATATTGATTCAAATCGACTTCGGTAAAGTGATTTATATATATTGAAGATGCCAGAAATGTACTTTCACAAATAAATTTGCAATTGAACCTTTTTTGAAAGAGTTATGGGTTATAAAAGTTTCCAAAAACTTTGATTTTTTAAAAATGCCAATTTTTTTAATTTGTTCACCTTTTAGGACATATTTTCTAAAATATTGATTCAAATCGACTTCGGTAAAGTGATTTATATATTTAGATGCCAGAAATGTACTTTCACAAATAAATTTGCAATTGAACCTTTTTTGAAAGAGTTATGGGTTATTAAAGTTTCCAAAGAATTTAGTTTTTTTAAAATGCCAATTTTTTATAATTTTTCACCTTTTTGGCCATATTTTCTAAAATATTGATTCAAATCGACTTCGGTAAAGTGATTTATATATATTCAGATGCCAGAAATGTACTTTCACAAATAAATTTGCTATTGAACCTATTTTGAAAGAGTTATGGGTTATTAAAGTTTCCAGAAAATTTTGCTTTTTTAAAAATGCCAATTTTTTTAATTTTCTCACCTCTTAGGCCATATTTTCTAAAATATTGATTCAAATCGACTTCGGTAAAGTGATTTCTATATATTCAGATGCCAGAAATGTACTTATACAAATAAAGTTGCAATTGAGCATTTTTTGAAAGAGTTATGGGTTATTAAAATTTCCAAAGAATTTTGCTTTTTTAAAAATGCCATTTTTTTAATTTTCTCACATTTTTGGCCATATTTTCTAAAATATTGATTTAAATCAACTTCGGTAAAGTGATTTATATATATTGAGATGCCAAAAATTTACTTTCCAAATTAAGTTGCAATTGAACCTATTTTGAAAGAGTTATGGGTTATTAAAGTTTCCAAAGAATTTTGCTTTTTTAAAAATGCCAATTTTTTTAATTTTTTCACCTCTTAGGCCATATTTTCTAAAATATTGAATAATCTCGATTAACTTCGGTTAAGTGATTTATATATATTGAGTGATTTATATATTTAGATGCCAGCAATGTACTTTCACAAATAAATTAGCAATTCAACCTTTTTTGAAAGAGTTATGGGTTATTAAAGTTTCCAAAGAACTTTGCTTTTTTAAAAATTCCAATTTTTTCAATTTTTTCACCTTTTTGGCCATATTTTCTAAAATACTGATTCAAATCGACTTCGGTAAAGTGATTTATATATATTCAGATGCCAGAAATGTACTTTCACAAATAAATTTGCAATTGAACCTTTTTTGAAAGAGTTATGGGTTATAAAAGTTTCCAAAAACTTTGATTTTTTAAAAATGCCAATTTTTTTAATTTGTTCACCTTTTAGGACATATTTTCTAAAATATTGATTCAAATCGACTTCGGTAAAGTGATTTATATATTTAGATGCCAGAAATGTACTTTCACAAATAAATTTGCAATTGAACCTTTTTTGAAAGAGTTATGGGTTATTAAAGTTTCCAAAGAATTTAGTTTTTTTAATTTTTTCACGTTTTTGGCCATCTTTTCTAAAATATTGATTCAAATCGACTTCGGTAAAGTGATTTATATATTATCAGAGGCCAGAAATTTACTTTCCAAATTAAGTTGCAGTTGAACGTTTTTTAAAAGAGTTATGGGTTATTAAAGTTTCCAAAGAATTTTGCTTTTTTAAAAATGCCAATTTTTTTAATTTTTTCACCTTTTAGGATATATTTTCTAAAATATTTATTCAAATCGACTTCGGTAAAGTGATTTATATATATTCAGATGCCAGAAATGTACTTTCACAAATAAATTTGCAATTGAACCTTTTTTGAAAGAGTTATGGGTTATAAAAGTTTCCAAAAACTTTGATTTTTTAAAAATGCCAATTTTTTTAGTTTGTTCACCTTTTAGGACATATTTTCTAAAATATTGATTCAAATCGACTTCGGTAAAGTGATTTATATATTTAGATGCCCGAAATGTACTTTCACAAATAAATTTGCAATTGAACCTTTTTTGAAAGAGTTATGGGTTATTAAAGTTTCCAAAGAATTTAGTTTTTTTAATTTTTTCACGTTTTTGGCCATATTTTCTAAAATATTGATTCAAATCGACTTCGGTAAAGTGATTTATATATATTCAGATGCCAGAAATGTACTTTTACAAATAAATTTGCTATTGAACCTATTTTGAAAGAGTTATGGGTTATTAAAGTTTACAAAGAAATTAGCTTTTTAAAAATAGCAATTTTTATAATATTTTCACCTTTTAGGCCATATTTTCTAAAATACTGATTCAAATCGACTTCGGTAAAGTTATTTATATATAATGAGACGCCAGAAACTTACTTTCCAAAGTAAGTTGCAATTGAGCATTTTTTAAATTAGTTATGGGTTATTAAAGTTTCCAAAGAATTTTGTTTTTTTAATTTTTTCACGTTTTTGGCCATATTTTCTAAAATATTGATTCAAATCGACTTCGGTAAAGTGATTTATATATATTCAGATGCCACAAATGTACTTTTATAAATAAAGATGCAATTGAACCTTTTTTGAAAGAGTTATGGGTTATTAAAGTTTCCAAAGAATTTTGCTTTTTAAAAATTCCAATTTTTTTAAATTTTTTCACCTTTTTGGCCATATTATCTTAAATATTGATTCAAATCGACTTCGGTAAAGTGATTTCTATATATTCAGATGCCAGAAATGTACTTTTATAAATAAAGTTGCAATTGAGCATTTTTTGAAAGAGTTATAGGTTTTTAAAATTTCCAAAGAATTTTGCTTTTAAAAAAATAGCAATTTTTATAATATTTTCACCTTTTAGGCCATATTTTCTAATGTACTGATTCAAATCGACTTCGGTAAAGTGATTCATATATATTGAGATGCCAGAAACTTACTTTCCAAATTAAGTTGCAGATGAACCTTTTTTAAAAGAGTTATGGGTTATTAAAGTTTCCAAAGAATTTTGCTTTTTTAAAAATGCCAATTTTTTTAATTTTTTCACCTTTTAGGACATTTTTCAATAGGCCATATTTTCTAAAAGGTTATTGATTATAAAGTTTCAAGAACTTCTGAAAAGCAATTTTAAAATGTCACTTTATTCTAAAATATTGATTCAGATCGACCAGAAAGTGATTCATATATTGGCAAATTTACTTTCTAAATTAAGTTGCAGTTGAACCTTTTTTAAAAGAGTTATGGGTTATTCAAGTTTCCAAAGAATTTTGCTTTTTTAAAAATGCCAATTTTTTTAATTTTTTCACCTCTTAGGCCATATTTTCTAAATTATTGATTCAAATCGACTTCGGTAAAGTGATTCATATATATTGAGATGCCAGAAACTTACTTTCCAAATTAAGTTGCAGTTGAACCTTTTTTGAAAGAGTTATGGGTTATTAAAGTTTCCAGAGAATTTTGCTTTTTTAAAAATGCCATATTTTTTTAATTTTTTCAACTTTTTGGCCATATTTTCTAAATAATTGATTCAAATCGACTTCGGTAAAGTGATTTATATATATTCAGATGCCAGAAATGTACTTTTAAAAATAAAGTTGCAATTGAACCTATTTTGAAAGAATTATTAAAGTTTCCAAAGAATTTTGCTTTTTTAAAAATGCCAATTTTTATAATTTTTTCACCTTTTTGGCCATTTTTTGTAAAATATTGATTCAAATCGACTTCGGTAAAGTGATTTATATATATTCAGATGTCAGAAATGTACTTTTATAAATAAAGTTGCAATTGAACCTATTTTGAAAGAGTTATGGGTTATTAAAGTTTACAAAGAATTTAGCTTTTTTAAAAATAGCAATTTTTATAATATTTTCACCTTTTAGGCCATATTTTCTAAAATACTGATTCAAATCGACTTCGGTAAAGTGATTTATATATAATGAGATGCCAGAAATTTACTTTCCAAAGTAAGTTGCAATTGAGCCCTTTTTAAATTAGTTATGGGTTATTAAAGTTTCCAAAGAATTTTGTTTTTTTAATTTTTTCACGTTTTTGGCCATATTTTCTAAAATATTGATTCAAATCGACTTCGGTAAAGTGATTTATATATATTCAGATGCCAGAAATGTACTTTTATAAATAAAGATGCAATTGAACCTTTTTTGAAAGAGTTATGGGTTATTAAAGTTTCCAAAGAATTTTGCTTTTTAAAAATTCCAATTTTTTTAAATTTTTTCACCTTTTTGGCCATATTATCTTAAATATTGATTCAAATCGATTTAGGTAAAGTGATTTATATATATTCAGATGCCAGAAATGTACTTTCCAAATTAAGTTGCAATTAAACCTTTTTTGAAAGAGTTATGGGTTATTAAAATTTCAAAAGAATTTTGCTTTTAAAAAAATAGCAATTTTTATAATATTTTCACCTTTTAAGCCATATTTTCTAAAGTACTGATTCAAATCGACTTCGGTAAAGTGATTTATATTTACTCAGATGCCAGAAATGTACTTTTATAAATAAAGATGCAATTGAACCTTTTTTGTAAGAGTTATGGGTTATTAAAGTTTCCAAAGAATTTTGCTCTTTTAAAAATGCCAATTTTTTTAATTTTTTTACCTTTTTGGCCATATTTTCTAAAATATTGATTTAAATCGACTTCGGTAAAATGATTTATATATATTCAGATGCCAGAAATGTACTTTTTCAATTAAGTTGCAGTTGAACCTTTTTTGAAAGAGTTATGGGTTATTCAAGTTTCCAAAGAATCTTGCTTTTTGAAAAATGCCAATTTTTTTAATTTTTTCACCTCTTAGGCCATATTTTCTAAATTATTGATTCAAATCGACTTCGGTAAAGTGATTCATATATATTGAGATGCCAGAAACTTACATTCCAAATTAAGTTGCAGTTGAACCTTTTTTGAAAGAGTTATGGGTTATTAAAGTTTCCAGAGAATTTTGCTTTTTTAAAAATGCCATATTTTTTATAATTTTTTCAACTTTTTGGCCATATTTTCTAAATAATTGATTCAAATCGACTTCGGTAAAGTGATTTATATATATTCAGATGCCAGAAATGTACTTTTAAAAATAAAGTTGCAATTGAATCTATTTTGAAAGAATTATTAAAGTTTCCAAAGAATTTTGCTTTTTTAAAAATGCCAATTTTTATAATTTTTTCACCTTTTTGGCCATTTTTTGTAAAATATTGATTCAAATCGACTTCGGTAAAGTGATTTATATATATTCAGATGTCAGAAATGTACTTTTATAAATAAAGTTGCAATTGAACCTATTTTGAAAGAGTTATGGGTTATTAAAGTTTACAAAGAATTTAGCTTTTTTAAAAATAGCAATTTTTATAATATTTTCACCTTTTAGGCCATATTTTCTAAAATACTGATTCAAATCGACTTCGGTAAAGTGATTTATATATAATGAGATGCCAGAAATTTACTTTCCAAAGTAAGTTGCAATTGAGCCCTTTTTAAATTAGTTATGGGTTATTAAAGTTTCCAAAGAATTTTGTTTTTTTAATTTTTTCACGTTTTTGGCCATATTTTCTAAAATATTGATTCAAATCGACTTCGGTAAAGTGATTTATATATATTCAGATGCCAGAAATGTACTTTTATAAATAAAGATGCAATTGGAATTTTTTTGAAAGAGTTATGGGTTATTAAAGTTTCCAAAGATTTTTGCTTTTTAAAAATTCCAATTTTTTTTAATTTTTTCACCTTTTTGGCCATATTATCTTAAATATTGATTCAAATCAATTTAGGTAAAGTGATTTATATATATTCAGATGCCAGAAATGTACTTTCCAAATTAAGTTGCATTTGAACCTTTTTTAAAAGAGTTATGGGTTATTAAAATTTCAAAAGAATTTTGCTTTTAAAAAAATAGCAATTTTTATAATATTTTCACCTTTTAGGCCATATTTTCTAAAGTACTGATTCAAATCGACTTCGGTAAAGTGATTTATATATACTCAGATGCCAGAAATGTACTTTTATAAATAAAGATGCAATTGAACCTTTTTTGTAAGAGTTATGGGTTATTAAAGTTTCCAAAGAATTTTGCTTTTTTAAAAATGCCAATTTTTTTAATTTTTTCACCTTTTTGGCCATATTTTCTAAAATATTGATTTAAATCGACTTCGGTAAAATGATTTATATATATTCAGATGCCAGAAATGTACTTTTTCAATTAAGTTGCAGATGAACCTTTTTTGAAAGAGTTATGGGTTATTCAAGTTTCCAAAGAATTTACTTTTTTTTAAAATGCCAATTTTTATAATTTTTTCACCTTTTAGGCCATATTTTCTAAAATATTGATTCAAATCGACTTCGGTAAAGTGATTTCTATATATTCAGATGCCAGAAATGTACTTTTACAAATAAAGTTGCAATTGAGCATTTTTTGAAAGAGTTATGGGTTATTAAAATTTCCAAAGAATTTTGCTTTTAAAAAAATAGCAATTTTTATAATATTTTCACCTTTTAGGCCATATTTTCTAAAGTACTGATTCAAATCGACTTCGATAATGTGATTTATATATAATGAGACGCCAGAAATTGGCTTTTTAAATTAAGTTGCAATGGAGCCTTTTTTAAATTAGTTATGGGTTATTAAAGTTTCCAAAGAATTTTGCTTTTTTAAAAATGCCAATTTTTTTAATTTTTTCACCTTTTAGGACATTTTTTCTAAAATATTGATTCAAATCGACTTCGGTAAAGTGATTTATATATATTCAGATGCCAGAAATGTACTTTTACAAATAAAGTTGCAATTGAACCTTTTTGAAAGAGTTATGGGTTATTAAAATTTCCAAAGAATTTTGCTTTTTTAAAAATAGCAATTTTTATAATGTTTTCACCTTTTAGGCCATATTTTCTAAAGTACTGATTCAAATCGACTTCGGTAAAGTGATTTATATATATTCAGATGCCAGAAATGTACTTTCTAAATTAAGTTGCAGTTGAACCTTTTTTGAAAGAGTTATGGGTTATTCAAGTTTCCAAAGAATTTCGTTTTTTTAAAATGCCAATTTTTTTAAATTTTTCACCTTTTTGGCCATATTTTCTAAAATATTGATTCAAATCGACTTCGGTAAAGTGATTTCTATATATTCAGATGCCAGAAATGTACTTTTACAAATAAAGTTGCAATTGAGCATTTTTTGAAAGAGTTATGGGTTATTAAAATTTCCAAAGAATTTTGCTTTTAAAAAAATAGCAATTTTTATAATATTTTCACCTTTTAGGCCATATTTTCTAAAGTACTGATTTAAATCGACTTCGATAATGTGATTTATATATAATGAGACGCCAGAAATTGGCTTTTCAAATTAAGTTGCAATTGAGCCTTTTTTAAATTAGTTATGGGTTATTAAAGTTTCCAAAGAATTTTGCTTTTTTAAAAATGCCAATTTTTTTAATTTTTTCACCTTTTAGGACATATTTTCTAAAATATTGATTCAAATCGACTTCGGTAAAGTGATTTATATATATTGAGATGCCAGAAACTTACTTTCCAAATTAAGTTGCAGTTGAACCTTTTTTAAAAGAGTTATGGGTTATTAAAGTTTCCAAAGAATTTTGCTATTTTAAAAATGCCAATTTTTTTAATTTTTTCACCTTTTAGGACATTTTTTCTAAAATATTGATTCAAATCGACTTCGGTAAAGTGATTTATATATATTCAGAGTCCAGAAATTTACTTTTCAAATTAAGGCGCAGTTGAACATTTTTTGAAAGTGTTATGGGTTATTAAAGTTTCCAAAGAATCTTGCTTTTTTAAAATGCCAATTTTTTAATTTTTTCACCTTTTAGGACATTTTTACTAAAATATTGATTCAAATCGACTTCGGTAAAGTGATTTATATATATTCAGATGCCAGAAATGTACTTTTATAAATAAAGATGCAATTGAACCTTTTTTGAAAGAGTTATTAAAGTTTCCAAAGAATTTTGCTTTTTTAAAAATGCCAATTTTTTTAATTTTTTCACTTTTTAGGACATTTTTTCTAAAATATTGATTCAAATCGACTTCGGTAAAGTGATTCATATATATTGAGAAGCCAGAAACTTACTTTCCAAATTAAGTTGCAGTTGAACCTTTTTTAAAAGAGTTATGGGTTATTAAAGTTTCCAAAGAATTTTGCTTTTTTAAAAATGCCAATTTTTTTAATTTTTTCACCTTTTAGGACATTTTTTCTAAAATATTGATTCAAATCGACTTCGGTAAAGTGATTCATATATATTGAGATGCCAGAAATTTACTTTCTAAATTAAGTTGCAGTTGAACATTTTTTAAAAGAGTTATGGGTTATTCAAGTTTCCAAAGAATTTTGCTTTTTTAAAAATGCCAATTTTTTTAATTTTTTCACCTCTTAGGCCATATTTTCTAAAATATTGATTCAAATCGACTTCGGTAAAGTGATTCATATATATTGAGATGCCAGAAACTTACTTTCCAAATTAAGTTGCAGTTGAACCTATTTTGAAAGAGTTATGGGTTATAAAAGTTTCCAGAGAATTTTGCTTTTTTAAAAATGCCATATTTTTTATAATTTTTTCAACTTTTTGGCCATATTTTCTAAATAATTGATTCAAATCGACTTCGGTAAAGTGATTTATATATATTCAGATGCCAGAAATGTACTTTTAAAAATAAAGTTGCAATTGAACCTATTTTGAAAGAATTATTAAAGTTTCCAAAGAATTTTGCTTTTTTAAAAATGCCAATTTTTATAATTTTTTCACCTTTTTGGCCATTTTTTGTAAAATATTGATTCAAATCGACTTCGGTAAAGTGATTTATATATATTCAGATGTCAGAAATGTCCTTTTATAAATAAAGTTGCAATTGAACCTATTTTGAAAGAGTTATGGGTTATTAAAGTTTACAAAGAATTTAGCTTTTTTAAAATAGCAATTTTTATAATATTTTCACCTTTTAGGCCATATTTTCTAAAATACGGATTCAAATCGACTTCGGTAAAGTGATTTATATATAATGAGATGCCAGAAATTTACTTTCCAAAGTAAGTTGCAATTGAGCCTTTTTTAAATTAGTTATGGGTTATTAAAGTTTCCAAAGAATTTTGTTTTTTTAATTTTTTTACGTTTTTGGCCATATTTTCTAAAATATTGATTCAAATCGACTTCGGTAAAGTGATTTATATATATTCAGATGCCAGAAATGTACTTTTATAAATAAAGATGCAATTGGAATTTTTTTGAAAGAGTTATGGGTTATTAAAGTTTCCAAAGATTTTTGCTTTTTAAAAATGCCAATTTTTTTAATTTTTTCACCTTTTTGGCCATATTTTCTAAAATATTGATTCAAATCGATTTCGGTAAAGTGATTTATATATATTCAGATGCCAGAAATGTACTTTTCAAATTAAGTTGCATTTAAACCTGTTTTGAAAGAGTTATAGGTTATTAAAATTTCAAAAGAATTTTGCTTTTTAAAAAATGCCAATTTTTTATAATATTTTCACCTTTTTGGCCATATTTTCTAAAATACTGATTCAAATCGACTTCGGTAAAGTGATTTATATATACTCAGATGCCAGAAATGTACTTTCCAAAATTAAGTTGCAATTGAACCTTTTTTGAAAGAGTTATGGGTTATTAAAGTTTCCAAAGAATTTTGCTTTTTTAAAAATGCCAATTTTTTTAATTTTTTCACCTTTTAGGACATTTTTTCTAAAATATTGATTCAAATCGACTTCGGTAAAGTGATTTATATATATTCAGAGTCCAGAAATTTACTTTCCAAATAAAGTTGCAGTTGAACCTTTTTTAAAAGAGTTATGGGTTATTAAAGTTTCCAAAGAATTTTGCTTTTTTAAAAATGCCAATTTTTATAATTTTTTCACCTTTTTTGCCATATTTTCTAAAATATTGATTCAAATCGACTTCGGTAAAGTGATTTATATATATTCAGATGTCAGAAATGTACTTTTATAAATAAAGTTGCAATTGAACCTATTTTGAAAGAGTTATGGGTTATTAAAGTTTACAAAGAATTTAGCTTTTTTAAAAATAACAATTTTTATAATATTTTCACCTTTTAGGCCATATTTTCTAAAATACTGATTCAAATCGACTTCGGTAAAGTGATTTATATATAATGAGATGCCAGAAATTTACTTTCCAAAGTAAGTTGCAATTGAGCCTTTTTTAAATTAGTTATGGGTTATTAAAGTTTCCAAAGAATTTTGTTTTTTTAATTTTTCAATTTTTATTTTACCTTTTTGGCCATATTTTCTAAAATATTGATTCAAATCGACTTCGGTAAAGTGATTTATATATATTCAGATGCCAGAAATGTACTTTTATAAATAAAGATGCAATTGAACCTTTTTTGAAAGAGTTATGGGTTATTAAAGTTTCCAAAGATTTTTGCTTTTTAAAAATTCCAATTTTTTTTAATTTTTTCACCTTTTTGGCCATATTATCTTAAATATTGATTCAAATCGATTTAGGTAAAGTGATTTATATATATTCAGATGCCAGAAATGTACTTTTCAAATTAAGTTGCATTTAAACCTGTTTTGAAAGAGTTATGGGTTATTAAAATTTCAAAAGAATTATGCTTTTAAAAAAATAGCAATTTTTATAATATTTTCACCTTTTAGGCCATATTTTCTAAAGTACTGATTCAAATCGACTTCGGTAAAGTGATTTATATATACTCAGATGCCAGAAATGTACTTTCTAAATTAAGTTGCAGTTGAACCTTTTTTAAAAGAGTTATGGGTTATTAAAGTTTCCAAAGAATTTTGCTTTTTTAAAAATGCCAATTTTTTTAATTTTTTCACCTTTTAGGACATTTTTTCTAAAATATTGATTCAAATCGACTTCGGTAAAGTGATTTATATATATTCAGAGTCCAGAAATTTACTTTCCAAATAAAGTTGCAGTTGAACCTTTTTTAAAAGAGTTATGGGTTATTAAAGTTTCCAAAGAATTTTGCTTTTTTAAAAATGCAAATTTTTTTAATTTTTTCACCTTTTAGGACATTTTTTCTAAAATATTGATTCAAATCGACTTCGGTAAAGTGATTCATATATATTGAGATGCCAGAAATTTACTTTCTAAATTAAGTTGCAGTTGAACCTTTTTTAAAAGAGTTATGGGTTATTCAAGTTTCCAAAGAATTTTGCTTTTTTAAAAATGCCAATTTTTTTAATTTTTTCACCTCTTAGGCCATATTTTCTAAATTATTGATTCAAATCGACTTCGGTAAAGTGATTCATATATATTGAGATGCCCGAAACTTACTTTCCAAATTAAGTTGCAGTTGAACCTTTTTTGAAAGAGTTATGGGTTATTAAAGTTTCCAGAGAATTTTGCTTTTTTAAAAATGCCATATTTTTTATAATTTTTTCAACTTTTTGGCCATATTTTCTAAAAATATGATTCAAATCGACTTCGGTAAAGTGATTTATATATATTCAGATGCCAGAAATGTACTTTTAAAAATAAAGTTGCAATTGAACCTAGTTTGAAAGAATTATTAAAGTTTCAAAGAATTTTGCTTTTTTTAAAAATGCCAATTTTTTATAATTTTTTCAACTTTTTGGCCATATTTTCTAAATAATTGATTCAAATCGACTTCGGTAAAGTATTTTATATATATTCAGATGTCAGAAATGTACTTTTATAAATAAAGTTGCTATTGAACCTATTTTGAAAGAGTTATGGGTTATTAAAGTTTACAAAGAATTTAGCTTTTTTAAAAATAGCAATTTTTATAATATTTTCACCTTTTAGGCCATATTTTCTAAAATACTGATTCAAATAGACTTCGGTAAAGTGATTTATATATAACCAGAAATTTACTTTTCAAAGTAAGTTGCAATTGAGCCTTTTTTAAATTAGTTATGGGTTATTAAAGTTTCCAAAGAATTTTGTTTTTTAAATTTTTTTAATTCACGTTTTTGGCCATATTTTCTAAAATATTGATTCAAATCGACTTCGGTAAAGTGATTTATATATATTCAGATGCCAGAAATGTACTTTTATAAATAAAGATGCAATTGGAATTTTTTTGAAAGAGTTATGGGTTATTAAAGTTTCCAAAGATTTTTGCTTTTTAAAAATAACAATTTTTTTTAATTTTTTCACCTTTTTGGCCATATTATCTTAAATATTGATTCAAATCGATTTAGGTAAAGTGATTTATATATATTCAGATGCCAGAAATGTACTTTCAAATTAAGGTGCAATTAAACCTTTTTTGAAAGAGTTATGGGTTATTAAAATTTCAAAAGAATTTTGCTTTTAAAAAAATAGCAATTTTTATAATATTTTCACCTTTTAGGCCATATTTTCTAAAGTACTGATTCAAATCGACTTCGGTAAAGTGATTTATATATATTCAGATGCCAGAAATGTACTTTACAAATAAAGATGCAATTGAACCTTTTTGAAAAGAGTTATGGGTTATTAAAGTTTCCAAAGAATTTTGCTCTTTTAAAAATGCCAATTTTTTTAATTTTTTTACCTTTTTGGCCATATTTTCTAAAATATTGATTTAAATCGACTTCGGTAAAATGATTTATAAATATTCAGATGCCAGAAATGTACTTTCTAAATTAAGTTGCAGTTGAACCTTTTTTGAAAGAGTTATGGGTTATTCAAGTTTCCAAAGAATTTTGATTTTTTTAAAATGCCAATTTTTATAATTTTTCACCTCTTAGGCCATATTTTCTAAAATATTGATTCAAATCGACTTCGGTAAAGTGATTTCTATATATTCAGATGCCAGAAATGTACTTTTACAAATAAAGTTGCAATTGAGCATTTTTTGAAAGAGTTATGGGTTATTAAAATTTCCAAAGAATTTTGCTTTTAAAAAAATAGCAATTTTTATAATATTTTCACCTTTTAGGCCATATTTTCTAAAGTACTGATTCAAATCGATTTTGATAATGTGATTTATATATAATGAGACGCCAGAAATTGGCTTTTCAAATTAAGTTGCAATGGAGCCTTTTTTAAATTAGTTATGGGTTATTAAAGTTTCCAAAGAATTTTGTTTTTTTAAAAATGCCAATTTTTTTCACTTTTTCACCTTTTAGGACATTTTTTCTAAAATATTGATTCAAATCGACTTCGGTAAAGTGATTTATATATATTGAGATGCCAGAAACTTACTTTCCAAATTATGTTGCAGTTGAGCCTTTTTTAAATTAGTTATGGGTTATTAAAGTTTCCAAAGAATTTTGTTTTTTAATTTTATAATTTTTCACGTTTTTGGCCATATTTTCTAAAATATTGATTCAAATCGACTTCGGTAAAGTGATTTATATATATTCAGATGCCAGAAATGTACTTTTATAAATAAAGATGCAATTGGAATTTTTTTGAAAGAGTTATGGGTTATTAAAGTTTCCAAAGATTTTTGCTTTTTAAAAATTACAATTTTTTTTAATTTTTTCACCTTTTTGGCCATATTATCTTAAATATTGATTCAAATCGATTTAGGTAAAGTGATTTATATATATTCAGATGCCAGAAATGTACTTTCCAAATTAAGTTGCATTTAAACCTTTTTTGAAAGAGTTATGGGTTATTAAAATTTCAAAAGAATTTTGCTTTTTTAAAAATGCCAATTTTTTTAATTTTTTCACCTCTTAGGCCATATTTTCTAAATTATTGATTCAAATCGTCTTCGGTAAAGTGATTTATATATATTCAGATGCCAGAAATGTAGAATTTTGTTTTTTTAAAAATGCCAATTTTTATAATTTTTTCACTTTTTGGGCCATATTCTCTAAAATATTGATTCAAATCGACTTCGGTAAAGTGATTTATATATATTGAGATGCCAGAAATTTACTTTCCAAATTAAGTTGCAGTTGAACCTTTTTTGAAAGAGTTATGGGTTATTACAGTTTCCAAAGAATTTTGCTTTTTTAAAAATGCCAATTTTTTTAATTTTTTCACCTCTTAGGCCATATTTTCTAAATTATTGATTCAAATCGTCTTCGGTAAAGTGATTTATATATATTCAGATGCCAGAAATGTAGAATTTTGTTTTTTTAAAAATGCCAATTTTCATAATTTTTTCACTTTTTGGGCCATATTCTCTAAAATATTGATTCAAATCGACTTCGGTAAAGTGATTTATATATATTGAGAAGCCAGAAACTTACTTTCCAAATTAAGGCGCAGTTGAACATTTTTTGAAAATGTTATGGGTTATTAAAGTTTCCAAAGAATCTTGCTTTTTGAATAATGCCAATTTTTTTAATTTTTTCACCTTTAAGGACATTTTTCTAAAATATTGATTCAAATCGACTTCGGTAAAGTGATTCATATATATTGAGATGCCAGAAATTTACTTTCTAAATTAAGTTGCAGTTGAATCAAATCGACTTCGGTAAAGTGATTTATATATATTCAGATGCCAGAAATGTTCTTTTATAAATAAAGATGCAATTGAACCTTTTTTGAAAGAGTTATGGGTTATTAAAGTATCCAAAGAATTTTGCTTTTTAAAAATTCCAATTTTTTTAAATTTTTTCACCTTTTTGGCCATATTATCTTAAATATTGATTCAAATCGATTTAGGTAAAGTGATTTATATATATTCAGATGCCAGAAATTTACTTTCCAAATTAAGGCGCAGTTGAACATTTTTTGAAAGTGTTATGGGTTATTAAAGTTTCCAAAGAATCTTGCTTTTTGAAAAATGCCAATTTTTTTAATTTTTTCACCTTTAAGGACATTTTTTCTAAAATATTGATTCAAATCGACTTCGGTAAAGTGATTCATATATATTGAGATGCCAGAAACTTACTTTCTAAATTAAGTTGCAGTTGAACCTTTTTTAAAAGAATTATGGGTTATTCAAGTTTCCAAAGAATTTTGCTTTTTTAAAAATGCCAATTTTTTTAATTTTTTCACCTCTTAGGCCATATTTTCTAAATTATTGATTCAAATCGACTTCGGTAAAGTGATTCATATATATTGAGATGCCAGAAACTTACTTTCCAAATTAAGTTGCAGTTGAACCTTTTTTGAAAGAGTTATGGGTTATTAAAGTTTCCAAAGAATTTTGCTTTTTTTAAAATGCCAATTTTTTTAATTTTTTCACCTTTTAGGCCATATTTTCTAAAATACTGATTCAAATCGACTTCGTTTAAGTGATTTATATATATTCAGATGACAGAAATGTACTTTTATAAATAAAGTTGCAATTGAACCTATTTTGAAAGAGTTATGAATTATTAAAGTTTCCAAAGAATTTTGCTTTTTTAAAAATTCCAATTTTTTTATAATTTTTTCACCTTTTAGGCCATATTTTCTAAAATATTGATTCAAATCGACTTCGGTAAAGTGATTTATATATATTGAGAAGCCAGAAACTTACTTTCCAAATTAAGTTGCAGTTGAACCTTTTTTAAAAGAGTTATGGGTTATTAAATTTTCCAAAGAATTTTGCTTTTTTAAAAATGCTAATTTTTTTAATTTTTTCATCTTTTAGGACATTTTTTCTAAAATATTAATTCAAATCGACTTCGGTAAAGTGATTTATATATATTCAGAGGCCAGAAATTTACTTTCCAAATTAAGGCGCAGTTGAACATTTTTTGAAAATGTTATGGGTTATTAAAGTTTCCAAAGAATCTTGCTTTTTGAAAAATGCCAATTTTTTTAATTTTTTCACCTTTTAGGACATTTTTTCTAAAATATTGATTCAAATCGACTTCGGTAAAGTGATTCATATATATTGAGATGCCAGAAATTTACTTTCTAAATTAAGTTGCAGTTGAACCTTTTTTAAAAGAATTATGGGTTATTCAAGTTTCCAAAGAATTTTGCTTTTTTAAAAATGCCAATTTTTTTAATTTTTTCACCTCTTAGGCCATATTTTCTAAATTATTGATTCAAATCGACTTCGGTAAAGTGATTCATATATATTGAGATGCCAGAAACTTACTTTCCAATTTAAGTTGCACTTGAACCTTTTTTGAAAGAGTTATGGGTTATTAAAGTTTCCAGAGAATTTTGCTTTTTTAAAAATGCCATATTTTTTATAATTTTATCAACTTTTTGGCCATATTTTCTAAATAATTGATTCAAATCGTCTTCGGTAAAGTGATTTATATATATTCAGATGCCAGAAATGTACTTTTAAAAATAAAGTTGCAATTGAACCTATTTTGAAAGAATTATTAAAGTTTCCAAAGAATTTTGCTTTTTTAAAAATGCCAATTTTATAATTTTTTCACCTTTTAGGCCATATTTTCTAAAATACTGATTCAAATCGACTTCGGTAAAGTGATTTATATATAATGAGATGCCAGAAATTTACTTTCCAAAGTAAGTTGCAATTGAGCCTTTTTTAAATTAGTTATGGGTTATTAAAGTTTCCAAAGAATTTTGTTTTTTTAATTTTTTCACGTTTTTGGCCATATTTTCTAAAATATTGATTCAAATCGACTTCGGTAAAGTGATTTATATATATTCAGATGCCAGAAATTTACTTTTCAAATTAAGGCGCAGTTGAACATTTTTTGAAAGTGTTATGGGTTATTAAAGTTTCCAAAGAATCTTACTTTTTGAAAAATGCCAATTTTTTTAATTTTTTCACCTTTAAGGACATTTTTTCTAAAATATTGATTCAAATCGACTTCGGTAAAGTGATTTATATATATTCAGAGTCCAGAAATTTACTTTTCAAATTAAGGCGCAGTTGAACATTTTTTGAAAGTGTTATGGGTTATTAAAGTTTCCAAAGAATCTTACTTTTTAAAAATGCCAATTTTTTTAATTTTTTCACCTTTTAAGGACATTTTTTCTAAAATATTGATTCAAATCGACTTCGGTAAAGTGATTCATATATATTGAGATGCCAGAAATTTACTTTCTAAATTAAGTTGCAGTTGAACCTTTTTTAAAAGAGTTATGGGTTATTCAAGTTTCCAAAGACTTTTGCTTTTTTAAAAATGCCAATTTTTTTAATTTTTTCACCTCTTAGGCCATATTTTCTAAATTATTGATTCAAATCGACTTCGGTAAAGTGATTTATATATATTCAGATGCCAGAAATGTAGAATTTTGTTTTTTTAAAAATGCCAATTTTTATAATTTTTTCACCCCTTAGGCCATTTTTTCTAAAATATTGATTCAAATCGACTTCGGTAAAGTGATTTATATATATTGAGAAGCCAGAAACTTACTATCCAAATTAAGTTGCAGTTGAACCTTTTTTAAAAGAGTTATGGGTTATTAAATTTTCCAAAGAATTTTGCTTTTTTAAAAATGCTAATTTTTTTAATTTTTTCACCTTTAAGGACATTTTTTCTAAAATATTGATTCAAATCGACTTCGGTAAAGTGATTCATATATATTGAGATGCCAGAAATTTACTTTCTAAATTAAGTTGCAGTTGAATCAAATCGACTTCGGTAAAGTGATTTATATATATTCAGATGCCAGAAATGTACTTTTATAAATAAAGATGCAATTGAACCTTTTTTGAAAGAGTTATGGGTTATTAAAGTTTCCAAAGAATTTTGCTTTTTAAAAATTCCAATTTTTTTAAATTTTTTCACCTTTTTGGCCATATTATCTTAAATATTGATTCAAATCGATTTAGGTAAAGTGATTTATATATATTCAGATGCCAGAAATTTACTTTCCAAATTAAGGCGCAGTTGAACATTTTTTGAAAGTGTTATGGGTTATTAAAGTTTCCAAAGAATCTTGCTTTTTGAAAAATGCCAATTTTTTTTAATTTTTTCACCTCTTAGGCCATATTTTCTAAATTATTGATTCAAATCGACTTCGGTAAAGTGATTCATATATATTGAGATGCCAGAAACTTACTTTCCAAATTAAGTTGCAGTTGAACCTTTTTTGAAAGAGTTATGGGTTATTACAGTTTCCAAAGAATTTTGCTTTTTTAAAAATGCCAATTTTTTTAATTTTTTCACCTTTTAGGCCATATTTTCTAAAATACTGATTCAAATCGACTTCGTTTAAGTGATTTGTATATATTCAGATGACAGAAATGTACTTTTATAAATAAAGTTGCAATTGAACCTATTTTGAAAGAGTTATGAATTATTAAAGTTTCCAAAGAATTTTGCTTTTTTAAAAATTCCAATTTATTTTATAATTTTTTCACCTTTTAGGCCATATTTTCTAAAATATTGATTCAAATCGACTTCGGTAAAGTGATTTATATATATTCAGATGCCAGAAATGTACTTTTATAAAGAAAGATGCAATTGAACCTTTTTTGAAAGAGTTATGGGTTATTAAAGTTTCCAAAGAATTTTGCTTTTTAAAAATTCCAATTTTTTTAAATTTTTTCACCTTTTTGGTCATATTATCTTAAATATTGATTCAAATCGATTTAGGTAAAGTGATTTATATTTATTCAGATGCCAGAAATGTACTTTCCAAATTAAGGCGCAGTTGAACCTTTTTTGAAAGAGTTATGGGTTATTAAAATTTACAAAGAATTTTGCTTTTAAAAAAATAGCAATTTTTATAATATTTTCACCTTTTAGGCCATATTTTCTAAAGTACTGATTCAAATCGACTTCGGTATAGTGATTTATATATATTCAGATGCCAGAAATGTACTTTTATAAATAAAGATGCAATTGAACCTTTTTTGAAAGAGTTATGGGTTATTAAAGATTCCAAAGAATTTTGCTTTTTAAAAATTCCAATTTTTTTAAATTTTTTCACCTTTTTGGCCATATTATCTTAAATATTGATTCAAATCGATTTAGGTAAAGTGATTTATATATATTCAGATGCCAGAAATGTACTTTCCAAATTAAGTTGCATTTGAACCTTTTTTGAAAGAGTTATGGGTTATTAAAATTTCCAAAGAATTTTGCTTTTAAAATAAATAGCAATTTTTATAATATTTTCACCTTTTAGGCCATATTTTCTAAAGTACTGATTCAAATCGACTTCGGTAAAGTGATTTATATATATTGAGATGCCAGAAATTTACTTTCCAAATTAAGTTGCAGTTGAACCTTTTTTGAAAGATTTATGGGTTATTAAAGTTTCCAAAGAATTTTGCTTTTTTAAAAATTACATTTTTTTTTTAATTTTTTCACCTTTTAGGACATTTTTTCTAAAATATTGATTCAAATCGACTTCGGTAAAGTGATTTATATATATTGAGATGCCAGAAATTTACTTTCCAAATTAAGTTGCAGTTGAACCTTTTTTGAAAGAGTTATGGGTTATTCAAGTTTCCAAAGAATTTTGTTTTTTTTAAAATGCCAATTTTTATAATTTTTCACCTCTTAGGCCATATTTTCTAAAATATTGATTCAAATCGACTTCGGTAAAGTGATTTCTATATATTCAGATGCCAGAAATGTACTTTTTAAATAAAGTTGCAATTGAGCATTTTTTGAAAGTGTTATGGGTTATTAAAATTTCCAAAGAATTTTGCTTTTAAAAAAATAGCAATTTTTATAATATTTTCACTTTTTAGGCCATATTTTCTAAAGTACTGATTCAAATCGACTTCGGTAAAGTGATTTATATATATTCAGATGCCAGAAATGTACTTTTATAAATAAAGATGCAATTGAACCTTTTTTGAAAGAGTTATGGGTTATTAAAGTTTCCAAAGAATTTTGCTCTTTTAAAAATGCCAATTTTTTTAATTTTTTTACCTTTTTGGCCATTTTCTCTAAAATAATGATTTAAATCGACTTCGGTAAAATGATTTTTATATATTCAGATGCCAGAAATGTACTTTCTAAATTAAGTTGCAGTTGAACCTTTTTTGAAAGAGTAATGGGTTATTAAAATTTCCAAAGAATTTTGCTTTTAAGAAAATAGCAATTTTTTTAATATTTTCACTTTTTAGGCCATATTTTCTAAAGTACTGATTCAAATCGACTTCGGTAAAGTGATTTATATATATTCAGATGCCAGAAATGTACTTTTATAAATAAAGATGCAATTGAACCTTTTTTGAAAGAGTTATGGGTTATTCAAGTTTCCAAAGAATTTTGTTTTTTTTAAAATGCCAATTTTTATAATTTTTCACCTCTTAGGCCATATTTTCTAAAATATTGATTCAAATCGACTTCGGTAAAGTGATTTATATATATTCAGATGTCAAAAATGTACTTTTATAAATAAAGTTGCAATTGAACCTATTTTGAAAGAGTTATGGGTTATTAAAGTTTCCAAAGAATTTTGCTTTTTTAAAAATTACAATTTTTTTATAATTTTTTCACCTTTTAGGCCATATTTTCTAAATTACTGATTCAAATCGACTTCGGTAAAGTGATTTATATATAATGAGACGCCAGAAAATTACTTTTCAAATTAAGTTGCAACTGAGCTTTTTTTAAATTAGTTATGGGTTATTAAAGTTTCCAAAGAATTTTGTTTTTTTAATTTTTTCACGTTTTTGGCCATATTTTCTAAAATATTGATTCAAATCGACTTCGGTAAAGTGATTTCTATATATTCAGATGGCAGAAATGTACTTTTACAAATTAAGTTGCAATTGAGCATTTTTTGAAAGAGTTATGGGTTATTAAAATTTCCAAAGAATTTTTCTTGTTTAAAAATGCCAATTTTTTGAATTTTTTCACCTTTTAGGCCATATTTTCTAAAATATTGATTCAAATCGACTTCTGTAGAGTGATTTATATATATTCAGATGTCAAAAATGTACTTTTATAAATAAAGTTGCAATTGAACCTATTTTGCAAGAGTTATGGGTTATTAAAGTTTCCAAAGAATTTTGCTTTTCTAAAAATTCCAATTTTTTTATAATTTTTTCACCTTTTAGGCCATATTTTCTAAAATACTGATTCAAATCGACTTCGGTAAAGTGATTTATATATAATGAGACGCCAGAAATTAACTTTCCAAATTAAGTTGCAGAGGAACCTTTTTTGAAAGAGTTATGGGTTATTAAAGTTTCCAAAGAATTTTGCTTTTTTAAAAACGCCAATTTCTTTAATTTTTTCACTTTTATGGACATATTTTCTAAAATATTGATTCAAATCGACTTCGGTAAAATGATATATATATATTCAGATGCCAGAAATGTACTTTCCCAATTAAGTTGCAGTTGAACCTTTTTTGAAAGAGTTATGGGTTATTAAAGTTTCCAAAGAATTTTGCTTTTTTAAAAACGCCAATTTTTTTAAATTTTTCACCTTTTAGGCCATATTTTCTAAAATATTGATTCACATCGACTTCGGTAAAGTGATTTATAAATATTCAGATGCCAGAAATATACTTTTACAAATAAAGTTGCAATTGAACCTTTTTTTAAAAGAGTTATGAGTTTTTAAAGTTTCCAAAGAATTTTACTTGCCAATTTTTTTAATTTTTTCACCTTTTTGGCCATATTTTCTAAAATATTGATTCAAATCGACTTCGGTAAAGTGATTTTTATATATGCAGATGCCAGAAATGTACTTTTACAAATAAATTTGCAATTGAACCTTTTTTGAAAGAGTTATAGGTTATTAAAGTTTCCAAAGAATCTGGCTTTTTTAAAAATGCCAATTTTTTAATTTTTTCACCTTTTTGGCCATATTTTCTAAAATATTGATTCAAATCGACTTCGGTAAAGTGATTTATATATATTAAGATGCCAGAAGTTTACTTTCCAAATTAAGTTGCAGTTAAACTTTTTTTGAAAGAGTTATAGCTTATTAAAGTTTGCAAAGAAATTTGCTTTTTTAAAAGTGCCAATTTCTTTAATTTTTTCACTTTTTTGGACACATTTTCTAAAATATTGATTCACATCGACTTCGGTAAAGTGATTTATAAATATTTAGATGCCAGAAATATACTTTTACAAATAAAGTTGCAATTGAACCTTTTTTTAAAAGAGTTATGAGTTTTTAAAGTTTCCAAAGAATTTTACTTTCAAAGCCCATTTTTTTAATTTTTTCACCTTTTTGGCCATATTTTCTAAAATATTGATTCAAATCGACTTCGGTAAAGTGATTTTTATATATGCAGATGCCAGAAATGTACTTTTACAAATAAATTTGCAATTGAACCTTTTTTGAAAGAGTTATAGGTTATTAAAGTTTCCAAAGAATTTGGCTTTTTTAAAAATGCCAATTTTTTAATTTTTTCACCTTTTTGGCCATATTTTCTAAAATATTGATTCAAATCGACTTCGGTAAAGTGATTTATATATATTAAGATGCCAGAAGTTTACTTTCCAAATTAAGTTGCAGTTAAACTTTTTTTGAAAGAGTTATAGCTTATTAAAGTTTGCAAAGAAATTTGCTTTTTTAAAAGTGCCAATTTCTTTAATTTTTTCACTTTTTTGGACACATTTTCTAAAATATTGATTCAAATCGACTTCGGTAAAGTGATTTATATATATTCAGATGCCAGAAATGTACTTTTACAAATTAAGTTGCAGTTGAACCTTTTTTGAAAGAAGTATAGGTTATTAAAGTTTCCAACGAATTTTGCTTTTTTAAAAATGCCAATTTTTTAATTTGTTCACCTTTTAGGCCATATTTTCTAAAATATTGATTCAAATCGATTTCGGTAAAGTGATTTATATATATTCAGATGCCAGAAATGTACTTTTACAAATTAAGTTGCAGTTGAACTTTTTTGAAAGAGTTATGGGTTATTAAAGTTTCAAATAATTTTGCTTTTTAAAAATGCCAATTTTTTTTATTTTTTCACTTTTTTGGCCATATTTTCTAAAATATTGATTCATATCGACTTTGGTATAGTATTAAGATGCCAGAAATTTACTTTCCAAATTAACTTGCAGTTAAACCTTTTTTTGAAAGAATTATAGGTTATTAAAGTTTCCAACGAATTTTGCTTTTTTAAAAATGCCAATTTTTTTAATTTTTTCACCTTTTAGGCCATATTTTCTAAAATATTGATTCAAATCGATTTCGGTAAAGTGATTTATATATATTCAGATGCGAGAAATGTACTTTTACAAATTAAGTTGCAGTTGAACTTTTTTGAAAGAGTTATGGGTTATTAAAGTTTCCAAAGAATTTTGCTTTTTTAAAAACGCCAATTTTTTAAATTTTTCACCTTTTAGGCCATATTTTCTAAAATATTGATTCAAATCGACTTCGGTAAAGTGTTTTATATATATACAGATGCGAGAAATGTACTTTTACAAATTAAGTTGCAGTTGAACCTATTTTGAAAGAGTAATGGGTTATTAAAGTTGCCAGAGAATTTTGCTTTTTTAAAAATGCCAATTTTTATAATTTTTTCACCTTTTAGGCCATATTTTCTAAAATATTGATTCAAATCGACTTCGGTAAAGTGTTTTATATATATACAAATGCGAGAAATGTACTTTTACAAATTAAGTTGCAGTTGAACCTTTTTTGAAAGAATTATAGGTTATTAAAATTTCCAACGAATTTTGCTTTTTAAAAATGCCAATTTTTTTAATTTTTTCACCTTTTAGGCCATATTTTCTAAAATATTGATTCAAATCGATTTCGGTAAAGTGATTTATATATATTCAGATGCCAGAAATGTACTTTTGCAAATTAAGTTGCAGTTGAACTTTTTTTGAAAGAGTTATGGGTTATTAAAGTTTCCAAATAATTTTGCTTTTTTAAAAATGCCAACTTTTTTTATTTTTTCACTTTTTTGGCCATATTTTCAAAAATATTGTTTCATATCGACTTTGGTATAGTATTAAGATGCCAGAAATTTACTTTCCAAATTAACTTGCAGTTAAACCTTTTTTTGAAAGAGTTATAGGTTATTAAAGTTACCAAAGAAATTGGCTTTTGTAAAAATGCCAATTTTTATAAATTTTTCACCTTTTAGGCCATATTTTCTAAAATATTGATTCAAATCGACTTCGGTAAGTCATTTATATATTTTCAGATGCTAGAAATGTACTTTTACAAATTAAGTTGCAGTTGAACCTTTTTTGAAAGAGTTATGGGTTATTAAAGTTTCCAAAGAATTTTGCTTTTTAAAAATGCCAATTTTTTAATTTTTCACCTTTTTGGCCGTATTTTCTAAAATATTAATTTAAATCGTCTTCGGTAAAGTGATTTATATATATTAAGACACCAGAAATTTACTTTCCTAATTAAGTTGCAGTTAAACCTTTTTTGAAAGAGTTATGGGTTATTAAAGTTTCCAAAGAATTTTGCTTTTTTAAAAATGCCAATTTTTATAATTTTTTCACCATTTAGGCCATATTTTCTAAAATATTGATTCAAATCGACTTCGGTAAGTCATTTATATATTTTCAGATGCCAGAAATGTACTTTTACAAATTAAGTTGCAGTTGAACCTTTTTTGAAAGAATTATAGGTTATTAAAGTTTCCAAAGAATTTTGCTTTTTTAAAAATGCCAATTTTTTTAATTTTTTCACCTTTTTGGCCATATTTTCTAAAACATTGATTCACATCGACTTCGGTAAAGTGAATTATAAATATTCAGATGCCAGAAATGTACTTTTACAAATAAAGTTGCGATTGAACCTTTTTTGAAAGAGTTATGGGTTTTTAAAGTTTCCAAAGAATTTTCTTGCCAATTTTTTTCAATTTTTTCACCTTTTTGGCCATATTTTCTAAAATATTGATTCAAATCGACTTCGGTAAAGTAATTTATATATATTCAGATGCCATAAATGTACTTTTATAAATAAAGTTGCAATTGAACGTATTTTGAAAGAGGTATTGGTTATTAAAGTTTCCAAAGAAATTTGCTTTTTTAAAAACGCCAATATTTTTAATTTTTTCACCTTTTTGGACATATTTTGTAAAATATTGAATCAAATCGACTTCAGTAAAGTGACTTATATATATTCAGATGCTAGAAATGTACTTTCCAAATTAAGTTGCAGAGGAACCTTTTTTGAAAGAGTTATGGGTTATTAACATTCCAAAGAATTTTGCTTTTTTAAAAACGCCAATTTTTTAAATTTTTTCACCTATTAGGCCATATTTTCTAAAATATTGATTCAAATCGACTTCGGTAGAGTGTTTTATATATATTCAGATGCCAGAAATGTACTTTCCAAATTAAGTTGCAGTTAAACTTTTTTTGAAAGAGTTATAGGTTATTAAAGTTTCCAAAGAAATTTGCTTTTTAAAAATGCCAATTTTTATCTTTTTTTTTCACTTTTTGGCCATATTTTCTAAAATATTGATTCAAATCGACTTCGGTAAAGTGATTTATATATATTCAGATGCCAGAAATGTACTTTTCAAATTAAGTTGCAGTTGAACCTTTTTTGAAAGAGTTATAGGTTATTAAAGTTACCAAAGAAATTGGCTTTTGTAAAAATGCCAATTTTTATAAATTTTTCACCTTTTAGGCCATATTTTCTAAAATATTGATTCAAATCGACTTCGGTAAAGTCATTTATATATTTTCAGATGCTAGAAATGTACTTTTACAAATTAAGTTGCAGTTGAACCTTTTTTGAAAGAGTTATGGGTTATTAAAGTTTCCAAAGAATTTTGCTTTTTTAAAAATGCCAATTTTTTTAATTTTTTCACCTTTTTGGCCGTATTTTCTAAAATATTAATTTAAATCGTCTTCGGTAAAGTGATTTATATATATTAAGATACCAGAAATTTACTTTCCTAATTAAGTTGCAGTTAAACCTTTTTTGAAAGAGTTATGGGTTATTAAAGTTTCCAAAGAATTTTGCTTTTTTAAAAATGCCAATTTTTATAATTTTTTCACCATTTAGGCCATATTTTCTAAAATATTGATTCAAATCGACTTCGGTAAGTCATTTATATATTTTCAGATGCCAGAAATGTACTTTTACAAATTAAGTTGCAGTTGAACCTTTTTTGAAAGAATTATAGGTTATTAAAGTTTCCAAAGAATTTTGCTTTTTTAAAAATGCCAATATTTTTAATTTTTTCACCTTTTTGAAAATATTTTGTAAAATATTGAATCAAATCGACTTCGGTAGAGTGTTTTATATATATTCAGATGCCAGAAATGTACTTTCCAAATTAAGTTGCAGTTAAACTTTTTTTGAAAGAGTTATAGGTTATTAAAGTTTCCAAAGAAATTTGCTTTTTTAAAAATGCCAATTTCTTTAATTTTTTTCACTTTGTGGCCATATTTTCTAAAATATTGATTCAAATCGACTTCGGTAAAGTGATTTATATATATTCAGATGCCAGAAATGTACTTTTCAAATTAAGTTGCAGTTGAACCTTTTTGAAAGAGTTATAGGTTATTAAAGTTACCAAAGAAATTGGCTTTTTTAAAAATGCCAATTTTTATAAATTTTTCACCTTTTAGGCCATATTTTCTAAAATATTGATTCAAATCGACTTCGGTAAGTCATTTATATATATTCAGATGCTAGAAATGTACTTTCCAAATTAAGTTGCAGAGGAACCTTTTTTAAAAGAGTTATGGGTTATTAAAGTTTCCAAAGAATTTAGCTTTTTAAAAACGCCAATTTTTTAAATTTTTTCACCTTTTAGGCCATATTTTCTAAAATATTGATTCAAATCGACTTCGGTAGAGTGTTTTATATATATTCAGATGCCAGAAATGTACTTTCCAAATTAAGTTGCAGTTAAACTTTTTTGAAAGAGTTATAGGTTATTAAAGTTTCCAAAGAAATTTGCTTTTTTTAAAATGCCAATTTCTTTAATTTTTTTCACTTTTTGGCCATATTTTCTAAAATATTGATTCAAATCGACTTCGGTAAAGTGATTTATATATATTCAGATGCCAGAAATGTACTTTTCAAATTAAGTTGCAGTTGAACCTTTTTTGAAAGAGTTATGGGTTATTAAAGTTTCCAAAGAATTTTGCTTTTTTAAAAACGCCAATTTTTTAAATTTTTTCACCTATTAGGCCATATTTTCTAAAATATTGATTCAAATCGACTTCGGTAAAGTGTTTTATATATATTCAGATGCCAGAAATGTACTTTCCAAATTAAGTTGCAGTTAAACCTTTTTGAAAGAGTTATAGGTTATTAAAGTTTCCAAAGAAATTTGCTTTTTTAAAAATGCCAATTTCTTTAATTTTTTTCACTTTTTGGCCATATTTTCTAAAATATTGATTCAAATCGACTTCGGTAAAGTTATTTATATATATTCAGATGCCAGAAATGTACTTTTCAAATTAAGTTGCAGTTGAACCTTTTTTGAAAGAGTTATAGGTTATTAAAGTTACCAAAGAAATTGGCTTTTGTAAAAATGCCAATTTTTATAAATTTTTCACCTTTTAGGCCATATTTTCTAAAATATTGATTTAAATCGACTTCGGTAAAGTGATTTATATATATTCAGATGCTAGAAATGTACTTTTACAAATTAAGTTGCAGTTGAACCTTTTTTGAAAGAGTTATGGGTTATTAAAGTTTCCAACGAATTTTGCTTTTTTAAAAATGCCAATTTTAATTTTTTCACCTTTTTGGCCGTATTTTCTAAAATATTAATTTAAATCGTCTTCGGTAAAGTGATTTATATATATTAAGATACCAGAAATTTACTTTCCTAATTAAGTTGCAGTTAAACCTTTTTTGAAAGAGTTATGGGTTATTAAAGTTTCCAAAGAATTTTGCTTTTTTAAAAATGCCAATTTTTTAATTTTTTCACCATTTAGGCCATATTTTCTAAAATATTGATTCAAATCGACTTCGGTAAAGTCATTTATATATTTTCAGATGCCAGAAATGTACTTTTACAAATTAAGTTGCAGTTGAACCTTTTTTGAAAGAATTATAGGTTATTAAAGTTTCCAAAGAATTTTGCTTTTTTAAAAATGCCAATTTTTTTAATTTTCTCACCTTTTTGGCCATATTTTCTAAAACATTGATTCACATCGACTTCGGTAAAGTGATTTATAAATATTCAGATGCCAGAAATGTACTTTTACAAATAAAGTTGCGATTGAACCTTTTTGAAAGAGTTATGGGTTTTTAAAGTTTCCAAAGAATTTTCTTGCCAATTTTTTCAATTTTTTCACCTTTTGGCCATATTTTCTAAAATATTGATTCAAATCGACTTCGGTAAAGTAATTTATATATATTCAGATGCCATAAATGTACTTTTATAAATAAAGTTGCAATTGAACGTATTTTGAAAGAGGTATTGGTTATTAAAGTTTCCAAAGAAATTTGCTTTTTAAAAACGCCAATATTTTTAATTTTTTCACCTTTTGGACATATTTTGTAAAATATTGAATCAAATCGACTTCAGTAAAGTGATTTATATATATTCAGATGCTAGAAATGTACTTTCCAAATTAAGTTGCAGAGGAACCTTTTTGAAAGAGTTATGGGTTATTAAAGTTTCCAAAGAATTTTGCTTTTTAAATAACGCCAATTTTTTAAATTTTTTCACCTTTTAGGCCATATTTTCTAAAATATTGATTCAAATCGACTTCGGTAGAGTGTTTTATATATATTCAGATGCTAGAAATGTACTTTCCAAATTAAGTTGCAGTTAAACTTTTTTGAAAGAGTTATAGGTTATTAAAGTTTCCAAAAGAAATTTGCTTTTTAAAATGCCAATTTCTTTAATTTTTTCACTTTTTGGCCATATTTTCTAAAATATTGATTCAAATCGACTTCGGTAAAGTGATTTATATATATTCAGATGCCAGAAATGTACTTTTCAAATTAAGTTGCAGTTGAACCTTTTGAAAGAGTTATGGGTTATTAAAGTTTCCAAAGAATTTTGCTTTTTTAAAAACGCCAATTTTTAAATTTTTTCACCTTTTAGGCCATATTTTCTAAAACATTGATTCACATCGACTTCGGTAAAGTGATTTATAAATATTCAGATGCCAGAAATGTACTTTTACAAATAAAGTTGCAATTGAACCTTTTTGAAAGAGTTATGGGTTTTTAAAGTTTCCAAAGAATTTTACTTAGCCAATTTTTTTTTAATTTTTCACCTTTTGGCCATATTTTCTAAAATATTGATTCAAATCGACTTCGGTAAAGTAATTTATATATATTCAGATGCCATAAATGTACTTTTATAAATAAAGTTGCAATTGAACGTATTTTGAAAGAGGTATTGGTTATTAAAGTTTCCAATGAAATTTGCTTTTTTTAAAAAATGCCAATTTCTTTAATTTTTCTACTTTTGGCCATATTTTCTAAAATATTGAATCAAATCGACTTCAGTAAAGTGATTTATATATATTCAGATGCCAGAAATGTACTTTCAAATTAAGTTGCAGAGGAACCTTTTTGAAAGAGTTATGGGTTATTAAAGTTTCCAAAGAATTTTGCTTTTTTAAAACGCCAATTTTTAAATTTTTTCACCTTTTAGGCCATATTTTCTAAAATATTGATTCAAATCGACTTCGGTAGAGTGTTTTATATATATTCAGATGCCAGAAATGTACTTTCCAAATTAAGTTGAAGTTAAAATTTTTTTTAAAGAGTTATAGGTTATTAAAGTTTCCAAAGAATTTTGCTTTTTTAAAAATGCCAATTTCTTTAAATTTTTCACTTTTTGGCCATATTTTCTAAAATATTGATTCAAATCGACTTCGGTAAAGTGATTTATATATATTCAGATGCCAGAAATGTACTTTCCAAATTAAGTTGCAGAAGAACCTTTTTGAAAGAGTTATGGGTTATTAAAGTTTCCAAAGAATTTTGCTTTTTTAAAACGCCAATTTTTAAATTTTTTCACCTTTTAGGCCATATTTTCTAAAATATTGATTCAAATCGACTTCGGTAGAGTGTTTTATATATATTCAGATGCCAGAAATTTACTTTCCTAATTAAGTTGCAGTTAAACCTTTTTTGAAAGAGTTATGGGTTATTAAAGTTTCCAAAGAATTTTCTTGCCAATTTTTTTCAATTTTTTCACCTTTTTGGCCATATTTTCTAAAATATTGATTCAAATCGACTTCGGTAAAGTGATTTATAAATATTCAGATGCCAGAAATGTACTTTTACAAATAAAGTTGCGATTGAACCTTTTTTGAAAGAGTTATGGGTTTTTAAAGTTTCCAAAGAATTTTCTTGCCAATTTTTTTCAATTTTTCACCTTTTTGGCCATATTTTCTAAAATATTGATTCAAATCGACTTCGGTAAAGTGATTTATATATATTCAGATGCTAGAAATGTACTTTTACAAATTAAGTTGCAGTTGAACCTTTTTTGAAAGAGTTATGGGTTATTAAAGTTTCCAACGAATTTTGCTTTTTTAAAAATGCCAATTTTTTTAATTTTTTCACCTTTTTGGCCGTATTTTCTAAAATATTAATTTAAATCGTCTTCGGTAAAGTGATTTATATATATTAAGATACCAGAAATTTACTTTCCTAATTAAGTTGCAGTTAAACCTTTTTTGAAAGAGTTATGGGTTATTAAAGTTTCCAAAGAATTTTGCTTTTTTAAAAATGCCAATTTTTATAATTTTTTCACCATTTAGGCCATATTTTCTAAAATATTGATTCAAATCGACTTCGGTAAGTCATTTATATATTTTCAGATGCCAGAAATGTACTTTTACAAATTGTTGCAGTTGAACCTTTTTAAAAGAATTATAGGTTATTAAAGTTTCCAAAGAATTTTGCTTTTTAAAATGCCAATTTTTTTTAATTTTTTCACCTTTTTGGCCATATTTTCTAAAACATTGATTCACATCGACTTCGGTAAAGTGATTTATAAATATTCAGATGCCAGAAATGTACTTTTACAAATAAAGTTGCGATTGAACCTTTTTTGAAAGAGTTATGGGTTTTTAAAGTTTCCAAAGAATTTTCTTGCCAATTTTTTTCAATTTTTTCACCTTTTTGGCCATATTTTCTAAAATATTGATTCAAATCGACTTCGGTAAAGTAATTTATATATATTCAGATGCCATAAATGTACTTTTATAAATAAAGTTGCAATTGAACGTATTTTTGAAAGAGGTATTGGTTATTAAAGTTTCCAAAGAAATTTGCTTTTTTAGAAACGCCAATATTTTTAATTTTTTCACCTTTTTGGACATATTTTGTAAAATATTGAATCAAATCGACTTCAGTAAAGTGATTTATATATATTCAGATGCTAGAAATGTACTTTCCAATTAAGTTGCAGAGGAACCTTTTTGAAAGAGTTATGGGTTATTAAAGTTTCCAAAGAATTTTGCTTTTTAAAAACGCCAATTTTTAAATTTTTCACCTTTTAGGCCATATTTTCTAAAATATTGATTCAAATCGACTTCGGTAGAGTGTTTTATATATATTCAGATGCCAGAAATGTACTTTCCAAATTAAGTTGCAGTTAAACTTTTTTGAAAGAGTTATAGGTTATTAAAGTTTCCAAAGAAATTTGCTTTTTAAAAATGCCAATTTCTTTAAATTTTTTCACCTTTTTGGCCATATTTTCTAAAATATTGATTCAAATCGACTTCGGTAAAGTGATTTATATATATTCAGATGCCAGAAATGTACTTTTCAAATTAAGTTGCAGTTGAACCTTTTTTGAAAGAGTTATGGGTTATTAAAGTTTCCAAAGAATTTTGCTTTTTAAAAACGCCAATTTTTTAAAATTTTTCACCTTTTAGGCCATATTTTCTAAAACATTGATTCACATCGACTTCGGTAAAGTGATTTATAAATATTCAGATGCCAGAAATGTACTTTTACAAATAAAGTTGCAATTGAACCTTTTTGAAAGAGTTATGGGTTTTAAAGTTTCCAAAGAATTTTACTTAGCCAATTTTTATAATTTTTCTCCTTTTAGGCCATATTTTCTAAAATATTGATTCAAATCGACTTCGGTAAAGTAATTTATATATATTCAGATGCCATAAATGTACTTTTATAAATAAAGTTACAATTGAACGTATTTTGAAAGAGGTATTGGTTATTAAAGTTTCCAATGAAATTTGCTTTTTTAAAAATGCCAATTTCTTTAATTTTTTTCACTTTTTTGGCCATATTTTCTAAAATATTGAATCAAATCGACTTCAGTAAAGTGATTTATATATATTCAGATGCCAGAAATGTACTTTCCAAATTAAGTTGCAGAGGAACCTTTTTTGAAAGAGTTATGGGTTATTAAAGTTTCCAAAGAATTTTGCTTTTTTAAAAACGCCAATTTTTTAAATTTTTTCACCTTTTAGGCCATATTTTCTAAAATATTGATTCAAATCGACTTCGGTAGAGTGTTTTATATATATTCAGATGCCAGAAATGTACTTTCCAAATTAAGTTGAAGTTAAAATTTTTTTTAAAGAGTTATAGGTTATTAAAGTTTCCAAAGAATTTTGCTTTTTTAAAAATGCCAATTTCTTTAAATTTTTTCACTTTTTTGGCCATATTTTCTAAAATATTGATTCAAATCGACTTCGGTAAAGTGATTTATATATATTCAGATGCCAGAAATGTACTTTCCAAATTAAGTTGCAGAGGAACCTTTTTGAAAGAGTTATGGGTTATTAAAGTTTCCAAAGAATTTTGCTTTTTAAAAACGCCAATTTTTAAATTTTTCACCTTTTAGGCCATATTTTCTAAAATATTGATTCAAATCGACTTCGGTAGAGTGTTTTATATATATTCAGATGCCAGAAATTTACTTTCCTAATTAAGTTGCAGTTAAACCTTTTTTGAAAGAGTTATGGGTTATTAAAGTTTCCAAAGAATTTTCTTGCCAATTTTTTTCAATTTTTTCACCTTTTTGGCCATATTTTCTAAAATATTGATTCAAATCGACTTCGGTAAAGTAATTTATATATATTCAGATGCCATAAATGTACTTTTATAAATAAAAGTGCAATTGAACGTATTTTGAAAGAGGTATTTATTAAAGTTTCCAAAGAAATTTTGCTTTTCTTAAAAACGCCAATATTTTTAATTTTTTCACCTTTTTGGCCGTATTTTCTAAAATATTAATTTAAATCGTCTTCGGTAAAGTGATTTATATATATTAAGATACCAGAAATTTACTTTCTAATTAAGTTGCAGTTAAACCTTTTGAAAGAGTTATGGGTTATTAAAGTTTCCAAAGAATTTTGCTTTTTTAAAAATGCCAATTTTATAATTTTTTCACCATTTAGGCCATATTTTCTAAAATATTGATTCAAATCGACTTCGGTAAGTCATTTATATATTTTCAGATGCCAGAAATGTACTTTTACAAATTAAGTTGCAGTTGAACCTTTTTTGAAAGAATTATAGGTTATTAAAGTTTCCAAAGAATTTTGCTTTTTTAAAAATGCCAATTTTTTTAATTTTTTCACCTTTTTGGCCATATTTTCTAAAACATTGATTCACATCGACTTCGGTAAAGTGATTTATAAATATTCAGATGCCAGAAATGTACTTTTACAAATAAAGTTGCGATTGAACCTTTTTTGAAAGAGTTATGGGTTTTTAAAGTTTCCAAAGAATTTTCTTAGCCAATTTTTTCAATTTTTTCACCTTTTGGCCATATTTTCTAAAATATTGATTCAAATCGACTTCGGTAAAGTAATTTATATATATTCAGATGCCATAAATGTACTTTTATAAATAAAGTTGCAATTGAACGTATTTTGAAAGAGTTATGGGTTATTAAAGTTTCCAAAGAAATTTGCTTTTTTAAAAACGCCAATATTTTTAATTTTTCACCTTTTTGGACATATTTTGTAAAATATTGAATCAAATCGACTTCAGTAAAGTGATTTATATATATTCAGATGCTAGAAATGTACTTTCCAAATTAAGTTGCAGAGGAACCTTTTTGAAAGAGTTATGGGTTATTAAAGTTTCCAAAGAATTTTGTTTTTTAAAAACGCCAATTTTTTAAATTTTTTCACCTTTTTGGACATATTTTGTAAAATATTGAATCAAATCGACTTCAGTAAAGTGGATTTATATATATTCAGATGCTAGAAATGTACTTTCCAAATTAAGTTGCAGAGGAACCTTTTTGAAAGAGTTATGGGTTATTAAAGTTTCCAAAGAATTTTGCTTTTTAAAAACGCCAATTTTTTAAATTTTTTCACCTTTTAGGCCATATTTTCTAAAATATTGATTCAAATCGACTTCGGTAGAGTGTTTTATATATATTCAGATGCCAGAAATGTACTTTCACAAATTAAGTTGCAGTTAAACCTTTTGAAAGAGTTATAGGTTATTAAAGTTTCCAAAGAAATTTGCTTTTTAAAAATGCCAATTTTTTTAATTTTTCACTTTTAGGCCATATTTTCTAAAATATTGATTCAAATCGACTTCGGTAAAGTGATTTATATATATTTCAGATGCCAGAAATGTACTTTTCAAATTAAGTTGCAGTTGAACCTTTTTTGAAAGAGTTATGGGTTATTAAAGTTTCCAAAGAATTTTGCTTTTTAAAAACGCCAATTTTTTTAAATTTTTTCACCTTTTTGGCCATATTTTCTAAAACATTGATTCACATCGACTTCGGTAAAGTGATTTATAAATATTCAGATGCCAGAAATGTACTTTTACAAATAAAGTTGCAATTGAACCTTTTTTGAAAGAGTTATGGGTTTTTAAAGTTTCCAAAGAATTTTACTTTTAAAAGCCAATTTTTTTTAATTTTTTCACCTTTTTTGGCCATATTTTCTAAAATATTGATTCAAATCGACTTCGGTAAAGTAATTTATATATATTCAGATGCCATAAATGTACTTTTATAAATAAAGTTGCAATTGAACGTATTTTGAAAGAGGTATTGGTTATTAAAGTTTCCAAAGAAATTTGCTTTTTTAAAATGCCAATTTCTTTAATTTTTTCACCTTTTTTGGCCATATTTTCTCTAAAATATTGAATCAAATCGACTTCAGTAAAGTGATTTATATATATTCAGATGCCAGAAATGTACTTTCCAAATTAAGTTGCAGAGGAACCTTTTGAAAGAGTTATGGGTTATTAAAGTTTCCAAAGAATTTTGCTTTTTTAAAAACGCCAATTTTATAAATTTTTCACCTTTTAGGCCATATTTTCTAAAATATTGATTCAAATCGACTTCGGTAGAGTGTTTTATATATATTCAGATGCCATAAATGTACTTTTATAAATAAAGTTGCAATTGAACGTATTTTGAAAGAGTTATTGGTTATTAAAGTTTCCAAAGAAATTGGCTTTTTTAAAAACGCCAATATTTTTTAATTTTTCACCTTTTTGGCCATATTTTGTAAAATATTGAATCAAATCGACTTCAGTAAAGTGATTTATATATATTCAGATGCTAGAAATGTACTTTCCAAATTAAGTTGCAGAGGAACCTTTTGAAAGAGTTATGGGTTATTAAAGTTTCCAAAGAATTTTGCTTTTTAAAAACGCCAATTTTTTTAAATTTTTCACCTTTTAGGCCATATTTTCTAAAATATTGATTCAAATCGACTTCGGTAGGAGTGTTTTATATATATTCAGATGCCAGAAATGTACTTTCCAAATTAAGTTGCAGTTAAACTTTTTTGAAAGAGTTATAGGTTATTAAAGTTTCCAAAGAAATTTGCTTTTTAAAAATGCCAATTTCTTTAATTTTTTCACTTTTTGGCCATATTTTCTAAAATATTGATTTAAATCGACTTCGGTAAAGTGATTTATATATATTCAGATGCCAGAAATGTACTTTTCAAATTAAGTTGCAGTTGAACCTTTTTTGAAAGAGTTATGGGTTATTAAAGTTTCCAAAGAATTTTGCTTTTTTAAAAACGCCAATTTTTTAAAATTTTTCACCTTTTTGGCCATATTTTCTAAAACATTGATTCACATCGACTTCGGTAAAGTGATTTATAAATATTCAGATGCCAGAAATGTACTTTTACAAATAAAGTTGCGATTGAACCTTTTTTGAAAGAGTTATGGGTTTTAAAGTTTCCAAAGAATTTTCTTTAGCCAATTTTTTTTCAATTTTTTCACCTTTTGGCCATATTTTCTAAAATATTGATTCAAATCGACTTCGGTAAAGTAATTTATATATATTCAGATGCCATAAATGTACTTTTATAAATAAAGTTGCAATTGAACGTATTTTGAAAGAGGTATTGGTTATTAAAGTTTCCAAAGAAATTTGCTTTTTTAAAAAACGCCAATATTTTTAATTTTTCACCTTTTTGGACATATTTTGTAAAATATTGAATCAAATCGACTTCAGTAAAGTGATTTATATATATTCAGATGCTAGAAATGTACTTTCCAAATTAAGTTGCAGAGGAACCTTTTTGAAAGAGTTATGGGTTATTAAAGTTTCCAAAGAATTTTGCTTTTTTAAAAACGCCAATTTTTTAAATTTTTTTACCTTTTAGGCCATATTTTCTAAAATATTGATTCAAATCGACTTCGGTAGAGTGTTTTATATATATTCAGATGCCAGAAATGTACTTTCCCAAATTAAGTTGCAGTTAAACTTTTTGAAAGAGTTATAGGTTATTAAAGTTTCCAAAGAAATTTGCTTTTTTAAAAATGCCAATTTTTTTAATTTTTTCACTTTTTGGCCATATTTTCTAAAATATTGATTCAAATCGACTTCGGTAAAGTGATTTATATATATTCAGATGCCAGAAATGTACTTTTCAAATTAAGTTGCAGTTGAACCTTTTTTGAAAGAGTTATGGGTTATTAAAGTTTCCAAAGAATTTTGCTTTTTTAAAAACGCCAATTTTTTTAAATTTTTCACCTTTTAGGCCATATTTTCTAAAACATTGATTCACATCGACTTCGGTAAAGTGATTTATAAATATTCAGATGCCAGAAATGTACTTTTACAAATAAAGTTGCAATTGAACCTTTTTGAAAGAGTTATGGGTTTTTAAAGTTTCCAAAGAATTTTACTTAGCCAATTTTTTTTAATTTTTCACCTTTTTGGCCATATTTTCTAAAACATTGATTCAAATCGACTTCGGTAAAGTAATTTATATATATTCAGATGCCATAAATGTACTTTTATAAATAAAGTTGCAATTGAACGTATTTTGAAAGAGGTATTGGTTATTAAAGTTTCCAAAGAAATTTGCTTTTTTAAAAATGCCAATTTCTTTAATTTTTTTCACCTTTTTGGCCATATTTTCTAAAATATTGAATCAAATCGACTTCAGTAAAGTGATTTATATATATTCAGATGCCAGAAATGTACTTTCCAAATTAAGTTGCAGAGGAACCTTTTTGAAAGAGTTATGGGTTATTAAAGTTTCCAAAGAATTTTGCTTTTTTAAAAACGCCAATTTTTTAAATTTTTTCACCTTTTAGGCCATATTTTCTAAAATATTGATTCAAATCGACTTCGGTAGAGTGTTTTATATATATTCAGATGCCAGAAATGTACTTTCCAAATTAAGTTGCAGTTAAACTTTTTTTGAAAGAGTTATAGGTTATTAAAGTTTCCAAAGAATTTTGCTTTTTTAAAAATGCCAATTTCTTTAAATTTTTTCACTTTTTGGCCATATTTTCTAAAATATTGATTCAAATCGACTTCGGTAAAGTGATTTATATATATTCAGATGCCAGAAATGTACTTTTCAAATTAAGTTGCAGTTGAACCTTTTTGAAAGAGTTATGGGTTATTAAAGTTTCCAAAGAATTTTGCTTTTTAAAAACGCCAATTTTTAAAATTTTTCACCTTTTAGGCCATATTTTCTAAAACATTGATTCACATCGACTTCGGTAAAGTGATTTATAAATATTCAGATGCCAGAAATGTACTTTTACAAATAAAGTTGCAATTGAACCTTTTTTGAAAGAGTTATGGGTTTTTAAAGTTTCCAAAGAATTTTACTTGCCAATTTTTTTTAATTTTTTCACCTTTTTGGCCATATTTTCTAAAATATTGATTCAAATCGACTTCGGTAAAGTAATTTATATATATTCAGATGCCATAAATGTACTTTTATAAATAAAGTTGCAATTGAACGTATTTTGAAAGAGGTATTGGTTATTAAAGTTTCCAAAGAAATTTGCTTTTTTAAAAATGCCAATTTCTTTAATTTTTTTCACTTTTTTGGCCATATTTTCTAAAATATTGAATCAAATCGACTTCAGTAAAGTGATTTATATATATTCAGATGCCAGAAATGTACTTTCCAAATTAAGTTGCAGAGGAACCTTTTTTGAAAGAGTTATGGGTTATTAAAGTTTCCAAAGAATTTTGCTTTTTAAAAACGCCAATTTTTAAATTTTTTCACCTTTTAGGCCATATTTTCTAAAATATTGATTCAAATCGACTTCGGTAGAGTGTTTTATATATATTCAGATGCCAGAAATGTACTTTCCAAATTAAGTTGCAGTTAAACTTTTTTTTAAGAGTTATAGGTTATTAAAGTTTCAAAGAATTTTGCTTTTTAAAAATGCCAATTTCTTTAATTTTTTTCACTTTTGGCCATATTTTCTAAAATATTGATTCAAATCGACTTCGGTAAAGTGATTTATATATATATCGAAGAACTATTATTATTTACAACAGAGCCCGATGTTTGCGGATTTATATTTCCATACCTTTGTAAATGAGTAGAGCGAGTCCCAATGTACGTGTTGAGCCGAACGAGTGGAAAACAAAAGTGACGTACGTCTATTTCACAACCCAACACGCGTTCTCGTGTTATCTCTTTCACCTTTAGCCATAATCTAAAATATTGAGTCAAATGCGACTTCTAAAAGGTTCCCCTTTTTATACATAGTGCTATATAACGTCGAAAAGGACATCTCCCTTTTCCACATAACTAGTTTCAAAGTTTTCAAAGGTCGACTCACTTGGCAAATTTTCAAATTATACAAATCACTCTCCGACATATATTAAGATACCAGAAATTTACTTTCCAAATTAAGTTGCAGTTGAACCTTTTTGAAAGAGTTATGGGTTATTAAAGTTTCCAAAGAATTTTGCTTTTAAAAACGCCAATTTTTTAAAATTTTTTCACCTTTTAGGCCATATTTTCTAAAACATTGATTCACATCGACTTCGGTAAAGTGATTTATAAATATTCAGATGCCAGAAATGTACTTTTACAAATAAAGTTGCAATTGAACCTTTTTTGAAAGAGTTATGGGTTTTTAAAGTTTCCAAAGAATTTTACTTGCCAATTTTTTTTAATTTTTTCACCTTTTTGGCCATATTTTCTAAAATATTGATTCAAATCGACTTCGGTAAAGTAATTTATATATATTCAGATGCCATAAATGTACTTTTATAAATAAAGTTGCAATTGAACGTATTTTGAAAGAGGTATTGGTTATTAAAGTTTCCAAAGAAATTTGCTTTTTTAAAAACGCCAATATTTTTAATTTTTTCACCTTTTTTGGACATATTTTGTAAAATATTAAATCAAATCGACTTCAGTAAAGTGATTTATATATATTCAGATGCCAGAAATGTACTTTCCAAATTAAATTGCAGAGGAACCTTTTTTGAAAGAGTTATGGGTTATTAAAGTTTCCAAAGAATTTTGCTTTTTTAAAAATGCCAATTTTAATAATTTTTTCACCTTTTAGGCCATATTTTCTAAAATATTGATTCAAATCGACTTCGGTAAAGTGATTTATATATATTGAGATGCCAGAAAATTACTTTCCAAATTAAGTTGCAATTGAACCTATTTTGAAAGAGTTATGGGTTATTAAAGTTTCCAAAGAATTTAGCTTTTTTAAAAATGCCAATTTTTATAATTTTTCACCTTTTAGGCCGTATTTTCTAAAATATTGATTCTAATCGACTTCGGTAAAGTGATTTATATATATTCAGATTCCAGAAATGTACTTTTACAAGTTAAGTTGCAGTTGAACCTTTTTTGAAAGAGTTATAGGTTATTAAAATTTCCAAAGAATTTAGCTTTTTTAAAAATGCCAATTTTTATAATTTTTCACCTTTTAGGCCATATTTTCTAAAATATTGATTCAAATCGACTTCGGTAAAGTGATTTATATATATTCAGATGCCAGAAATGTACTTTTACAAATTAAGTTGCAGTTGAACCTTTTTTGAAAGAGTCATAGGTTATTAAAGTTTCCAAAGAATTTTGTTTTTTTTAAAATTGCCAATTTCTTTAATTTTTTCACTTTTTTGGCCATATTTTCTAAAATATTGATTCAAATCGACTTCGGTTAAGTGATTTATATATATTCAGATGCCAGAAATGTACTTTTCAAATTAAGTTGCAGTTGAACCTTTTTTGAAAGAGTTATGGGTTATTAAAGTTTCCAAAGAATTTTGCTTTTTTAAAAACGCCAATTTTTTTAAATTTTTCACCTTTTAGGCCATATTTTCTAAAACATTGATTCACATCGACTTCGGTAAAGTGATTTATAAATATTCAGATGCCAGAAATGTACTTTTACAAATAAAGTTGCAATTGAACCTTTTTTGAAAGAGTTATGGGTTTTTAAAGTTTCCAAAGAATTTTACTTGCCAATTTTTTTTAATTTTTTCACCTTTTTGGCCATATTTTCTAAAATATTGATTCAAATCGACTTCGGTAAAGTAATTTATATATATTCAGATGCCATAAATGTACTTTTATAAATAAAGTTGCAATTGAACGTGTTTTGAAACAGGTATTGGTTATTAAAGTTTCCAAAGAAATTTGCTTTTTTAAAAACGCCAAAATTTTTAGTTTTTTCACCTTTTTGGACATATTTTGTAAAATATTGAGTCAAATCGACTTCAGTAAAGTGATTTATATATATTCAGATGCCAGAAATGTACTTTCAAAATTAAGTTGCAGAGGAACCTTTTTTGAAAGAGTTATGGGTTATTAAAGTTTCCAAAGAATTTTGCTTTTTTAAAAACGCCAATTTTTTAAATTTTTTCACCTTTTAGGCCATATTTTCTAAAATATTGATTCAAATCGACTTCGGTAGAGTGATTTATATATATTCAGATGCCAATAATGTACTTTCCAAATTAAGTTGCAGAGGAACCTTTTTTGAAAGAGTTATGGGTTATTAAAGTTTCCAAAGAATTTTGCTTTTTAAAAATGCCAATTTTTTTAATTTTTTCACCTTTTAGGCCATATTTTCTAAAATATTGATTCAAATCGACTTCGGTAAAGTGATTTATATATATTCAGATTCCAGAAATGTACTTTTACAAATTAAGTTGCAGTTGAACCTTTTTTGAAAGAGTTATAGGTTATTAAAGTTTCCAAAGAATTTAGCTTTTTTTAAAATGCCCATTTTTATAATTTTTCACCTTTTAGGCCATATTTTCTAAGATATTGATTCAAATCGACTTCGGTAAAGTGATTTATATATATTGAGATGCCAGAAAATTACTTTCCAAATTAAGTTGCAATTGAACCTTTTTTGAAAGAGTTATGGGTTATAAAAGTTTCCAAAGAATTTAGCTTTTTTAAAAATGCCAATTTTTATAATTTTTCACCTTTTAGGCCATATTTTCTAAAATATTGATTCAAATCGACTTCGGTAAAGTGATTTATATATATTCAGATTCCAGAAATGTACTTTTACAAATTAAGTTGCAGTTGAACCTTTTTTGAAAGAGTTATAGGTTATTAAAGTCTCCAAAGAATTTACCTTTTTTAAAAATGCCAATTTTTATAATTTTTTCACCTTTTTGGCCGTATTTTCTAAAATATTAATTTACATCGTCTTCGGTAAAGTGATTTATATATATTAAGATACCAGAAATTTACTTTCCAAATTAAGTTGCAGTTAAACCTTTTTTGAAAGAGTTATGGGTTATTAAAGTTTCCAAAGAATTTTGCTTTTTATTTTTTGCTTTGCCAATTTTTATAATTTTTTCACCATTTAGGCCATATTTTCTAAAATATTGATTCAAATCGACTTCGGTAAGTCATTTATATATTTTCAGATGCCAGAAATGTCCTTTTACAAATTAAGTTGCAGTTGAACCTTTTTTGAAAGAATTATAGGTTATTAAAGTTTCCAAAGAATTTTGCTTTTGTAAAAATGCCAATTTTTTTAATTTTTTTCACCTTTTTGGCCATATTTTCTAAAATATTAATTTAAATCGTCTTCGGTAAAGTGATTTATATATATTCAGATGCCAGAAATGTATTTTTATAAATAAAATTGCAATTGAACCTTTTTGAAAGAGTTATAGGTTATTAAAATTTGCAAAGAAATTTTCTATTTTTAAAATGCCAATTTTTTTTAATTTCTTACATTTTTGCCATTATTTTCTAAAATATTGATTCAAATCGACTTCGGTAAAGTGATTTATATATATTCAGATGCCAGAAATTTACTGTTATAAATAAAGTTGCAATTGAACCTATTTTGAAAGAGTAATGGGTTATTAAAGTTTCCAAAGAAATTTGCTTCTTTAAAAACGCCAATTTTTTAAATTTTTCACCTTTTTGGCCATATTTTCTAAAATATTGATTTAAATCGACCTCAGTAAAGTGATTTGTATATATTCAGATGCCAGAAATGTACTTTTACAAATAAAGTTGCAATTAAACCTTTTTTGAAAGAGTTATGGGCTATTAAAGTTTCCAAAGAATTTTGCTTTTTTAAAAACCTCAATTTTTTTAATTTTTTCACCTTTTAGGCCATATTTTCTAAAATATTGATTCAAATCGACTTCGGTAAAGTGATTTATATATATTCAGATGCCAGAAATGTACTTTTACAAATAAAGTTGCAATTGAACCTATTTTGAAAGAGTTATGGGTTATTAAAGTTTCCAAAGAATTTAGCTTTTTTAAAAATGCCAATTTTTATAATTTTTTCACCTTTTAGGCCATATTTTCTAAAATATTGATTCAAATCGACTTCGGTAAAGTGATTTATATATACTCAGATGCCAGAAATGTACTTTTACAAATTAAGTTGCAGTTGAACCTTTTTTGAAAAAGTTATAGGTTATTAAAGTTTCCAAAGAAATTTGCTTTTTTAAAAATGCCAAATTTTTTAATTTTTTCACCTTTTTGGCCATATTTTCTAAAATATTGATTCAAATCGTTTTCGGTAAAGTGATTTATATATATTCAAATGCCCGAAATTTACTTTCCAAATTAAGTTGCAGTTAAACTTTTTTTGAATGAGTTATAGGTTATTAAAGTTTCCAAAGAAATTTGCTTTTTTAAAAATGCCAATTTCTTTAATTTTTTTCACTTTTTTGGCCATATTTTCTAAAATATTGATTCAAATCGACTTCGGTAAAGTGATTTATATATATTCAGATGCCAGAAATGAACTTTCCAAATTAAGTTGCAGTTGAACCTTTTTTGAAAGAGTTATGGGTTATTAAAGTTTCCAAAGAATTTTGATTTTTTAAAAACGCCAATTTTTTAAAATTTTATTATTGCCAGGTGAATCAAGTAGTAATCAACCGTGTCGCGTACCAGTGCCTCAAAGAGCCACATAGTGTTACTCGTCGAAAGTGCCTGAAACAGCCACAGCACGAGTGTGAATATAAAAAAAAAAAAAAGCATAAACATTCGCCGCGACTTATACTCAATCGATTCACTTGGTCAACATAGCCGCTGACGTAGTCTGTTGCATTCGTTCGCAGACAACCGCGTGATTAAAGTGTCACTAAGGATCCCCAGTAGCCGTTGCACCGCCGCTACGCCGCACAGCAATAGGAGGAAAAGGAGTTATCCAAAGGACCAGCGCGGGATAGATTCACCGGATGTACTTCTTAGTGTAAGCCTAGTGATTAAGTAAAATTTTGTGAAATCAAATCAAAGAAAAGAACCAAACAAAATACAAGAACAAAAAATTAAGGAAAAGAATTGAACCAATCGAACAAAAACAAGAAAGAAATCAAGATTAATTCTAAGTAATAATTTTTAGAAAATAAGATAATCTAAGAATTTCAAGACAAAGTTAAGTTAAGAAGATACAAATAATTAATTAAAGTAAACCAATAACACATTATAAAACCCTCATAACACATTCCAATCTTGTGATTCCCACGGGACCCTCACGGATAGAAGGAACAAACCAGCCACTGGTTTTAACAAAATATTAAAAATAATTAAGCTGTCTCAACTAGAAACACAATCACCGAATCATAAATCACCCTATAGCTTCATTAAAATCATCAACCGTGCTATTCGATTTTTTTTCCTCTATACTGTTCGAAAAACATTAAAGATAAAATGCAGGAAGATTTGTCCGAAGCAATGGCAGGGCTAGGTATCACAAGCTCAAGCCGACAGAAAACTGTCCCGACCAGAGTTAGCACTTCAACAGCCACTCCAGAGAAGTCATAAGAGAAGTCATAAGATCCTTAATCACTGACACCCTTCAAGAAGGACAAGTCATTCGACAAGCCCTAGGAATAGAAACAGAAGAACAGCTGACAGACATACCATACGTAAGCCCATCACCGAATGGCGAATCAGAAAAAGAACCAGATGTAGTTCGTTTAATCAAAGAATTCTCGGGAGACAGGACTTCTTTCGGATCTTGGAAGAAGAATGTCGATAGAATTATGACCATATTCAACGGACAAGAACACACGCATAGATACTACCTAGTTACGTTAGCGGTACGTATGAAAGTAGTAGGTGAAGCAGAAACAGTGTTAGAGTCATACAACACTCCACTGAACTGGAAAGCAATCTCCAAATGCTTGACCGAACATTATGCAGATAAACGAGATCTCAAGACTCTCAGTATCAATTGTTCTCACTATCGCAAGGTAGACTATCTATTACGGAATACTACCAAGCCGTATATCATCAACTGTCCCTGATACTTAATCAAGTCAGCGTACAAGAAGACTCTACAGACTCCATAAGAGCTCTGACGAATAACTACCGAGGTAAAGCCCTCGACACTTTCGTTCGAGGTCTCAACGGAGACTTACCTCGTCTCTTAGCCGTTAAGGAACCTAGAGATCTCGGTCACGCATTGCATCTGTGCAATCTACTTGAAAACCAGGAGCATAGAAATACCTTTTCATCAAAAGTCAGGCAACAACCACCAACCATTCCACCTAAACACATCATGAACCAAACATACGCTAGACATACAATGATGAAACCGACGAACAACTCTAACCAGAGTCAATGGAGAAATTTCGACCCCAGACTTTACTATGCGCCGCGTCTCACTAATCAGACTTATCAGTCAACATCTAATCTAGCAAGACATTTTTCTCAGTTCCCCCAACAACAAATAATACCACAACAATCGAGTCAGAATAGACCACAATACCAAACGCCTCCGCGTCCACTAGCTCCAAAACCAGAACCTAAACCCACTCCAATGGAAGTCGATAGTTCGATTCGTTCAGCCAGGGTGAATTACATGAATCACCCACAACAAAATCAATTCTCTGGCAAACGACCACCGCCACTTTCAGGACCGCCACAGAAATTTCAAAGACAATTCCACATTAATACTGGACACCCCACAGAACAAAACACCGAAGAACAACCTGATCAAAATGACTTAACAGAACAAGAACCAAACGAAGATACCTACCCATATAATGGCAACGAACAGGAATACTACGCACACCTGGAAGCAGCCGGTTTTTCAGACCAATATGATGGCAGGGAATACACTCAGCTTGACTCAGAAATAGGGATAACGGACATGTCAGACGTCAATTTTTTAGTTTAAACCGTTCCTCACTACCATACTTTCAATGTAGAACGAGGGACGGAGAGCATCTTAAATTTTTAATAGATACAGGATCCAATCAAATTATATTCAACCCTCACTAGTAGCTTCTCCAAAGCCAAATAAAGAAACTTTTTCGCAAACTCCATAGGAGGTCAGATAGCAATCACGCATCATACTTTCCTAAATCTTTTTGGTCTTCACGACATTCCGATTAAATTCTTCATTTTGCCAACCCTAAAAACATTCCATGGTATTTTAGGTAACGATACCATGAAACAACTTAACGTTGTGATTGACGTCAGAAATGACATATTAAAAGTAAATGGCAATAAACAATTCCGAATAAGGCAATTGCCAGCGCAATCCGTAAATAACATTAAAATTAGAACGGATCATATGACTGAAAATCAGAGTTCGCTAATACGCGAACTAGCAAATCTCTATAAGTCGCTCTTCGCGGAACCAGATGAGAAACTAACATACTCCACGAGTAGTAGGAGAAATAAGAACGTTATCCGATAGACCTGTACATACGAAACATTACCCATATCCAACATCTCTTAAACAAGAAGTTGAGAAACAACTCAACGAGATGTTGAATGATGGAATTATACGACCCTCTCGTTCTCCGTACAACGCACCAGTGTGGGTCGTACCAAGAAGGCAGATGCCTCTGGAGAAAAGAAATATCGAATCGTGATTGACTATCGCAAATTGAATGCGGAAACAATCTCTGACCGATACCCCATGCCGGAGATAGGAAAAATCATTGCACAGTTAGGGAACAGTAGGTTTTTCACAGTCCTCGATTTGAAAAGTGGATTTCATCAGATCTTACTTAGAGAGGAGGACATAGAAAAAACAGCTTTCGCCGTCAATGGAGGAAAATACGAGTTTACTCGACTTCCTTTCGGTTTAAAAACTCACCTTCTATCTTTCAAAAGAGCTCTAGACGATATTCTCAGAGAACACATCGGAAAGATTTGCTACGTCTATATCGATGACATTATCATTTTCAGTAAAACAGAAAATGAGACACGCTGATCACTTGGATCAAGTGTTTGCGACTTTACAGCAGGCCAACATGAAAGTCCAAATGGATAAATGTGAATTCTTTAAAAGAGAGGTTAATTTCTTAGGTTTTACTATATCAGAGAACGGTGTCAAAACCAACCCTGACAAAGTAAAAGCTATTGCTAACTTCCCCATACCCTCATCCCTGAAGGAACTTAGATCATTCCTAGGTCTTTCCGGATACTATAGAAGATTCATAAGAGACTATGCCAAGTTGGCAAAACCTCTTACCATCCTTCTTAGAGGTGAAGGAGGCAGAATATCAACCAAAGTATCTGACAAAGTCAAAATTCACTTAAATGACGAAGCAATAGACGCCTTTAATAAACTAAAGAGAACACTTAGCTCGGCAGATGTTATCTTAAGCTATCCGAATTTCAAGAAGGAATTCCATCTAACCACAGATGCATCGAATTTCGCAATCGGAGCAGTTCTTGAGCAAGAAGGCAAGCCCATTACTTTTTATATCCCGTACTATATCAAAAACAGAGGAAAACTACGCTACGAACGAAAAAGAAATGTTAGCAATTGTGTGGGCTCTGCAGAACTTAAGAACGTACCTATACGGTACAGCAAGGGTCGTGATCTACACGGATCACCAACCCTCACCTTTGCATTAAGTAATAAAAATCATAACGGCAAGCTTAAGCGTTGGAAGAGTTACCTCGAAGAATTTAACTACGAGTTAAAATACAAACCTGGTACCTCTAACGTGGTAGCAGATGCTTTGTCTAGAACACCACCAAAGCATGAAATAAACACTCTAACATCATCCGCGACCGTAAATAGCGATGATAGCTCGTCTCACAACCTCATACATTCGGTAGAAAGTCCCATTAATGTGTTTAAAAATCAATTATTCCTATTTACAGACGATAACCCGTCATACATTTTCGAAATTCCATTCCCCACTTACCATAGGCATATAGTGAAAAGACCATCATATACAGAGAAGGATCTAATTGAAATAATGAAACAAAGACTAGATCCTAAGATACTCAACGGTATTCATACCTCCGAAAAAATCATGGGTCAGATTCAAAATTTCTACCCTTCACATTTCAATTCCTATAAAATCCGATTTGCACAACAGATAGTGGAAGATATAGACTCAGAAAGTAAACAAAACGATTTAATAGTACAGGAACATAAAAGAGCGCATCAATGCAAAAGAAAATAAGGAACAAATTCTAAGAAAATTCTTCTTTCCCAAAATGAACAAAAAAATTACTGCAATAACCACGACATGTCTAACATGTAAGGAATCAAAGTACGACAGACACCCCCCCAAAAGGCGCTATACAATCCACTCCAATTCCACAATATCCCGGACAGCTGATACATATAGATATCTATATCACAGAAAAACTTAACGTTTTAACAGGTATCGACAAATTTTCTAAATACGCTCAGGTGAAAGTCCCTGGAAATCCAGAGCTTCAGAAGACATAATGATCCCATTAAGAGAAATGCTAATAGCTTTTGGAATCCCCAAAGCTGTAGTAATGGATAATGAAAGAGCACTAAACTCAGCATCCATCAAATTCATGTTGGAGAACCAACTTAACATATCTGTTTTTACTACACCTCCGTACTCTTCCACCAGCAATGGACAAATAGAACGTTTTCACTCGACATTAACTGAAATTCTTAGATGTCTGAAGAAAGACAACGACGAGCTTACTCTCTCCAGATCTATTGTTTAAAGCGACTCAGGAATATAATCAATCAATTCATTCGATAACTAAAGAAAAACCAGTGAAACATTATTTTAGAAACAATATAATCAACACACCAGACTCAATAGAAAAGAAAAGGAAAAGATTAGGAGCAAAATCTTAGACACACAGATTTCAGATCTAAATTACCACAATGCAAATAAAAACACGCTCAAGTCATACGCAATAGGTGAAGAGGTCTTCGTTAAAGTTAACAAGAGAATAGGCTCTAAGATCTCTTCAAGATATAAAAAAGAAATAGTTGCAGAAAATCGAAATTCAACCATCAAAACAGTATCAGGAAGGTAGTTCATAAAAATAATCTAAAAGTTAAATCCATAATTACAGGTTACTATTTTTGCCGTTGTGTCTCGGGACGGTAACCATACTAGATTATACCAACTCACAACTTGTCACTATCAAAATCGGCCCCGCAGCTATCCAGAATAGCTCATTCAAAATCATACATGTCTTCAACATCCAAAAATACGAAGAAGCACTACAATCGCTCGAAAAATCCATCAACTCATCTCTCCCAACCACCTCACCCCATTCATTACGCTCGAATTAACACAAATAAGAGACGATCTAAATAGACTAAGACCTAATAATATAAGAACACTGAAGATCAATAAATATGCTCGGTACTGCCTGGAAATGGTTAGTGAAGCCCAGATCACCACGATCACGAAATCATTTTAAATAAAATGAACGAACAATTAAAGAATAATAATAAGAGGTAATAATAAACAGACTTTTTAGAAAAAAAATTAAAGAAATTAAAGAAAGCACTAATTCAATAATAAAATTACTAAAGAAAGTCAAGCAGTTAATAATATGGAAATAGAAACATTAAAGTATAAATTAAAAATTTTTAAAGAAGAACTCACAAATATGATTTACGCAATCAATTGGGCTAAGACCAACACAATTAACTCCATATTATTATCATCTGTCGAAATTAAACTCATAGAAAATTTGGTACAAAATTCTAACAATTTATTTATAAATATAGAAGAATTACTCGAATTTGCTAGAATTAAAGTAGCTTCAAACGGAATAGACATTCTTTACATTATCAGTCTGCCCATAATAGAGGATAATATTTGTCAAAAAATAATAATAAAACCAATTAAAAAAAGGAAACTAATAAACAAAATCAAATTCGATTTAATAATACAATGTAATTTTTTTTTTTTTTACATTAAGTGTAGGATCCGTACTTCTCATCATACCTTAACCACACAATAATTGCAAGTATTATGAGGGCCAAACCCCTTTGATGGGGAGTTAAATGTTAAATAAATTATATTATGTTTGTTGTGTTAGTATGGATTCTGTGATCGTTTTGGCGAAGCCTAGTCGTTTGAGCCTTCTGAGTCGTCGGGCAGGTAGTAGGTCTCTTGCAAGACGGCTTTGGTGTGCCCTTAGCCTGTTGGTGTATCGGCTGGTGTGTCTGCCAATTTGCTCCTCAACTGTATGTATCTTGAGGTCCCTGTGCAGTGTTGAGCCTCGCACGTACCACGGACAGTTGGTGATTTGCCTTAGTACCCGATTCTGCAGGACTTGTATCCTTTTGTGGTTTGTTTTTGCTGCAATACCCCAGATTTGGACGCCATACAGCCATATTGGCACAATGCAGTGTACATACACGGCTCTTTTACACCTCAAAGGCAGTGCGCTACTTTTGCTCATAAGCCACCGTACTTGTTGCAATCTGTGGTTTGCACTTTTGCACAGCAGCTTTGAGGTGCGGCCCAAAGGTAAGCCGTTTGTCTAGGGTAATGCCAAGGTATTTGGCTTGTGTTGGCTGTTCGAGGGTGACTCTTCAGGCTGGATTTCCGGAGTTGTTGGTATTAGCGTTTTGAGAGTGAAACAAGGATTAGTAGTTTTAGTTGGGTTCACTCTCAAGTTCCATCGTTTGCACCAGGCCGAAAGGCTGTTTAGGTATCTCTGAAGGCCTCTAGCTGCTTCAATATGATTGCTTGAATTGTAGATGATGGCGATGTCATCTGCGTATGTCGCAATTAGCGCCTTAGAGGGGTATGCCATGTGCTCAGCATTGGGGCTTGGGATGTCAGCCGTGAACAGTGTATAAAGCAGCGGCCCAAGCACACTGCCTTGCGGAACTCCTGCTCTCATAGCATATTTGCGTGAATATTTGTCTTTGACCTTCACCTTGAACTCTCTTCCCTCTAGATAAGATTTTAGGATACCAAAGTAGGGTGAAGGTAGGAGGTCCTTGATTTTGTTCAACAGGCCGTCATGCCATACTCTGTCGAATGCTTGCTGGATGTCAATGAAGACTGCGTTGGAGTACTCTTATCGTCGAAACCCTGTAGGATGTGCTTGACCAGCCTGTGCACTTGCTCAACAGTGCCGTGTCCCATTCGGAATCCGAACTGGTGGTCTGGCAGTATGTTGTTTTGTTTGACGATGGCAGTTATGCGATCAGCAAGGAGTCTTTCCCAGAGTTTTGATAAAGACGGTAGCAGGCTTATTGGGCGGTACGACTCGGGATCTTCTTCCGGTTTACCTGGCTTATGTATCATTAGGATCGCTGCCAGCTTCCACTGTCTTGGGAATAGTTGGACACTGATGATGGCATTGAAGATTAGGGCAATATATAAAAGCGCCTTTGTTGGCAAAGCCTTCAGTGTGTTGTGGCAGATCATATCAATGCCTGGCGATTTATTTTTTAGGTAGCAAATGTATGGCTTCTGCAATTTCCTCAGTCCTTATGGGCCTAATGGGCAATGACATTTGTAGTGGGCTTTGCAGGTTCTGGGTTGTTTCGCTTGTCTGTTGAGCCGTGGCGAAGTTAAAAGGAGTAAAGCGTTCCTCTAAGTGAAGCCCAAACGTATTGGCTTGTTCCTCTTCATTTTTAGCAAGTTCGCCTCCAGGGCAACGCACAGGAACTTGTCTAAAGGGTTGACGCTTTAATGAATTAGTGCATTTCCACAGAGAGTAGTTACTATCTACAGAGTAGTCCATACCAGCCAGTCTTTCTTCGAAGAAGTTGCTTCTTAACTCATTGAGAAGTTTTCTCAGCTGTGATGCAGCCCTGTTCCACATCAAACGGTCCCAGGGATCTTGGGATCGAATTGCTCTTTTACGTAGGCGCCTCTTTGTTCTAATTAGGTCTCTGGCCTCTCTTGTGAGAACAATGCCATACCTTGGTGGGTGTAAGACCGGATTGGGTGGTGTTGAGACAGCAGCAGCTCTATGTATGTTTTCCGTTAGTATATCAACTGCTTGTTCAATATCTTCTCCGGAGTCCAGTCTTGAGTCCAGTGGGAGTGAGCGTTCAAGGTACTGTTTGAAGGCATTTAAATCAGTACGGTTAGTGATTAGGCGCAGGCTACGGCTGACATGTATGCCGTCTGTCTGTAGGCTAGCAACAAGGGCTACATGATCAGAGTCTAGGTCCCAGTTTTGAGAGATGTTGACTCTAAACTCTGGAATGCCATGGTACACAGCAAAATCTATACAAGAAGAAGAGTGTCTTTGCACATACGGATACCTTGTTGGTGAACCTGTTGCAAGGATGTTTGCCCCGTTGGCTGTAATGGCATCGACTAATTCGTGCCCTCTGGGTGAGTTAGTACTGTCTCCCCAAAGCCAATGCCGTGCGTTCCAATCTCCACCGATCAGATATCTGTGCCCGCATTGTGCAAAAGCCGCTGAAATTTCTTTCATCAATTCTATTTCTAGGTGGGCAGTAAATGGCGTTAAATTCAATGTTTCCAAGCTCTGTGGAAACTTTAACTGATGACATTTGAAATAGTTGCGTTTCGACGACTCTCTGTGGGAAATGGCGAAGGGAGTTCTTCACTAATACCGCCGCACCACCAACTCCATAATTGTGTGTAACCTGTTTATATGCTGGGTAAAATGTATAACCAAATATTTTGACTACGGCACCTCGGCTGAGCCTAGTTTCGCTTAAGAGAAGGATATCAATGCTGTTGTTGTGCGCAAAGAGTTCAACTTCTCTAGTTTTTCCTGCAATGCCGTTGACATTCCAGATAAGGACCTTGAGTGAGCTCATTGTTGGTATGCAACGTTGTCATGAAACTGGAGCGCCAAAGCACCACCGTTCATATGCTTCAGTATGTTGGCTATTTCGTTGACCGAGTTTTCAAGCCTTTCTTGACGTTGGCTAATCTGCTTATTTAGTAGCAGTTGTTCGCGTTTCTGCTCTTGCAGCCACATGAGAAATTGCTGTTGCTGCTGTTGTTGGATCTCTTGTTGCCATTTCAAAAATTGCTGTTGTTGTTGTTGTAACAAAGTTTGAATGTCAAGTGAGTTCTGGTGCTGCATAGCATTGTTGCTGGGGTTTGTTGTTTGGAGATGGGCTTGCAGGTCATGTGGCCTACGCTCATCAGGTCGATATCCGTTTCTAGTTATTGCAGCATAAGACAAGCCTCCAGTATTATCTCTGGGGTGTTAGGCTGGCAAGATTGTTGAATAGGGTGATGTTGTTGCAGATTCTGATCTGGTTGGTACAATCTTCCTGGGTTATTATCTCTCTTGCTTGAGATAGCCAACCCGCAAGGCATTTGCTTTTAGGAGGGCCCATTGATCTTTTAAGAAAGTCCTGGTACCACTGGCATCCTTTATAACTTGCCATATGATTTCCTCCACAGTGAATGCAGGTGGGTTGTTCGTTTTCCGGGCGTGTGCAGAGCTTGGTGAGATGATTATCACTACATCGTGCACAGATATGTTGACGTCGGCAGTATTTGGCTGTGTGGCCATATGCCTGACAGCGGGTACACTGGCTGATTTCTGATGCTTTACGCATCCTTTCAATAGTCACTTTTTGTCTGCAAAGTGTTTTCATTTTGTAAATATCTTGATATGTGCGCATGACTTTATATTAATGAAAAAATATATTAAGTTTTTCGTCCCTGTTGCGTCTTGATCTTGGGTTATAAACGTGCAGAGCATCAAAGCCATTAATTTTGAAGCTGTGAGGTTATGTCAGAGGTTAAAGTGCTGTGATGGAGCCCCTTGACTACGACCCTGAGAGGTTTCTCTTCCTTCATTTGATAGGTGTGGAATTGGATGCCAGAGCAGTCTAAGTGATTGACAATGGCTCTGTAGCTGTCACTGTTTTGGAAAAGATTCTGGCCGTATTCCCTTGGCTAACTTTAATTGTCACATTATCTAGGCTCGTAATATCCGAAATAATATCAAATAGGTCATTAAGGTTGGTGATATTTACAACTATCTGGGAGGCTTAGGAGCAGCTTTATTGGCCGCATTCAGTCGTAAGCTCTTATTCACTACACTTGTCTCATTATGATGACTGGCATTCTTGTTAGTCAGATGAGCAGTTGATGTGTAGCAGACAGGGTCTTCATCAGTGTCTCTGCTATTGAGTTGCTCATCATTATCGTCAGAGGTAATGTCCATGTCAAGCAATGCAAAGCGATTGTTAGTCTTGTTGCTAGTTAGTGCTAGCTGTGAGCTCTGTGTTGGCTGATTGTTAGCTCTTTTCGGCCTTAGATGTGGCGAAGAGGATTTTTTCCTCTTGTTTACCAGCTGGTTTGTTCGTTCGCCAGTCGTGCAGCAGCTGCGCTAATTGTAGGAGTTGCTGTTGCTACGGTTCCATTAGCAGTATTTCCAGACCAGACACTACCGGTACTGGTTGTGGCTGTTGCTATGGTGTTAGTGGGAATATTAGCCACCGTGAATGATATGGCTGTTGTTGTTGAGCTATCGTAGTTGTTCGGAGTCTTGAGTAGCTGAGTAGCTTGGCAGGAACTCATTCCTAATAGATGGTGCTTTGCTATTTATGGAGTACATTTCATTTTCTTTCTCCATTTGGTCAATAGGTAATTTGGTCCATTTGGTAAATTCAATTCCTTAGCTTCCTTAGGTTTTCTTAACTAAAACCAAACAAGAATAGCTCGAGAGATATACGTGGTGGCTGTGCGAAGGGTGCAGGGCCCAACGGCCAGAGAGAGCTAGCTTATCGCACTTCTTTGCAGTTGTTTCTTGTTGATCTGCTGCCGACACTACACTAGTTAGTGCCCAAGTTAGATGATGAGATGTTGATAATTTCACACGCAGCTACTAAATATCAGTGTTGCACAAATGGAAATGGAAAAATATGTTTCACTTATTTTTTCAATATTTTTTCTCGGATTTGTAGAAAAAATTTTTTGATGTTGACGCTTTGACTGCTCGAACTGAATCAATCCGATTTTGGTGAAATTTTTTATACAATGTAATGAAATAAAATACGGAATTCAAGAATCCTCCGAAACTATCAATGATAAGTCAGTATGTAAGAAAGAAAACCTAATAGACCTAAGTAACAACACCTGCGAAGCCGCACTTCTACAAATGAAACAACCCAGCTGTCAACAAATAAACAGTCAACACATCCCGGAACATGAAGAAATCCTGCCCGGAACAATTCTACTGAACGACTTCGAGGGAACAGTCAACATCGATGGCGAACGACTACATCTCGATGGAACCTATCTCGTTCAATCTAAAAATACATCAATCGAGATAGGAGGAACTCTCTACATGAACAGAGAGTATGTTCACGCTGAACCTTTGCCTCCTCTACTCCAAATCATGGGAAACAAAAGCAAAGTTGAAGAGGTCCTATCGCTAGAAATGGTGAAGGAACTGAACTTCAACAATACGGCAAGAATTCAGCTCATGAAAGACAGTCAAGAAACTAACATAATAGTCAGTATCGGTATCTTTATTATTCTACTGATGTTCATATTAACACTGTAAATTAGAGCACTAAAGTGCAAATCAACAAAGATAATCATCGATTCAGTAAAGAGTTCGGGAACAAACGGAAATCATGGACAACTGGCGGCCGAGGACGTCCGCATTTAAAGGGGGAGGAGTTAAGGTCACTTATGATAAAACCCACAATGCACTCGAATGCACCAAATCAACACGTGCCTCGAGTAGTTAAGGTCACTTATGATAAAACCCACAATGCACTCGAATGCACCAAATCAACACGTGCCTCGAGTTAACATACGATATCGTGGGAGCATCGACCAGAATATCGAACGCACCTGCACCCAACCATCCCCACGTGCGCTGCGTCATCATAATCGTTCCCTATGGTCAGCACTTGCGCAACTCCCAACCGTGGGACCGGGACGAGAGAATTCAACACCCAACGTCAGCAGCGGCAGCAACAGCGGCAGAGACTTTAGCAGCAGAAGTGTTATAATTAATTTCTTTAGATTGTTTAAGTTAGTCTAAAATCGACCGTAAATAAAGCACAAGCTTTTTTTTAAATAAATCTCGCTAAGATTTATTAATTTATATATTCAGGTGCCATAAATGTACTTTTATAAATAAAGTTGCAATTGAACGTATTTTGAAAGAGGTATTGGTTATTAAAGTTTCCAAAGAATTTTGCTTTTTTAAAAACGCCAATTTTTTAAAATTTTTCAACTTTTAGGCCATATTTTCTAAAACATTGATTCACATCGACTTCGGTAAAGTGATTTATAAATATTCAGATGCCAGAAATGTACTTTTACAAATAAAGTTGCAATTGAACCTTTTTTGAAAGAGTTATGGGTTTTTAAAGTTTCCAAAGAATTTTACTTGCCAATTTTTTTTAATTTTTTCACCTTTTTGGCCATATTTTCTAAAATATTGATTCAAATCGACTTCGGTAGAGTGATTTATATATATTCAGATGCCAGAAATGTACTTTTCAAATTAAGTTGCAGAGGAACCTTTTTTGAAAGAGTTATGGGTTATTAAAGTTTCCAAAGAATTTTGCTTTTTTAAAAATGCCAATTTTTATAATTTTTTCACCTTTTAGGCCATATTTTCTAAAATATTGATTCAAATCGACTTCGGTAAAGTGATTTATATATATTCAGATGCCAGAAATTTACTGTTATAAATAAAGTTGCAAGTGAACCTATTTTGAAAGAGTAATAAGTTATTAAAGTTTCCAAAGAATTTTGCTTTTTTAAAAACGCCAATTTTTTAAATTTTCACCTTTTTTGGCCATATTTTCTAAAATATTGATTTAAATCGACCTCAGTAAAGTGATTTATATATATTCAGATGCCAGAAATGTACTTTTACAAATAAAGTTGCAATTAAACATTTTTTGAAAGAGTTATGGGTTATTAAAGTTTCCAAAGAATTTTGCTTTTTTAAAAACCCCAATTTTTTTAATTTTTTCACCTTTTAGGCCATATTTTCTAAAATATTGATTCAAATCGACTTCGGTAAAGTGATTTATATATATTCAGATGCCAGAAATGTACTTTCCAAATTAAGTTGCAGAGGAACCTTTTTTGAAAGAGTTATGGGTTATTAAAGTTTCCAAAGAATTTTGCTTTTTTAAAAACGCCAATTTTTTAAATTTTTTCACCTTTTAGGCCATATTTTCTAAAATATTGATTCAAATCGACTTCGGTAGAGTGATTTATATATATTCAGATGCCAGAAATGTACTTTTCAAATTAAGTTGCAGAGGAACCTTTTTTGAAAGAGTTATGGGTTATTAAAGTTTCCAAAGAATTTTGCTTTTTTAAAATGCCAATTTTTATAATTTTTTCACCTTTTAGGCCATATTTTCTAAAATATTGATTCAAATCGACTTCGGTAAAGTGATTTATATATATTGAGATGCCAGAAAATTACTTTCCAAATTAAGTTGCAATTGAACCTTTTTTGAAAGAGTTATGGGTTATTAAAGTTTCCAAAGAATTTAGCTTTTTTAAAAATGCCAATTTTTATAATTTTTCCCCTTTTAGGCCGTATTTTCTAAAATATTGATTCAAATCGACTTCGGTAAAGTGATTTATATATATTCAGATTCCAGAAATGTACTTTTACAAATTAAGTTGCAGTTGAACCTTTTTTGAAAGAGTTATAGGTTATTAAAGTTTCCAAAGAATTTAGCTTTTTTAAAAATGCCAATTTTTATAATTTTTCACCTTTTAGGCCATATTTTCTAAAAGATTGATTCAAATCGACTTCGGTAAAGTGATTTATATATATGCAGATGCCAGAAATGTACTTTTACAAATTAAGTTGCAGTTAAACGTATTTTGAAAGAGTCATAGGTTATTAAAGTTTCCAAAGAATTTTGCTTTTTTAAAAATGCCAATTTTTTAATTTTTCACCTTTTTGGCCATATTTTCTAAAATATTGATTTAAATCGACTTCGGTAAAGTGATTTATATATATTAAGATGCCAGAAATTTACTTTCCAAACTAAGTTGCAGTTAAACTTTTTTTGAAAGAGTTATAGGTTATTAAAGTTTCCAAAGAAATTTGCTTTTTTAAAAATGCCAATTTTTATAATTTTTCCCCTTTTAGGCCGTATTTTCTAAAATATTGATTCAAATCGACTTCGGTAAAGTGATTTATATATATTCAGATTCCAGAAATGTACTTTTACAAATTAAGTTGCAGTTGAACCTTTTTTGAAATATTTATAGGTTATTAAAGTTCCCAAAGAATTTTGCTTTTTTAAAAACGCCAATTTTTTTAAATTTTTCACCTTTTAGGCCATATTTTCTAAAACATTGATTCACATCGACTTCGGTAAAGTGATTTATAAATATTCAGATGCCAGAAATGTACTTTTACAAATAAAGTTGCAATTGAACCTTTTTTGAAAGAGTTATGGGTTTTTAAAGTTTCCAAAGAATTTTACTTCAAATTTTTAAATTTTTTCACCTTTTTGGCCATATTTTCTAAAATATTGATTCAAATCAACTTCGGTAAAGTAATTTATATATATTCAGATGCCATAAATGTACTTTTATAAATAAAGTTGCAATTGAACGTATTTTGAAAGAGGTATTGGTTATTAAAGTTTCCAAAGAAATTAGCTTTTTAAAAACGCCAATATTTTTAATTTTTTCACCTTTTTGGACATATTTTGTAAAATATTGAGTCAAATCGACTTCAGTAAAGTGATTTATATATATTCAGATGCCAGAAATGTACTTTCCAAATTAAATTGCAGTTGAACCTTTTTTGAAAGAGTTATGGGTTATTAAAGTTTCCAAAGAATTTTGCTTTTTTAAAAACGCCAATTTTTTAAATTTTTTCACCTTTTAGGCCATATTTTCTAAAATATTGATTCAAATCGACTTCGGTAGAGTGATTTATATATATTGAGATGCCAGAAATGTACTTTCCAAATTAAGTTGCAGAGGAACCTTTTTTGAAAGAGTTATGGGTTATTAAATTTCCAAAGAATTTTGCTTTTTTAAAAATGCCAATTTTTATAATTTTTTCACCTTTTAGGCCATATTTTCTAAAATATTGATTCAAATCGACTTCGGTAAAGTGATTTGTATATATTGAGATGCCAGAAAATTACTTTCCAAATTAAGTTGCAATTGAACCTTTTTTGAAAGAGTTATGGGTTATAAAAGTTTCCAAAGAATTTAGCTTTTTTAAAAATGCCAATTTTTATAATTTTTCACCTTTTAGGCCATATTTTCTAAAATATTGATTCAAATCGACTTCGGTAAAGCGATTTATATATATTCAGATTCCAGAAATGTACTTTTACAAATTAAGTTGCAACTGAACCTTTTTTGAAAGAGTTATGGGTTTTTAAAGTTTCCAAAAAATTTGACTTGCTAATTTTTTTTAATATTTTCACCTTTTTGGCCATATTTTCTAAAATATTGATTCAAATCGACTTCGGTAAAGTGATTTATATATATTCAGATGCCAGAAAAGTACTTTTACAAATTAAGTTGCAGTTGAACCTTTCTTGAAAGAGTTATAGGTTATTAAAGTTTCCAAAGAATTTTGCTTTTTTAAAAATGGCAATTTCTTTAATTTTTTCACTTTTTTGGACATATTTTCTAAAATATTGATTCAAATCGACTTCGGTAAAGTGATTTATATATATTCAGATGCCAGAAATGTACTTTCCAAATTAAGTTGCAGTTGAACCTTATTCGAAAGAGTTATGGGTTATTAAACTTTCCAAACAATTTTGCTTTTTTAAAAACGCCAATTATTTAAAATTTTTCACCTTTTACGCCATATTTTCTAAAATATTGATTCACATCGACTTCGGTAAAGTGATTTATAAATATTCAGATGCCACAAAAGGTACTTTTATAAATAAAGTTGCAATTGAACTTTTTTGAAAGAGTTAGGGTTTTTAAAGTTTCCAAAGAATTTTACTTAATGCCAATTTTTTAATTTTTTCACCTTGTTGGCCATATTTTCTAAAATATTGATTCAAATCGACTTCGGTAAAGTGATTTATATATATTCAGATGCCAGAAATGTACTTTTACAAATTAAGTTGCAGTTGAACCTTTTTTGAAAGAGTTATAGGTTATTAAAATTTCCAAAGAATTTTGCTTTTTTAAAAATGCCAATTTTTTAATTTTTTCACTTTTTTGGCCATATTTTCTAAAATATTGATTCAAATCGACTTCGGTAAAGTGATTTATATATATTCAGATGCCAGAAATGTACTTTCCAAATTAAGTTGCAGTTTAACCTTTTTTGAAAGAGTTATGGGTTATTAAAGTTTCCAAAGAATTTTGCTTTTTTAAAAACGCCAATTTTTTAAAATTTTTCACCTTTTAGGCCATATTTTCTAAAATATTGATTCAAATCGACTTCGGTAAAGTGATTTATAAATATTCAGATGCCAGAAATGTACTTTTTCAAATAAAGTTGCAATTGAACCTTTTTTGAAAAAGTTATAGGTTATTAAAGTTTTCAAAGAATTTTGCTTTTTTAAAAATGCCAATTTTTATTAATTTTTTCACCTTTTTGGCCATATTTTCTAAAATATTGATTCAAATCGACTTCGGTAAAGTGATTTATATATATTAAGATGCCAGAAATTTACTTTCCAAATTAAGTTGCAGTTAAACTTTTTTTGAAAGAGTCATAGGTTATTAAAGTTTCCAAAGAAATTTGCTTTTTTAACAATGCCAATTTCTTTAATTTTTCACTTTTTTGGACATATTTTCTAAAATATTGATTCAAATCGACTTCGGTAAAGTGATTTATAAATATTCAGATGCCAGAAATGTACTTTTATAAATAAAGTTGCAATTGAACTTTTTTTAAAAGAGTTAGGGTTTTTAAAGTTTCCAAAAAATTTTACTTGCCAATTTTTTTAAATTTTTTCACCTTTTTGGCCATATTTTCTAAAATATTGATTCAAATCGATTTAGGTAAAGTGATTTATATATATTCAGATGCCAGAAATGTACTTTTACAAATTAAGTTGCAGTTGAACCTTTTTTGAAAGAGTTATAGGTTATTAAAGTTTCCAAAGAATTTTGCTTTTTTAAAAATGCCAATTTTTTAATTTTTTCACCTTTTTGGCCATATTTTCTAAAATATTGATTCAAATCGACTTCGGTAAAGTGATTTATATATATTCAGATGCCAGAAATTTACTTTCCAAATTAGGTTGCAGTTAAACTTTTTTTGAAAGAGTTATGGGTTATTAAAGTTTCCAAAGAAATTTGCTTTTTTAAAAAGGCCAATTGTTTTAATTTTTTCACTTTTTTGGACATATTTTCTAAAATATTGATTCAAATCGACTTCGGTAAAGTGATTTATATATATTCAGATGCCAGAAATGTACTTTCCAAATTAAGTTGCACTTGAACCTTTTTTGAAAGAGTTATGGGTTATTAAAGTTTCCAAAGAATTTTGCTTTTTTAAAAACGCCAATTTTTTAAAATTTTTCACCTTTTAGGCCATATTTTCTAAAATATTGATTCAAATCGATTTCGGTAAAGTGATTTATATATATTCAGATGCCAGAAATGTACTTTTACAAATTAAGTTGCAGTTGAACTTTTTTTGAAAGAGTTATGGGTTATTAAAGTTTCCAAAGAATTTTGCTTTTTTAAAAACGCCAATTTTTTATAATTTTTTCACCTTTTAGGCCATATTTTCTAAAATATTGATTCACATCGACTTCGGTAAAGTGATTTATATATATTCAGATGCCAGAAATGAACTTTTTCAAATAAAGTTGCAATTGAACCTTTTTTGAAAAAGTTATAGGTTATTAAAGTTTTCAAAGAATTTTGCTTTTTTAAAAATGCCAATTTTTATAAATTTTTCACCTTTTAGGCCATATTTTCTAAAATATTGATTCAAATCGACTTCGGTAAAGTCATTTATATATTTTCAGATGCTAGAAATGTACTTTTACAAATTAAGTTGCAGTTGAACCTTTTTTGAAAGAGTTATGGGTTATTAAAGTTTCCAAAGAATTTTGCTTTTTTAAAAATGCCAAGTTTTTTAATTTTTTCACCTTTTTGGCCGTATTTTCTAAAATATTAATTTAAATCGTCTTCGGTAAAGTGATTTATATATATTAAGATACCAGAAATTTACTTTCCTAACTAAGTTGCATTTGAACCTATTTTGAAAGAGTAATGGGTTATTAAAGTTTCCAAAGAATTTTGCTTTTTTAAAAATGCCAATTTTTTATAATTTTTCACCTTTTTGGCCATATTTTCTAAAATATTGATTCAAATCGACTTCGGTAAAGTGATTTATATATATTCAGATGCCAGAAATGTACTTTTACAAATAAAGTTGCAATTGAACCTTTTTGAAAGAGTTATGGGTTATTAAAGTTTCCAAAGAATTTTGCTTTTTAAAAATGCCAATTTTTTTAATTTTTTCACCTTTTTGGCCATATTTTCTAAAATATTGATTCAAATCGATTTCGGTAAAGTGATTTATATATATTCAGATGCGTGAAATGTACTTTTACAAATTAAGTTGCAGTTGAACCTATTTTGAAAGAGTAATTGGTTATTAAAGTTGCCAGAGAATTTTGCTTTTTTAAAAATGCCAATTTTTATAATTTTTTCACCTTTTAGGCCATATTTTCTAAAATATTGATTCAAATCGACTTCGGTAAAGTGATTTATATATTTTCAGATGCCAGAAATGTACTTTTACAAATTAAGTTGCAGTTGAACCTTTTTTGAAAGAGTTATAGGTTATTAAAGTTTCCAAAGAATTTTGCTTTTTAAAAATGCCAATTTTTTTTTTCACCTTTTAGGCCATATTTTCTAAAATATTGATTCAAATCGACTTCGGTAAAGTGATTTATATATATTCAGATGCCAGAAATGTACTTTTTACAAATTAAGTTGCAGTTGAACCTTTTTTGAAAGAGTTATGGGTTATTAAAGTTTCCAAAGAATTTTGCTTTTTAAAAATGCCAATTTTTTTAATTTTTTCACCTTTTTGGCCATATTTTCTAAAATATTGATTCATATCGACTTTGGTATAGTATTAAGATGCCAGAAATTTACTTTCCAAATTAAGTTGCAGTTAAACCTTTTTTGAAAGAGTTATAGGTTATTAAAGTTTCCAAAGAATTTGGCTTTTTTAAAAATGCCAATTTTTATAATTTTTTCACCTTTTAGGCCATATTTTCTAAAATATTAATTCAAATCGACTTCGGTAAAGTGATTTATATATATTAAGATGCCAGAAATTTACTTTCCAAATTAAGTTGCAGTTAAACCTTTTTTGAAAGAGTTATAGGTTATTAAAGTTTGCAAAGAAATTTTCTATTTTTAAAATGCCAATTTTTTTAATTTCTTACATTTTTTGCCATTATTTTCTAAAATATTGATTCAAATCGACTTCGGTAAAGTGATTTATATATATTCAGATGCCAGAAATGTACTTTTCAAATTAAGTTGCAGTTGAACTTTTTTTGAAAGAGTTATGGGTTATTAAAGTTTCCAAAGAATTTTGCTTTTTTAAAAACGCCAATTTTTTAAAATTTTTTCACCTTTTAGGCCATATTTTCTAAAATATTGATTCAAATCGACTTCGGTAAAGTGATTTATATATATTCAGATGCCAGAAATGTACTTTTACAAATAAAGTTGCAGTTGAACCTATTTTGAAAGAGTTATGGGTTATTAAAGTTTCCAAAGAATTTTCTTTTAAAAATGCCATTTTTTTAATTTTTCACCTTTTTGGCCATATTTTCTAAAATATTGATTCAAATCGATTTCGGTAAAGTGATTTATATATATTCAGATGCCAGAAATGTACTTTTACAAATTAAGTTGCAGTTGAACTTTTTTGAAAGAGTTATGGGTTATTAAAGTTTCCAAAGAATTTTGCTTTTTAAAAATGCCAATTTTTTTAATTTTTTCACCTTTTAGGCCATATTTTCTAAAATATTGATTCAAATCGACTTTGGTAAAGTGATTTATATATATTCAGATGCCAGAAATGTACTTTCCAAATTAAGTTGCAGTTAAACCTTTTTTGAAAGAGTTATAGGTTATTAAAGTTTCCAAAGAATTTTGCTTTTTTAAAAATGCCAATTTTTTAAATTTTTTCACCTTTTAGGCCATATTTTCTAAAATATTGATTCAAATCGACTTCGGTAAAGTGATTTATATATATTCAGATGCCAGAAATGTACTTTTACAAATTAAGTTGCAGTTGAACTTTTTTGAAAGAGTTATGGGTTATTAAAGTTTCCAAAGAATTTTGCTTTTTAAAAATGCCAATTTTTTTAATTTTTTCACCTTTTAGGCCATATTTTCTAAAATATTGATTCAAATCGACTTCGGTAAAGTGATTTATATATATTCAGATGCCAGAAATGTACTTTTTACAAATAAAGTTGCAGTTGAACCTATTTTGAAAGAGTTATGGGTTATTAAAGTTTCCAAAGAATTTTGCTTTTTTAAAAACGCCAATTTTTTAAATTTTTCACCTTTTTGGCCATATTTTCTAAAATATTGATTCAAATCGACTTCGGTAAAGTGATTTATATATATTCAGATGCCAGAAATGTACTTTTCAAATTAAGTTGCAGTTGAACCTTTTTTGAAAGAGTTATGGGTTATTAAAGTTTCCAAAGAATTTTGCTTTTTAAAAATGCCAATTTTTTAAATTTTTTCACCTTTTAGGCCATATTTTCTAAAATATTGATTCAAATCGACTTCGGTAAAGTGATTTATATATATTCAGATGCCAGAAATGTACTTTTACAAATTAAGTTGCAGTTGAACCTTTTTTGAAAGAGTTATGGGTTATTAAAGTTTCCAAAGAATTTTGCTTTTTAAAAATGCCAATTTTTTTAATTTTTTCACCTTTTAGGCCATATTTTCTAAAATATTGATTCAAATCGACTTCGGTAAAGTGATTTATATATATTCAGATGCCAGAAATGTACTTTTACAAATTAAGTTGCAGTTGAACTTTTTTGAAAGAGTTATGGGTTATTAAAGTTTCCAAAGAATTTTGCTTTTTTAAAAATGCCAATTTTTATAATTTTTTCACCTTTTTGGCCATATTTTCTAAAATATTGATTCAAATCGACTTCGGAATAGTATTAAGATGCCAGAAATTTACTTTCCAAATTAAGTTGCAGTTAAACCTTTTTTGAAAGAGTTATGGGTTATTAAAGTTTCCAAAGAATTTTGCTTTTTTAAAAATGCCAATTTTTTAATTTTTTCACCTTTTAGGCCATATTTTCTAAAATATTGATTCAAATCGACTTCGGTAAAGTGATTTATATATATTCAGATGCCAGAAATGTACTTTTACAAATTAAGTTGCAGTTGAACCTTTTTTGAAAGAGTTATGGGTTATTAAAGTTTCCAAAGAATTTTGCTTTTTAAAAATGCCAATTTTTATAATTTTTTTCACCTTTTAGGCCATATTTTCTAAAATATTGATTCAAATCGACTTCGGTAAAGTCATTTATATATTTTCAGATGCCAGAAATGTACTTTTACAAATTAAGTTGCAGTTGAACCTTTTTTGAAAGAGTTATGGGTTATTAAAGTTTCCAAAGAATTTTGCTTTTTTAAAAATGCCAATTTTTTTAATTTTTTCACCTTTTTGGCCATATTTTCTAAAATATTGATTCAAATCGTCTTCGGTAAAGTGATTTATATATATTAAGATGCCAGAAATTTACTTTCCTAAATTAAGTTGCAGTTGAACCTTTTTTGAAAGAGTTATGGGTTATTAAAGTTTCCAAAGAATTTTGCTTTTTTAAAAATGCCAATTTTTTAATTTTTTCACCTTTTTGGCCATATTTTCTAAAATATTGATTCAAATCGACTTCGGTAAAGTGATTTATATATTTTCAGATGCCAGAAATGTACTTTTACAAATTAAGTTGCAGTTGAACCTTTTTGAAAGAGTTATAGGTTATTAAAGTTTCCAAAGAATTTTGCTTTTTAAAAATGCCAATTTTTTAATTTTTTCACCTTTTTGGCCATATTTTCTAAAATATTGATTCAAATCGACTTCGGTAAAGTGATTTATATATATTCAGATGCCAGAAATGTACTTTTACAAATTAAGTTGCAGTTGAACTTTTTTGAAAGAGTTATGGGTTATTAAAGTTTCCAAAGAATTTTGCTTTTTTAAAAATGCCAATTTTTTAATTTTTTCACCTTTTTGGCCATATTTTCTAAAATATTGATTCAAATCGACTTCGGTAAAGTGATTTATATATATTAAGATGCCAGAAATTTACTTTCCAAATTAAGTTGCAGTTAAACCTTTTTTGAAAGAGTTATAGGTTATTAAAGTTTCCAAAGAATTTTTGCTTTTTAAAAATGCCAATTTTTATAAATTTTTCACCTTTTAGGCCATATTTTCTAAAATATTGATTCAAATCGACTTCGGTAAAGTCATTTATATATTTTCAGATGCCAGAAATGTACTTTTACAAATTAAGTTGCAGTTGAACCTTTTTTGAAAGAGTTATAGGTTATTAAAGTTTCCAAAGAATTTTGCTTTTTTAAAAATGCCAATTTTTTAAATTTTTTCACCTTTTTGGCCATATTTTCTAAAATATTGATTCAAATCGACTTCGGTAAAGTGATTTATATATATTTAAGATGCCAGAAATTTACTTTCCAAATTAAGTTGCAGTTAAACCTTTTTTGAAAGAGTTATAGGTTATTAAAGTTTCCAAAGAAATTTGCTTTTTTAAAAATGCCAATTTTTTTAATTTTTACATTTTTTGCCATTATTTTCTAAAATATTGATTCAAATCGACTTCGGTAAAGTGATTTATATATATTCAGATGCCAGAAATTTACTGTTATAAATAAAGTTGCAATTGAACCTATTTTGAAAGAGTTATGGGTTATTAAAGTTTCCAAAGAATTTTGCTTTTTTAAAAATGCCAATTTTTTAATTTTTCACTTTTTTGGCCATATTTTCTAAAATATTGATTCAAATCGACTTCGGTAAAGTGATTTATATATATTCAGATGCCAGAAATGTACTTTTCAAATTAAGTTGCAGTTGAACCTTTTTTGAAAGAGTTATGGGTTATTAAAGTTTCCAAAGAATTTTGCTTTTTTAAAAATGCCAATTTTTTTAATTTTTTACATTTTTTGCCATATTTTCTAAAATATTGATTCAAATCGACTTCGGTAAAGTGATTTATATATATTCAGATGCCAGAAATGTACTTTTACAAATAAAGTTGCAGTTGAACCTATTTTGAAAGAGTTATGGGTTATTAAAGTTTCCAAAGAATTTTGCTTTTTTAAAAATGCCAATTTTTATAATTTTTTCACCTTTTAGGCCATATTTTCTAAAATATTGATTCAAATCGACTTCGGTAAAGTCATTTATATATTTTCAGATGCCAGAAATGTACTTTTACAAATTAAGTTGCAGTTAAACCTTTTTTGAAAGAGTTATAGGTTATTAAAGTTTCCAAAGAAATTTGCTTTTTTAAAAATGCCAATTTTTTTAATTTTTTACATTTTTTGCCATATTTTCTAAAATATTGATTCAAATCGACTTCGGTAAAGTGATTTATATATATTCAGATGCCAGAAATGTACTTTTATAAATAAAGTTGCAATTGAACCTATTTTGAAAGATTTATGTGTTTTTAAAATTTCCACAGAATTTTGCTTTTTTAAAAATGCCAATTTTTAAAATTTTTTCACCTTTTAGGCCATATTTTCTAAAATATTGATTCAAATCGACTTCGGTAAAGTGATTTATATATATTCAGATGCCAGAAATGTACTTTTCAAATTAAGTTGCAGTTGAACCTTTTTTGAAAGAGTTATGGGTTATTAAAGTTTCCAAAGAATTTTGCTTTTTTAAAAATGCCAATTTTTTTTAAATTTTTCACCTTTTAGGCCATATTTTCTAAAATATTGATTCAAATCGACTTCGGTAAAGTGATTTATATATATTCAGATGCCAGAAATCTACTTTAACAAATAAAGTTGCAGTTGAACCTATTTTAAAAGAGTTATGGGTTATTAAAGTTTCCAAAGAATTTTGCTTTTTTAAAAACGCCAATTTTTTAATTTTTTTCACCTTTTAGGCCATATTTTCTAAAATATTGATTCAAATCGACTTCGGTAAAGTGATTTATATATATTCAGATGCCAGAAATGTACTTTTACAAATTAAGTTGCAGTTGAACCTTTTTTGAAAGAGTTATGGGTTATTAAAGTTTCCAAAGAATTTTGCTTTTTTAAAAATGCCAATTTTTAAAATTTTTCACCTTTTAGGCCATATTTTCTAAAATATTGATTCAAATCGACTTCGGTAAAGTGATTTATATATATTCAGATGCCAGAAATGTACTTTTCAAATTAAGTTGCAGTTGAACCTTTTTTGAAAGAGTTATGGGTTATTAAAGTTTCCAAAGAATTTTGCTTTTTTAAAAATGCCAATTTTTTAAATTTTTTCACCTTTTAGGCCATATTTTCTAAAATATTGATTCAAATCGACTTCGGTAAAGTGATTTATATATATTCAGATGCCAGAAATGTACTTTTACAAATAAAGTTGCAGTTGAACCTTTTTTGAAAGAGTTATGGGTTATTAAAGTTTCCAAAGAATTTTGCTTTTTAAAAAGCCTTTTTTTTAATTTTTTCACCTTTTTGGCCATATTTTCTAAAATATTGATTCAAATCGACTTCGGTAAAGTGATTTATATATATTCAGATGCCAGAAATGTACTTTTACAAATTAAGTTGCAGTTGAACTTTTTTGAAAGAGTTATAGGTTATTAAAGTTTCCAAAGAATTTTGCTTTTTTAAAAATGCCAATTTTTTTAATTTTTTCACCTTTTTGGCCATATTTTCTAAAATATTGATTCAAATCGACTTTGGTATAGTATTAAGATGCCAGAAAATTTACTTTCCAAATTAAGTTGCAGTTAAACCTTTTTTGAAAGAGTTATAGGTTATTAAAGTTTCCAAAGAATTTTGCTTTTTTAAAAATGCCAATTTTTTTAATTTTTTCACCTTTTAGGCCATATTTTCTAAAATATTGATTCAAATCGACTTCGGTAAAGTGATTTATATATATTCAGATGCCAGAAATGTACTTTTACAAATTAAGTTGCAGTTGAACCTTTTTTGAAAGAGTTATGGGTTATTAAAGTTTCCAAAGAATTTTGCTTTTTTAAAAATGCCAATTTTTATAATTTTTTCACCTTTTAGGCCATATTTTCTAAAATATTGATTCAAATCGACTTCGGTAAAGTCATTTATATATTTTCAGATGCCAGAAATGTACTTTTACAAATTAAGTTGCAGTTGAACCTTTTTTGAAAGAATTATAGGTTATTAAAGTTTCCAAAGAATTTTGCTTTTTTAAAAATGCCAATTTTTTTAATTTTTTCACCTTTTTGGCCATATTTTCTAAAATATTGATTCAAATCGACTTCGGTAAAGTGATTTATATATATTCAGATGCCAGAAATTTACTTTCCAAATTAAGTTGCAGTTGAACCTTTTTTGAAAGAGTTATGGGTTATTAAAGTTTCCAAAGAATTTTGCTTTTTTAAAAATGCCAATTTTTTTAATTTTTTTTTCACCTTTTTGGCCATATTTTCTAAAATATTGATTCAAATCGACTTCGGTAAAGTGATTTATATATTTTCAGATGCCAGAAATGTACTTTTACAAATTAAGTTGCAGTTGAACCTTTTTTGAAAGAGTTATAGGTTATTAAAGTTTCCAAAGAATTTTGCTTTTTTAAAAATGCCAATTTTTTTAATTTTTTCACCTTTTTGGCCATATTTTCTAAAATATTGATTCAAATCGACTTCGGTAAAGTGATTTATATATATTCAGATGCCAGAAATGTACTTTTACAAATTAAGTTGCAGTTGAACCTTTTTTGAAAGAGTTATGGGTTATTAAAGTTTCCAAAGAATTTTGCTTTTTTAAAAATGCCAATTTTTTTAATTTTTTCACCTTTTTGGCCATATTTTCTAAAATATTGATTCAAATCGACTTCGGTAAAGTGATTTATAGATATTAAGATGCCAGAAATGTACTTTTACAAATTAAGTTGCAGTTGAACCTTTTTTGAAAGAGTTATAGGTTATTAAAGTTTCCAAAGAATTTTGCTTTTTTAAAAATGCCAATTTTTATAATTTTTTCACCTTTTAGGCCATATTTTCTAAAATATTGATTCAAATCGACTTCGGTAAAGTGATTTATATATTTTCAGATGCCAGAAATGTACTTTTTACAAATTAAGTTGCAGTTGAACCTTTTTTGAAAGAGTTATAGGTTATTAAAGTTTCCAAAGAATTTTGCTTTTTTAAAAATGCCAATTTTTTAATTTTTTCACCTTTTTGGCCATATTTTCTAAAATATTGATTTAAATCGACTTCGGTAAAGTGATTTATATATATTAAGATGCCAGAAATTTACTTTCCAAATTAAGTTGCAGTTAAACCTTTTTTGAAAGAGTTATGGGTTATTAAAGTTTCCAAAGAAATTTGCTTTTTTAAAAATGCCAATTTTTTTAATTTTTTACATTTTTTGCCATATTTTCTAAAATATTGATTCAAATCGACTTCGGTAAAGTGATTTATATATATTCAGATGCCAGAAATGTACTTTTACAAATAAAGTTGCAATTGAACCTATTTTGAAAGAGTTATGGGTTATTAAAGTTTCCAAAGAATTTTGCTTTTTTAAAAATGCCAATTTTTTAAATTTTTCACCTTTTTGGCCATATTTTCTAAAATATTGATTCAAATCGACTTCGGTAAAGTGATTTATATATATTCAGATGCCAGAAATGTACTTTTCAAATTAAGTTGCAGTTGAACCTTTTTTGAAAGAGTTATGGGTTATTAAAGTTTCCAAAGAATTTTGCTTTTTTAAAAATGCCAATTTTTTTAAATTTTTCACCTTTTAGGCCATATTTTCTAAAATATTGATTCAAATCGACTTCGGTAAAGTGATTTATATATATTCAGATGCCAGAAATGTACTTTTACAAATAAAGTTGCAGTTGAACCTATTTTGAAAGAGTTATGGGTTATTAAAGTTTCCAAAGAATTTTGCTTTTTTAAAAATGCCAATTTTTTTAATTTTTTACATTTTTTGCCATATTTTCTAAAATATTGATTCAAATCGACTTCGGTAAAGTGATTTATATATATTCAGATGCCAGAAATGTACTTTTACAAATTAAGTTGCAGTTGAACCTATTTTGAAAGAGTTATGGGTTATTAAAGTTTCCAAAGAATTTTGCTTTTTTAAAAATGCCAATTTTTATAATTTTTTCACCTTTTAGGCCATATTTTCTAAAATATTGATTCAAATCGACTTCGGTAAAGTCATTTATATATTTTCAGATGCCAGAAATGTACTTTTACAAATTAAGTTGCAGTTGAACCTTTTTTGAAAGAATTATAGGTTATTAAAGTTTCCAAAGAATTTTGCTTTTTTAAAAATGCCAATTTTTTTAATTTTTTCACCTTTTTAGGCCATATTTTCTAAAATATTGATTCAAATCGACTTCGGTAAAGTGATTTATATATATTCAGATGCCAGAAATGTACTTTTACAAATTAAGTTGCAGTTGAACTTTTTTGAAAGAGTTATGGGTTATTAAAGTTTCCAAAGAATTTTGCTTTTTTAAAAATGCCAATTTTTTTATTTTTTCACCTTTTTGGCCATATTTTCTAAAATATTGATTCAAATCGACTTTGGTATAGTATTAAGATGCCAGAAATTTACTTTCCAAATTAAGTTGCAGTTAAACCTTTTTTGAAAGAGTTATAGGTTATTAAAGTTTCCAAAGAATTTTGCTTTTTTAAAAATGCCAATTTTTATAATTTTTTCACCTTTTAGGCCATATTTTCTAAAATATTGATTCAAATCGACTTCGGTAAGTCATTTATATATTTTCAGATGCTAGAAATGTACTTTTACAAATTAAGTTGCAGTTGAACCTTTTTTGAAAGAGTTATGGGTTATTAAAGTTTCCAAAGAATTTTGCTTTTTTAAAAATGCCAATTTTTTTAATTTTTTCACCTTTTTGGCCATATTTTCTAAAATATTGATTCAAATCGACTTCGGTAAAGTGATTTATATATATTCAGATGCCAGAAATGTACTTTTACAAATTAAGTTGCAGTTGAACCTTTTTGAAAGAGTTATGGGTTATTAAAGTTTCCAAAGAATTTTGCTTTTTTAAAAATGCCAATTTTTTTAATTTTTTCACCTTTTAGGCCATATTTTCTAAAATATTGATTCAAATCGACTTCGGTAAAGTGATTTATATATATTCAGATGCCAGAAATGTACTTTTACAAATTAAGTTGCAGTTGAACCTTTTTTGAAAGAGTTATGGGTTATTAAAGTTTCCAAAGAATTTTGCTTTTTTAAAAATGCCAATTTTTTTAATTTTTTCACCTTTTTGGCCATATTTTCTAAAATATTGATTCAAATCGACTTCGGTAAAGTGATTTATATATATTCAGATGCCAGAAATTTACTTTTATAAATTAAGTTGCAGTTGAACCTTTTTTGAAAGAGTTATGGGTTATTAAAGTTTCCAAAGAATTTTGCTTTTTTAAAAATGCCAATTTTTATAATTTTTTCACCTTTTAGGCCATATTTTCTAAAATATTGATTCAAATCGACTTCGGTAAAGTGATTTATATATTTTCAGATGCCAGAAATGTACTTTTACAAATTAAGTTGCAGTTGAACCTTTTTTGAAAGAGTTATAGGTTATTAAAGTTTCCAAAGAATTTTGCTTTTTTAAAAATGCCAATTTTTTTAATTTTTTCACCTTTTTGGCCATATTTTCTAAAATATTGATTCAAATCGACTTCGGTAAAGTGATTTATATATATTCAGATGCCAGAAATGTACTTTTACAAATTAAGTTGCAGTTGAACCTTTTTTGAAAGAGTTATGGGTTATTAAAGTTTCCAAAGAATTTTGCTTTTTTAAAAATGCCAATTTTTTTAATTTTTTCACCTTTTTGGCCATATTTTCTAAAATATTGATTCAAATCGACTTCGGTAAAGTGATTTATATATATTCAGATGCCAGAAATGTACTTTTACAAATTAAGTTGCAGTTGAACCTTTTTTGAAAGAGTTATAGGTTATTAAAGTTTCCAAAGAATTTTGCTTTTTTAAAAATGCCAATTTTTTTAATTTTTTCACCTTTTTGGCCATATTTTCTAAAATATTGATTCAAATCGACTTCGGTAAAGTGATTTATATATATTCAGATGCCAGAAATGTACTTTTATAAATAAAGTTGCAATTGAACCTTTTTTGAAAGAGTTATGGGTTATTAAAGTTTCCAAAGAAATTTTGCTTTTTTAAAAATGCCAATTTTTTTTTTACATTTTTCACCTTTTTGGCCATATTTTCTAAAATATTGATTCAAATCGACTTCGGTAAAGTGATTTATATATATTCAGATGCCAGAAATGTACTTTTACAAATTAAGTTGCAGTTGAACCTTTTTTGAAAGAGTTATGGGTTATTAAAGTTTCCAAAGAATTTTGCTTTTTTAAAAATGCCAATTTTTTTAAAATTTTTTACCTTTTTTAGGCCATATTTTCTAAAATATTGATTCAAATCGACTTCGGTAAAGTGATTTATATATATTCAGATGCCAGAAATGTACTTTTATAAATAAAGTTGCAATTGAACCTTTTTTGAAAGAGTTATGGGTTATTAAAGTTTCCAAAGAAATTTGCTTTTTTAAAAATGCCAATTTTTTTAATTTTTTCACCTTTTTGGCCATATTTTCTAAAATATTGATTCAAATCGACTTCGGTAAAGTGATTTATATATATTCAGATGCCAGAAATGTACTTTTATAAATAAAGTTGCAGTTGAACCTATTTTGAAAGAGTTATGGGTTATTAAAGTTTCCAAAGAATTTTGCTTTTTTAAAAATGCCAATTTTTTAATTTTTTCACCTTTTTGGCCATATTTTCTAAAATATTGATTCAAATCGACTTCGGTAAAGTGATTTATATATATTCAGATGCCAGAAATGTACTTTCCAAATTAAGTTGCAGTTAAACCTTTTTTGAAAGAGTTATAGGTTATTAAAGTTTCCAAAGAATTTTGCTTTTTTAAAAATGCCAATTTCTTTAATTTTTTCACCTTTTTGGCCATATTTTCTAAAATATTGATTCAAATCGACTTCGGTAAAGTGATTTATATATATTCAGATGCCAGAAATGTACTTTTCAAATTAAGTTGCAGTTGAACCTTTTTTGAAAGAGTTATGGGTTATTAAAGTTTCCAAAGAATTTTGCTTTTTTAAAAACGCCAATTTTTTAAAATTTTTCACCTTTTAGGCCATATTTTCTAAAACATTGATTCAAATCGACTTCGGTAAAGTGATTTATATATATTCAGATGCCAGAAATGTACTTTTACAAATAAAGTTGCAATTGAACCTTTTTTGAAAGAGTTATGGGTTATTAAAGTTTCCAAAGAATTTTTTAAAAATGCCAATTTTTTTAATTTTTTCACCTTTTTGGCCATATTTTCTAAAATATTGATTCAAATCGACTTCGGTAAAGTGATTTATATATATTCAGATGCCAGAAATGTACTTTTATAAATAAAGTTGCAGTTGAACCTATTTTGAAAGAGTTATGGGTTATTAAAGTTTCCAAAGAATTTTGCTTTTTTAAAAATGCCAATTTTTTTAATTTTTTCACCTTTTTGGCCATATTTTCTAAAATATTGATTCAAATCGACTTCAGTAAAGTGATTTATATATATTCAGATGCCAGAAATGTACTTTCTAAAATTAAGTTGCAGTTGAACCTTTTTTGAAAGAGTTATGGGTTATTAAAGTTTCCAAAGAATTTTGCTTTTTTAAAAATGCCAATTTTTATAATTTTTTCACCTTTTAGGCCATATTTTCTAAAATATTGATTCAAATCGACTTCGGTAAAGTGATTTATATATATTCAGATGCCAGAAATGTACTTTCCAAATTAAGTTGCAGTTGAACTTTTTTTGAAAGAGTTATGGGTTATTAAAGTTTCCAAAGAATTTTGCTTTTTTAAAAATGCCAATTTTTATAATTTTTCACCTTTTAGGCCATATTTTCTAAAATATTGATTCAAATCGACTTCGGTAAAGTGATTTATATATATTCAGATGCCAGAAATGTACTTTTACAAATTAAGTTGCAGTTGAACCTTTTTTGAAAGAGTTATAGGTTATTAAAGTTTCCAAAGAATTTTGCTTTTTTAAAAATGCCAATTTTTTAAATTTTTTCACCTTTTTGGCCATATTTTCTAAAATATTGATTCAAATCGACTTCGGTAAAGTGATTTATATATATTCAGATGCCAGAAATGTACTTTTCAAATTAAGTTGCAGTTGAACCTTTTTGAAAGAGTTATGGGTTATTAAAGTTTCCAAAGAATTTTGCTTTTTTAAAATGCCAATTTTTTATAATTTTTTCACCTTTTAGGCCATATTTTCTAAAATATTGATTCAAATCGACTTCGGTAAAGTGATTTATATATATTCAGATGCCAGAAATGTACTTTTACAAATTAAGTTGCAGTGAACCTTTTTTGAAAGAGTTATGGGTTTTTAAATTTTCCAAAGATTTTGCTTTTTTTAAAATGCCAATTTTTTTAATTTTTTCACCTTTTTGGCCATATTTTCTAAAATATTGATTCAAATCGACTTCGGTAAAGTGATTTATATATATTCAGATGCCAGAAATGTACTTTTACAAATAAAGTTGCAATTGAACCTATTTTGAAAGAGTTATGGGTTATTAAAGTTTCCAAAGAATTTTGCTTTTTTAAAAATGCCAATTTTTATAATTTTTTCACCTTTTTGGCCATATTTTCTAAAATATTGATTCAAATCGACTTCGGTAAAGTGATTTATATATATTCAGATGCCAGAAATGTACTTTTACAAATTAAGTTGCAGTTGAACCTTTTTTGAAAGAGTTATGGGTTATTAAAGTTTCCAAAGAATTTTGCTTTTTTAAAAATGCCAATTTTTATATTTTTTTCACCTTTTAGGCCATATTTTCTAAAATATTGATTCAAATCGACTTCGGTAAAGTGATTTATATATATTCAGATGCCAGAAATGTACTTTTACAAATAAAGTTGCAATTGAACCTTTTTTGAAAGAGTTATGGGTTATTAAAGTTTCCAAAGAATTTTGCTTTTTTAAAAATGCCAATTTTTATAATTTTTTCACCTTTTTAGGCCATATTTTCTAAAATATTGATTCAAATCGACTTCGGTAAAGTGATTTATATATATTCAGATGCCAGAAATGTACTTTTACAAATTAAGTTGCAGTTGAACCTTTTTTGAAAGAGTTATAGGTTATTAAAGTTTCCAAAGAATTTTGCTTTTTTAAAAATGCCAATTTTTTTAATTTTTTCACCTTTTTGGCCATATTTTCTAAAATATTGATTCAAATCGACTTCGGTAAAGTGATTTATATATATTAAGATGCCAGAAATTTACTTTCCAAATTAAGTTGCAGTTAAACCTTTTTTGAAAGAGTTATAGGTTATTAAAGTTTCCAAAGAAATTTGCTTTTTTAAAAATGCCAATTTTTATAATTTTTTCACCTTTTTGGCCATATTTTCTAAAATATTGATTCAAATCGACTTCGGTAAAGTGATTTATATATATTCAGATGCCAGAAATGTACTTTTATAAATTAAAGTTGCAGTTGAACCTTTTTTGAAAGAGTTATGGGTTATTAAAGTTTCCAAAGAATTTTGCTTTTTTAAAAATGCCAATTTTTTTAATTTTTCACCTTTTAGGCCATATTTTCTAAAATATTGATTCAAATCGACTTCGGTAAAGTGATTTATATATATTAAGATGCCAGAAATGTACTTTTACAAATTAAAGTTGCAGTTGAACCTTTTTTGAAAGAGTTATGGGTTATTAAAGTTTCCAAAGAATTTTGCTTTTTAAAAATGCCAATTTTTATAATTTTTTCACCTTTTAGGCCATATTTTCTAAAATATTGATTCAAATCGACTTCGGTAAAGTCATTTATATATTTTCAGATGCCAGAAATGTACTTTTACAAATTAAGTTGCAGTTGAACCTTTTTTGAAAGAATTATAGGTTATTAAAGTTTCCAAAGAATTTTGCTTTTTTAAAAATGCCAATTTTTTAATTTTTTCACCTTTTTGGCCATATTTTCTAAAATATTGATTCAAATCGTCTTCGGTAAAGTGATTTATATATATTAAGATACCAGAAATTTACTTTCCAAATTAAGTTGCAGTTAAACCTTTTTTGAAAGAGTTATAGGTTATTAAAGTTTGCAAAGAAATTTTCTATTTTTAAAATGCCAATTTTTTTAATTTCTTACATTTTTTGCCATTATTTTCTAAAATATTGATTCAAATCGACTTCGGTAAAGTGATTTATATATATTCAGATGCCAGAAATTTACTGTTATAAATAAAGTTGCAATTGAACCTATTTTGAAAGAGTAATGGGTTATTAAAGTTTCCAAAGAATTTTGCTTTTTTAAAAACGCCAATTTTTTAAATTTTTCACCTTTTTGGCCATATTTTCTAAAATATTGATTTAAATCGACTTCAGTAAAGTGATTTATATATATTCAGATGCCAGAAATGTACTTTTACAAATAAAGTTGCAATTAAACCTTTTTTGAAAGAGTTATGGGTTATTAAAGTTTCCAAAGAATTTTGCTTTTTTAAAAACCCCAATTTTTTTAATTTTTTCACCTTTTAGGCCATATTTTCTAAAGTATTGATTCAAATCGACTTCGGTAAAGTGATTTATATATATTCAGATGCCAGAAATGTACTTTTACAAATAAAGTTGCAGTTGAACCTATTTTTGAAAGAGTTATGGGTTATTAAAGTTTCCAAAGAATTTTGCTTTTTAAAAATGCCAATTTTTATAATTTTTTCACCTTTTAGGCCATATTTTCTAAAATATTGATTCAAATCGACTTCGGTAAAGTGATTTATATATTTTCAGATGCCAGAAATGTACTTTTACAAATTAAGTTGCAGTTGAACCTTTTTTGAAAGAGTTATGGGTTATTAAAGTTTCCAAAGAATTTTGCTTTTTTAAAAATGCCAATTTTTTAATTTTTTTACCTTTTTGGCCATATTTTCTAAAATATTGATTCAAATCGACTTCGGTAAAGTGATTTATATATATTCAGATGCCAGAAATGTACTTTCCAAATTAAGTTGCAATTGAACCTTTTTTGAAAGAGTTATAGGTTATTAAAGTTTCCAAAGAATTTTGCTTTTTTTAAAATGCCAATTTTTTTAATTTTTACATTTTTGGGCCATATTTTCTAAAATATTGATTCAAATCGACTTCGGTAAAGTGATTTATATATATTCAGATGCCAGAAATGTACTTTTACAAATTAAGTTGCAATTGAACCTATTTTGAAAGAGTTATGGGTTATTAAAGTTTCCAAAGAATTTTGCTTTTTTAAAAATGCCAATTTTTATAATTTTTTCACCTTTTAGGCCATATTTTCTAAAATATTGATTCAAATCGACTTCGGTAAAGTGATTTATATATATTCAGATGCCAGAAATGTACTTTTACAAATTAAGTTGCAGTTGAACCTCTTTTTTGAAAGAGTTATGGGTTATTAAAGTTTCCAAAGAATTTTGCTTTTTTAAAAATGCCAATTTTTTTAATTTTTTCACCTTTTAGGCCATATTTTCTAAAATATTGATTCAAATCGACTTCGGTAAAGTGATTTATATATATTCAGATGCCAGAAATGTACTTTTACAAATTAAGTTGCAGTTGAACCTTTTTTGAAAGAGTTATGGGTTATTAAAGTTTCCAAAGAATTTTGCTTTTTTAAAAATGCCAATTTTTTTAATTTTTTCACCTTTTTGGCCATATTTTCTAAAATATTGATTCAAATCGACTTCGGTAAAGTGATTTATATATATTAAGATGCCAGAAATGTACTTTCCAAATTAAGTTGCAGTTAAACCTTTTTTGAAAGAGTTATGGGTTATTAAAGTTTCCAAAGAAATTTGCTTTTTTAAAAATGCCAATTTTTTTAATTTTTTACATTTTTTGCCATATTTTCTAAAATATTGATTCAAATCGACTTCGGTAAAGTGATTTATATATATTCAGATGCCAGAAATGTACTTTTACAAATTAAGTTGCAGTTGAACTTTTTTTGAAAGAGTTATGGGTTATTAAAGTTTCCAAAGAATTTTGCTTTTTTAAAAATGCCAATTTTTTTAATTTTTTCACCTTTTTGGCCATATTTTCTAAAATATTGATTCAAATCGACTTCGGTAAAGTGATTTATATATATTAAGATGCCAGAAATTTACTTTCCAAATTAAGTTGCAGTTAAACTTTTGTTGAAAGAGTTATAGGTTATTAAAGTTTCCAAAGAATTTTGCTTTTTAAAAATGCCAATTTTTATAATTTTTTCACCTTTTAGGCCATATTTTCTAAAATATTGATTCAAATCGACTTCGGTAAAGTGATTTATATATTTTCAGATGCCAGAAATGTACTTTTACAAATTAAGTTGCAGTTGAACCTTTTTTGAAAGAATTATAGGTTATTAAAGTTTCCAAAGAATTTTGCTTTTTTAAAAATGCCAATTTTTTTAATTTTTTCACCTTTTGGCCATATTTTCTAAAATATTGATTCAAATCGACTTCGGTAAAGTGATTTATATATATTAAGATACCAGAAATTTACTTTCCAAATTAAGTTGCAGTTAAACCTTTTTTGAAAGAGTTATAGGTTATTAAAGTTTCCAAAGAAATTTGCTATTTTTAAAATGCCAATTTTTTTAATTTTTTACATTTTTTGCCATTATTTTCTAAAATATTGATTCAAATCGACTTCGGTAAAGTGATTTATATATATTCAGATGCCAGAAATTTACTTTTATAAATAAAGTTGCAATTGAACCTATTTTGAAAGAGTAATGGGTTATTAAAGTTTCCAAAGAATTTTGCTTTTTTAAAAATGCCAATTTTTTAAATTTTTCACCTTTTTGGCCATATTTTCTAAAATATTGATTCAAATCGACTTCAGTAAAGTGATTTATATATATTCAGATGCCAGAAATGTACTTTTACAAATAAAGTTGCAATTAAACCTTTTTTGAAAGAGTTATGGGTTATTAAAGTTTCCAAAGAATTTTGCTTTTTTAAAAACCTCAATTTTTTTAATTTTTTCACCTTTTAGGCCATATTTTCTAAAATATTGATTCAAATCGACTTCGGTAAAGTGATTTATATATATTCAGATGCCAGAAATGTACTTTTACAAATTAAGTTGCAGTTGAACCTATTTTGAAAGAGTTATGGGTTATTAAAGTTTCCAAAGAATTTTGCTTTTTAAAAATGCCAATTTTTATAATTTTTTCACCTTTTAGGCCATATTTTCTAAAATATTGATTCAAATCGACTTCGGTAAAGTGATTTATATATATTCAGATGCCAGAAATGTACTTTTACAAATTAAGTTGCAGTTGAACCTTTTTTGAAAGAGTTATGGGTTATTAAAGTTTCCAAAGAATTTTGCTTTTTTAAAAATGCCAATTTTTTTAATTTTTTCACCTTTTAGGCCATATTTTCTAAAATATTGATTCAAATCGACTTCGGTAAAGTGATTTATATATATTCAGATGCCAGAAATGTACTTTTACAAATTAAGTTGCAGTTGAACCTTTTTTGAAAGAGTTATAGGTTATTAAAGTTTCCAAAGAAATTTTGCTTTTTTAAAAATGCCAATTTTTTTAATTTTTTACATTTTTGCCATATTTTCTAAAATATTGATTCAAATCGACTTCGGTAAAGTGATTTATATATATTCAGATGCCAGAAATGTACTTTTATAAATTAAGTTGCAGTTGAACCTTTTTTGAAAGAGTTATGGGTTATTAAAGTTTCCAAAGAATTTAGCTTTTTTAAAATGCCAATTTTTATAATTTTTTCACCTTTTAGGCCATATTTTCTAAAATATTGATTCAAATCGACTTCGGTAAAGTGATTTATATATATTCAGATGCCAGAAATGTACTTTTTACAAATTAAGTTGCAGTTGAACCTTTTTGAAAGAGTTATGGGTTATTAAAGTTTCCAAAGAATTTTGCTTTTTTAAAAATGCCAATTTTTTTAATTTTTTCACCTTTTTGGCCATATTTTCTAAAATATTGATTCAAATCGACTTCGGTAAAGTGATTTATATATATTCAGATGCCAGAAATGTACTTTTACAAATTAAGTTGCAGTTGAACCTTTTTTGAAAGAGTTATGGGTTATTAAAGTTTCCAAAGAATTTTGCTTTTTTAAAAATGCCAATTTTTTAATTTTTTCACCTTTTTGGCCATATTTTCTAAAATATTGATTCAAATCGACTTCGGTAAAGTGATTTATATATATTCAGATGCCAGAAATTTACTTTCCAAATTAAGTTGCAGTTAAACCTTTTTTGAAAGAGTTATGGGTTATTAAAGTTTCCAAAGAATTTTGCTTTTTTAAAAATGCCAATTTTTTTAATTTTTTTCTCACCTTTTAGGGCCATATTTTCTAAAATATTGATTCAAATCGACTTCGGTAAAGTGATTTATATATTTTCAGATGCCAGAAATGTACTTTTACAAATTAAGTTGCAGTTGAACCTTTTTTGAAAGAGTTATGGGTTATTAAAGTTTCCAAAGAATTTTGCTTTTTTAAAAATGCCAATTTTTTTAATTTTTTCACCTTTTTGGCCATATTTTCTAAAATATTGATTCAAATCGACTTCGGTAAAGTGATTTATATATATTCAGATGCCAGAAATGTACTTTCCAAATTAAGTTGCAGTTGAACCTTTTTGAAAGAGTTATGGGTTATTAAAGTTTCCAAAGAATTTTGCTTTTTAAAAATGCCAATTTTTATAATTTTTTCACCTTTTAGGCCATATTTTCTAAAATATTGATTCAAATCGACTTCGGTAAAGTGATTTATATATATTCAGATGCCAGAAATGTACTTTTACAAATAAAGTTGCAATTGAACCTATTTTGAAAGAGTTATGGGTTATTAAAGTTTCCAAAGAATTTTGCTTTTTTAAAATGAATTTTTTAATTTTTTCACCTTTTTGGCCATATTTTCTAAAATATTGATTCAAATCGACTTCGGTAAAGTGATTTATATATATTCAGATGCCAGAAATGTACTTTTATAAATAAAGTTGCAATTGAACCTATTTTGAAAGAGTAATGGGTTATTAAAGTTTCCAAAGAATTTTGCTTTTTTAAAAACGCCAATTTTTTTAATTTTTTCACCTTTTTGGCCATATTTTCTAAAATATTGATTCAAATCGACTTCAGTAAAGTGATTTATATATATTCAGATGCCAGAAATGTACTTTTACAAATTAAGTTGCAGTTGAACCTTTTTTGAAAGAGTTATGGGTTATTAAAATTTCCAAAGAATTTTGCTTTTTAAAAATGCCAATTTTTTAAATTTTTTTAACCTTTTTGGCCATATTTTCTAAAATATTGATTCAAATCGACTTCGGTAAAGTGATTTATATATATTCAGATGCCCGAAATTTACTTTCCAAATTAAGTTGCAGTTAAACTTTTTTTGAAAGAGTTATAGGTTATTAAAGTTTCCAAAGAAATTTGCTTTTTTTAAAATGCCAATTTCTTTTAATTTTTTCCACTTTTTGGCCATATTTTCTAAAATATTGATTCAAATCGACTTCGGTAAAGTGATTTATATATATTCAGATGCCAGAAATGTACTTTCCAAATTAAGTTGCAGTTGAACCTTTTTTGAAAGAGTTATGGGTTATTAAAGTTTCCAAAGAATTTTGCTTTTTTAAAACGCCAATTTTTTTATAATTTTTCACCTTTTAGGCCATATTTTCTAAAATATTGATTCAAATCGACTTCGGTAAAGTGATTTATATATATTCAGATGCCAGAAATGTACTTTTATAAATAAAGTTGCAATTGAACCTTTTTTGAAAGAGTTATGGGTTATTAAAGTTTCCAAAGAATTTTGCTTTTTTTAAAATGCCAATTTTTATAATTTTTTCACCTTTTAGGCCATATTTTCTAAAATATTGATTCAAATCGACTTCAGTAAAGTGATTTATATATACTCAGATGCCAGAAATGTACTTTCACAAATTAAGTTGCAGTTGAACCTTTTTTGAAAGAGTTATGGGTTATTAAAGTTTCCAAAGAATTTTGCTTTTTTAAAACGCCAATTTTTTATAATTTTTTTCACCTTTTTAGGCCATATTTTCTAAAATATTGATTCAAATCGACTTCGGTAAAGTGATTTATATATATTCAGATGCCAGAAATGTACTTTTCAAATTAAGTTGCAGTTGAACCTTTTTTGAAAGAGTTATGGGTTATTAAAGTTTCCAAAGAATTTTGCTTTTTTAAAAATGCCAATTTTTTTAATTTTTTCACCTTTTTAGGCCATATTTTCTAAAATATTGATTCAAATCGACTTCGGTAAAGTGATTTATATATATTCAGATGCCATAAATGTACTTTTATAAATAAAGTTGCAATTGAACGTATTTTGAAAGAGGTATTGGTTATTAAAGTTTCCAAAGAAATTTGCTTTTTTAAAAACGCCAATATTTTTAATTTTTTCACCTTTTTGGACATATTTTGTAAAATATTGAATCAAATCGACTTCAGTAAAGTGATTTATATATATTCAGATGCCAGAAATGTACTTTCCAAATTAAGTTGCAGAGGAACCTTTTTTGAAAGAGTTATGGGTTATTAAAGTTTCCAAAGAATTTTGCTTTTTTAAAAACGCCAATTTTTTAAATTTTTTCACCTTTTAGGCCATATTTTCTAAAATATTGATTCAAATCGACTTCGGTAGAGTGATTTATATATATTCAGATGCCAGAAATGTACTTTTCAAATTAAGTTGCAGAGGAACCTTTTTTGAAAGAGTTATGGGTTATTAAAGTTTCCAAAGAATTTTGCTTTTTTAAAATGCCAATTTTTATAATTTTTTCACCTTTTAGGCCATATTTTCTAAAATATTGATTCAAATCGACTTCGGTAAAGTGATTTATATATATTGAGATGCCAGAAAATTACTTTCCAAATTAAGTTGCAATTGAACCTTTTTTGAAAGAGTTATGGGTTATTAAAGTTTCCAAAGAATTTAGCTTTTTAAAAATGCCAATTTTTATAATTTTTCACCTTTTAGGCCATATTTTCTAAAATATTGATTCAAATCGACTTCGGTAAAGTGATTTATATATATTCAGATGCCAGAAATGTACTTTTACAAATTAAGTTGCAGTTGAACCTTTTTTGAAAGAGTTATAGGTTATTAAAGTTTCCAAAGAATTTAGCTTTTTTAAAAATGCCAATTTTTTTAATTTTTTCACCTTTTAGGCCATATTTTCTAAAATATTGATTCAAATCGACTTCGGTAAAGTGATTTATATATATTCAGATGCCAGAAATGTACTTTTACAAATTAAGTTGCAGTTAAACCTATTTTGAAAGAGTCATAGGTTATTAAAGTTTCCAAAGAATTTTGCTTTTTTAAAAATGCCAATTTTTTTAATTTTTTCACCTTTTTGGCCATATTTTCTAAAATATTGATTCAAATCGACTTCGGTAAAGTGATTTATATATATTAAGATGCCAGAAATTTACTTTCTAAACTAAGTTGCAGTTAAACTTTTTTTGAAAGAGTTATAGGTTATTAAAGTTTCCAAAGAAATTTGCTTTTTTAAAAATGCCAATTTCTTTAATTTTTTCACTTTTTGGCCATATTTTCTAAAATATTGATTCAAATCGACTTCGGTAAAGTGATTTATATATATTCAGATGCCAGAAATGTACTTTTCAAATTAAGTTGCAGTTGAACCTTTTTTGAAAGAGTTATGGGTTATTAAAGTTCCCAAAGAATTTTGCTTTTTTAAAAACGCCAATTTTTTAAAATTTTTCACCTTTTAGGCCATATTTTCTAAAACATTGATTCACATCGACTTCGGTAAAGTGATTTATAAATATTCAGATGCCAGAAATGTACTTTTACAAATAAAGTTGCAATTGAACCTTTTTTGAAAGAGTTATGGGTTTTTAAAGTTTCCAAAGAATTTTACTTGCCAATTTTTTTTAATTTTTTCACCTTTTTGGCCATATTTTCTAAAATATTGATTCAAATCGACTTCGGTAAAGTAATTTATATATATTCAGATGCCATAAATGTACTTTTATAAATAAAGTTGCAATTGAACGTATTTTGAAAGAGGTATTGGTTATTAAAGTTTCCAAAGAAATTAGCTTTTTAAAAAACACCAATATTTTTAATTTTTTTCACCTTTTGGCCATATTTTCTAAAATATTGAGTCAAATCGACTTCAGTAAAGTGATTTATTATATATATTCAGATGCCAGAAATGTACTTTCCAAATTAAGTTGCAGTTGAACCTTTTTTGAAAGAGTTATGGGTTATTAAAGTTTCCAAAGAATTTTGCTTTTTTAAAAACGCCAATTTTTTAAATTTTTTCACCTTTTAGGCCATATTTTCTAAAATATTGATTCAAATCGACTTCGGTAGAGTGATTTATATATATTCAGATGCCAGAAATTTACTTTTACAAATAAAGTTGCAATTGAACCTATTTTGAAAGAGTTATGGGTTATTAAAGTTTCCAAAGAATTTAGCTTTTTTAAAAACGCCAATTTTTTATAATTTTTCACTTTTTTGGACACATTTTCTAAAATATTGATTCAAATCGACTTCGGTAAAGTGATTTAGATTAACATTGGTTGTTGCACAGAGTAGACGCGTCTGATTTTGCTCTTATTAAATCATTTGAATTCCGTAATTTCTACTTGTAGTTTAATACTTAAAAGGTGCCAAGTTCTAACATTATTATTGTGTAGTGCAGTATAACTGGTGCGAGTGTCAAACTTCGTGTATTTGCTATTAAAAATTACATTTTCTTACATCGCCAATAAGACGGGCCTTAAATGGTGTTGTGAGGCTTGCCGTGAGACGGAAATTAATATGCAATCATTTGCAATGCATACGCGCAATAATTTCTGTTCTTTAAAAAAAAACTTTGACCTTCTACATAAGGAATTCCAAGCAATGGAATTAAAGTTTAATAATTTTAAATTTTTTTATCAGCCGTCTATTGTGTCGGAGACTTCTTCTAGTAGCTCACCACCGGAGGTAATTATTACTCCGGTTTTGACTACTGATAATGTTCCTAATACAACTGCAGCTACAAGTATTTCAAACCAGCGTAGCTCGAAATCCAATAGACCCAAGAAAGATAGGCCTTCCAATGATATGCCTCTTGTATCATCCGAGGTTAATCATCTTCGGGTGTTTAATTCCCCTAAACATCCCGCTCCTGCAAATGTTCCTAGCGTTCTTCTAGCGTAGTGGAGACTGCAAGACCTCTTAAGTCTGTCCCTAACAGACGCCAAATCTTTATTTCTCGCCTGGCATCTGACACATCAACCGAAGATGTCAAGGCCTATATTTTAAATAAACTTAATAATAGTTGTCTCAACATGACCGTTGAGAAATTCAAATTTAAGCACCGTAGAGAAATTTCCTCCTTCAAGATATCTGTCCCCGCAAGTGCATTTAGTACTATTTGTACGAATGCTTTTGGCTGGATGATATGGTTGTAAAGGAGTACAGTCCGCAGAAGAGACAGTCTTCAGTACCCCCTTCTCTTCCTACTAATTTTCCATCAAAAAACTAATAGTTTCTCCTTTTCTGTTTGCTTATCAGAATGTTAGAGGCCTTAAGTCAAAACTTTCTAACCTTAATGTAGATAGTTTTTCTTTCGAACATAACATTTTGGCATTCACTGAGACCTGGCTTAAACCTGATATTCTTGATGCATCTATACTTTCACCTCTTTATGTTACTTATAGATGTGATAGAATGGATAGAAAAGGTGGTGGTGTCCTTATTGCGATAAAATCTAATCTTACATCGCAATTAGTAAATAACTCCCCCACTAATATAGAAATTGTATGTGTGAAAGTGCGAATTCATAACATTAACTTTTATATTTCCTGCTCATATATTCCTCCCCAATCTGATCTATCTGTATACCTAGCTCACTTAACGGTAATTCAATCTTTGTCCAGCATGTTTTTGGATAAAGACTGTTTGTTAGTTGTTGGTGACTTTAACTTGCCCGATGTTATTTGGTCGGATAACAACGACTTAATGACTTCTAACGAGTTTCTGTCGGGACTTCTTGAACTAAATCTATCTCAGGTCAACTCAATTCGAAACAGCAGGAACCGATTACTTGATCTGGTCTTTGTATCTGATCAGGTATGCGATACTGTTGTAAGAATTGATCCTTTAGTTTCACCTGAAGATGCGTTCCACCCCACTTTAGAGCTCGCTCTTTTGCTGTCACCATCCGGGCAGCAAGTTAAAACATTTCCAAAGACTAAACACTATTGTTTTCGAAAGGCTAACTTTAGTGATCTCAACACTTTATTTAATAATTATGATTGGTCGAAATTGTACTCTTCTAATAATTTAGAAGGTGCGATTGATATTTTTTATAGAGCTATTAACTCTATTTTTGAATTGAATGTTCCTAGGGTATATCATTCTAAGTCTACAAAACTACCTTGGTTCTCTAGGGAACTTTGTAGACTTAAAATTTGAAATCAAACTTTACAAAAAGTTCAAATTATCTGGTAGGCTTATTGATTTTTCAAGGTATGTTATCGCTAAGTCTGGCTTTGATACTATGAACCACCGTTGCTATAGTGCATACTTAACTCGCTGTAGATTACAATTTGCTAAAGACCCTAAGCAGTTTTATAACTTCGTTAATCTTAAACGGCGAACTGCTACATATCCTTCTTCCTTAACTCTAAACGAGAGAACAGCTAGTACCGATCAAAACATTTCGGACTTATTTGCAGATTTTTTCCACGATACTTATTCGTCTAAGATTTACGATTCTAAGTGTCCTTATCCTTATAGAATTTATCCATCTAACTCTGTTTTCGGTCCGCAGATTACGGAAAGTTCGTTAGGTTGTGAGCTGACTTTGGTCAAGCCATCTTTTTCTCCTGGGCCAGATGGGGTGCCTGGCTGTGTTCTCAGATACTGTGCCAATTCTTAAACTTTTTTCTTTGTCCGTTTCGACCGGATTATTTCCTAAGTTATGGAAAGAATCTTATGTTATTCCCTTACACAAAAAAGGCTCTAAGTCTGACGTCATGAACTATAGAGCTATTTCTAAGTTGTCTGCTATTCCTAAATTATTCGAGAAAATCATTACTTCTCAACTGCAACACTTATGTAGCTCAATCATCTCACCAACCCAGCATGGCTTTGTGAGATCCAAATCTACTACAACAAACTTATTGGAACTCTCCTCTATTGTCATTAGTGGGTTTCATAGCTCGATGCAAACGGACGTCATCTACACTGATTTCAGTAAAGCATTTGATTCTGTAAACCATACTCTCCTAATGCACAAGTTGTCGCTTCTTGGTTTTCCTCATATTCTTATGAATTGGATCTCCAACTATCTTAAAAATAGAACTCAGAGAGTAATGTTCAATTCTGCTCTCTCTAAGCAGATCTCTGTTTATTCAGGAGTGCCCCAAGGTAGCCACCTCGGACCATTGCTTTTCAATTTATTTATTAATGACCTTCCGTCTATTATTAAGAATAGTGCTGTTTTGATGTATGCAGATGACGTTAAATTATGCCTCTCTTATAAGGATCCTATTTCTGCTTCTTTGTTGCAAGCTGATCTTAACATTTTCAATTCATGGTGCAAAACCAATCTTATTGCCCTCAATTGCTCAAAATGCAAAGCCATGACTTTTTGCAGAACACAACCTGTGCATGTTCAATACTTGTTAGAAGGCCATCCTCTTGAGAATATATCTCAAATTAATGACCTAGGCATCTTACTTGATCGTAAACTTTCTTTCAACGATCACATTGAGTTCATGGTAAATAAAGCCATGAAGGTCTTAGGTTTCATTAAGCGTTGGTCTAAGGAATTCAATGACCCTTATACGACTAAACAGCTTTATGTCTCTCTGGTACGTCCCATCCTCGAGTATGGGTCCTGTTTGTGGTCGCCACAGTATCAGACTTATAAAGACAAAATTGAATCGGTGCAAAAGAAGTTTCTAATTTTCGCACTAAGAAACTTAAACTGGTCACCACAACTTAACCTTCCGCCATATCCTAGTAGATTACTATTAATTAATCTTCCTTCCCTTTCACACCGTCGCATTATGCTGGGTGTAACTTTCATTCAAAAACTTATAAATGGTGATATTGACTCTCCTTTCTTACTAAACAAATTAAACTTTTCACTTCCTATTAGATCAACTCGTTTCTACTCCTTATTAACAACTAGCACTTGCCATACTAATTACCTTATGCATGAACCTTTTAGAGTACTATGTTCTGAGTTTAACAGACTTTACGGGGTTATTAGATTAGAGTCTTCTATCTCTACCAATAAAGCCTTAATCTTAGAACATTTACGCACACATTAATCAATTTAATCTCTGGTGGTGGTCATTGATTTGATTGGGTTTTCCTGGGTTTCCCCAATCCTAGCAACAAATGTTGAATCAATTTACTTTTACTCACCCCAGAACTATTTATTTATTATTTTTATTTTATATTTTCTTTTTTCAATTTAATTATAATTTTTATATTTTTAATATTTAATATGAATAATTTAATTATTTTTAAATTTAATTTTAATTTTACACTTAATTTTAAATTTCTGTCGACTGTTTATAGTTGACATTAAATAAATAAATAAATAAATAAATAAATAAATAAATATTCAGATGCCAGAAATTTACTTTCCAAATTAAGTTGCAGTTGAACGTTTTTTGAAAGAGTTATGGGTTTTTAAAGTTTCCAAAGAATTTTACTTGCCAATTTTTTTTAATTTTTTCACCTTTTTGGCCATATTTTCTAAAATATTGATTCAAACCGACTTCGGTAAAGTGATTTATATATATTCAGATGCCAGAAATGTACTTTTACAAATTAAGTTGCAGTTGAACCTTTTTTGAAAGAGTTATAGTTTATTAAAGTTTCCAAAGAATTTTGCTTTTTTAAAAATGCCAATTTCTTTAATTTTTTCACTTTTTTGGCCATATTTTCTAAAATATTGATTTAAATCGACTTCGGTAAAGTGATTTATATATATTCAGATGCCAGAAATGTATTTTTCAAATTAAGTTGCAGAGGAACCTTTTTTGAAAGAGTTATGGGTTATTAAAGTTTCCAAAGAATTTTGCTTTTTTAAAAACGCCAATTTTTTATAATTTTTCACTTTTTTGGACACATTTTCTAAAATATTGATTCAAACCGACTTCGGTAAAGTGATTTATATATATTCAGATGCCAGAAATATACTTTTACAAATAAAGTTGCAATTGAACCTTTTTTGAAAGAGTTATGGGTTATTAAAGTTTCCAAACAATTTTGCTTTTTTAAAAACGCCAATTTTTTTAAATTTTTCACCTTTTAGGCCATATTTTCTAAAATATTGATTCACATCGACTTCGGTAAAGTGATTTATAAATATTCAGATGCCAGAAATATACTTTTACAAATAAAGTTGCAATTGAACCTTTTTTAAAAGAGTTATGGGTTTTAAAGTTTCCAAAGAATTTTACTTTAAATGCCAATTTTTTTAATTTTTTCACCTTTTTGGCCATATTTTCTAAAATATTGATTCAAATCGACTTCGGTAAAGTGATTTATATATATGCAGATGCCAGAAATGTACTTTTACAAATAAATTTGCAATTGAACCTTTTGAAAGAGTTATAGGTTATTAAAGTTTCCAAAGAATTTGGCTTTTTTAAAATGCCAATTTTTTAATTTTTTCACCTTTTTGGCCATATTTTCTAAAATATTGATTCAAATCGACTTCGGTAAAGTGATTTAAATATATATAGATGCCAGAAGTTTACTTTCCAAATTAAGTTGCAGTTAAACTTTTTTTGAAAGAGTTATAGGTTATTAAAGTTTGCAAAGAAATTTGCTTTTTTAAAAGTGCCAATTTCTTTAATTTTTTCACTTTTTTGGACACATTTTCTAAAATATTGATTCAAATCGACTTCGGTAAAGTGATTTATATATATTCAGATGCCAGAAATGTACTTTCCAAATTAAGTTGCAGTTGAACCTTTTTTGAAAGAGTTATGGGTTATTAAAGTTTCCAAAGAATTTTGCTTTTTTAAAAATGCCAATTTCTTTAATTTTTTCACTTTTTTGGCCATATTTTCTAAAATATTGATTTAAATCGACTTCGGTAAAGTGATTTATATATATTCAGATGCCAGAAATGTATTTTTCAAATTAAGTTGCAGAGGAACCTTTTTTGAAAGAGTTATGGGTTATTAAAGTTTCCAAAGAATTTTGCTTTTTTAAAAACGCCAATTTTTTATAATTTTTCACTTTTTTGGACACATTTTCTAAAATATTGATTCAAACCGACTTCGGTAAAGTGATTTATATATATTCAGATGCCAGAAATATACTTTTACAAATAAAGTTGCAATTGAACCTTTTTTGAAAGAGTTATGGGTTATTAAAGTTTCCAAACAATTTTGCTTTTTTAAAAACGCCAATTTCTTTAATTTTTTCACTTTTTTGGACACATTTTCTAAAATATTGATTCAAATCGACTTCGGTAAAGTGATTTATATATATTCAGATGCCAGAAATGTACTTTCCAAATTAAGTTGCAGTTGAACCTTTTTTGAAAGAGTTATGGGTTATTAAAGTTTCCAAAGAATTTTGCTTTTTTAAAAATGCCAATTTCTTTAATTTTTTCACTTTTTTGGCCATATTTTCTAAAATATTGATTTAAATCGACTTCGGTAAAGTGATTTATATATATTCAGATGCCAGAAATGTACTTTTCAAATTAAGTTGCAGTTGAACCTTTTTTGAAAGAGTTTTGCTTTTATAAAGTTTACAAAGAATTTTACTTGCCAATTTTTTTTAATTTTTTACCTTTTTGGCCATATTTTCTAAAATATTGATTCAAATCGACTTCGGTAAAGTGATTTATATATATTCAGATGCCAGAAATGTACTTTTACAAATTAAGTTGCAGTTGAACCTATTTTGAAAGAGTAATGGGTTATTAAAGTTGCCAGAGAATTTTGCTTTTTTAAAAATACCAATTTTTATAATTTTTTCACCTTTGAGGCCATATTTTCTAAAATATTGATTCAAATCGACTTCGGTAAAGTGATTTATATATATTAAGATACCAGAAATTTACTTTCCAAATTAAGTTGCAGTTAAACCTTTTTTGAAAGAGTTATAGGTTATTAAAGTTTCCAAAGAAACTTTCTATTTTTAAAATGCCAATTTTTTAAATTTTTACATTTTTTGCCATTATTTTCAAAAGTATTGAGTCAAATCGACTTCGGTAAAGTGATTTATATATATTCAGATGCCAGAAATGTACTTTTACAAATTAAGTTGCAGTTGAACCTTTTCTGAAAGAATTATAGGTTATTAAAGTTTCCAACGAATTTTGCTTTTTTAAAAATGCCAATTTTTTTAATTTTTTCACCTTTTAGGCCATATTTTCTAAAATATTGATTCAAATCGATTTCGGTAAAGTGATTTATATATATTCAGATGCCAGAAATGTACTTTTACAAATTAAGTTGCAGTTGAACTTTTTTGAAAGAGTTATGGGTTATTAAAGTTTCCAAATAATTTTGATTTTTAAAAAATGCCAATTTTTTTTATTTTTTCACTTTTTTGGCCATATTTTCTAAAATATTGATTCATATCGACTTTGGTATAGTATTAAGATGCCAGAAATTTACTTTCCAAATTAACTTGCAGTTAAACCTTTTTTTGAAAGAATTATAGGTTATTAAAGTTTCCAACGAATTTTGCTTTTTTAAAAATGCCAATTTTTTTAATTTTTTCACCTTTTAGGCCATATTTTCTAAAATATTGATTCAAATCGATTTCGGTAAAGTGATTTATATATATTCAGATGCCAGAAATGTACTTTTACAAATTAAGTTGCAGTTGAACTTTTTTTGAAAGAGTTATGGGTTATTAAAGTTTCCAAAGAATTTTGCTTTTTTAAAAACGCCAATTTTTTATAATTTTTCACCTTTTAGGCCATATTTTCTAAAATATTGATTCAAATCGACTTCGGTAAAGTGATTTATATATATACAGATACGAGAAATGTACTTTTACAAATTAAGTTGCAGTTGAACCTATTTTGAAAGAGTAATGGGTTATTAAAGTTGCCAGAGAATTTTGCTTTTTTAAAAATGCAAATTTTTATAATTTTTTCACCTTTTAGGCCATATTTTCTAAAATATTGATTCAAATCGACTTCGGTAAGTCATTTATATATTTTCAGATGCCAGAAATGTACTTTTACAAATTAAGTTGCAGTTGAACCTTTTTTGAAAGAATTATAGGTTATTAAAATTTCCAACGAATTTTGCTTTTTTAAAAATGCCAATTTTTTTAATTTTTTCACCTTTTAGGCCATATTTTCTAAAATATTGATTCAAATCGATTTCGGTAAAGTGATTTATATATATTCAGATACCAGAAATGTACTTTTACAAATTAAGTTGCAGTTGAACTTTTTTTGAAAGAGTTATGGGTTATTAAAGTTTCCAAATAATTTTGCTTTTTTAAAAATGCCAACTTTTTTTATTTTTTTACTTTTTTGGCCATATTTTCTAAAATATTGATTCATATCGACTTTGGTATAGTATTAAGATGCCAGAAATTTACTTTCCAAATTATCTTGCAGTTAAACCTTTTTTTGAAAGAGTTATAGGTTATTAAAGTTACCAAAGAAATTGGCTTTTGTAAAAATGCCAATTTTTATAAATTTTTCACCTTTTAGGCCATATTTTCTAAAATATTGATTCAAATCGACTTCGGTAAGTCATTTATATATTTTCAGATGCTAGAAATGTACTTTTATAAATAATGTTGCAATTGAACCTATTTTGAAAGAGTTATGGGTTATTAAAGTTTCCAAAGAATTTTGCTTTTCTAAAAATTCCAATTTTTTTATAATTTTTTCACCTTTTAGGCCATATTTTCTAAAATATTGATTCAAATCGACTTCGGTAAAGTGATTTATATATATTCAGATGTCAAAAATGTACTTTTATAAATAAAGTTGCAATTGAACCTATTTTGAAAGAGTTATGGGTTATTAAAATTTCCAAAGAATTTTGCTTTTTTAAAAATACCAATTTTTTTAATTTTTTCACCTTTTAGGCCATATTTTCTAAAATACTGATTCAAATCGCCTTCGTTTAAGTGATTTATATATATTCAGATGACAGAAATGTACTTTAATAAATAAAGTTGCAATTGAACCTATTTTGAAAGAGTTATGGGTTATTCAAGTTTCCAAATAATTTTGCTTTTTTAAAAATGCCAATTTTTTTAATTTTTTCACCTTTTAGGCTATATTTTCTAAAATACTGATTCAAATCGACTTCGGTAAAGTGATTTATATATAATGAGACGCCAGAAATGTACTTTAATAAATAAAGTTGAAATTGAACCTATTTTGAAAGAATTATTAAAGTTTCCAAAGAATTTTGCTTTTTTAAAAATGCAAATTTTTTGAATTTTTTCACCTTTTTGGCCATATTTTCTAAAATATTGATTCAAATCGACTTCGGTAAAGTGATTTATATATATTCAGATGTCAAAAATGTACTTTTACAAATAAAGTTGCAATTGAACCTATTTTGAAAGAGTTATGGGTTATTAAAATTTCCAAAGAATTTTGCTTTTTTAAAAATGTTGTAGTGGGCGGGATGTAATCCTTCTTGTATTCCAGTCGATCGGTACGGCTGCTGCTGATTGTCCGATGTGCCTTGGTATGTACGTATGTATGTATGTACATACGCTGGGTGAACGCGAATTTCAGTGAAAAATGCTGGGTTGCACTTTATTTATATATTAATTCTTTATTGGAGGGGGCACAAGAGTATGTGCTCACTATGGTGTCTTTTTTAATCAACAAAAACGAATAGTAAGCCGGGGGTGACTTGCGAGATTATTTTTACATTAGTGAAAAAAATAGAGATGCGCCAACTCCACGATAGCCGATCGTCCGGGTATCGATCTATCGTCGTGAGTATCGCTTAGAGTAGCTACTTGGCGCTGCCATCTGGCGCAAACATTCCGCCCCCCTTGCAACGTCGTTGCAAAAGAAATGGCGGTAGGGGGGGGGGGGTCCCGGATCGCCTTATTGCCGGATGACACCCGACAGTATCCACCCGAACACTGAATCCTGTGCTAGAAGAGTGCCTCCGTGCAAGGACATGGTCCCTGGACGCATGACGCGGGAATATATGTCTGACCCCAGCACTAGGGAGACGGTCGCAGGTGTATGCCATCGTTCGTCCGCCAGACTGAGATTCTGCATTTCCTGCAGTCGGTGTTGATGCGTCGGGCGGGCGTTCTGCGCTGGCAGTCCACCGACACCTCCAGGATGAGCTCTAGGTCCAACCCGGCCTTCGGTGATAGGAGGCGAGCCCGGCAGACCGAGTCCGCACCAACACGCGCCACCGACAGCCCGAAGGCTGTCGCCAACGACGTGCTAATGCGGCTGGCCGCCGAACACGCATCAATGAGCGCAAGTGTCTCGTAGACTGTGCTACCCGTGTCGATGACCACCAGTGCTGTAGGGGTGACGGTGACTCGTCCATGGTCCAGGATTGTTGCTAGTGTCGTCATGTACGGCGAAGGTGTGTCGCCTCCAGGGCCAAGGGATCTGTCCCTGGACGTCTCCGGTGGGGTAGGAACCCGCCGGCTCCGTACTGCGGGTGAAGGGCGTCTTGGCGGAGTTCGTTGCCTCGGGCGCCTCCTCTGGGCGTGTTCCTGTGGAGTAGAGTGTGGTGGGCGCCTCCACACTGTCGGCACCCTCGGTAACTCCGGCATGACCCCCGTGAATGTTCATGAGCGAGACACCGAGAGCAGTATTGGTTCGCCCAGACTGCGTTCAGACGCTTCACGGTAGTCAGCCGGAGAAACCGTCGGCACTCACGGAGCGGGTGAGTGCCCCTGCAAACCCGGCACCGGTAGACATCAGAAGAGGCTCGTCGGTCTTGGTGGTGAGGTGCCATTCTCCTAGAAAAGAACAGTCTTGGATAAGACCAAAGAGGGGGATTAGAACTCGGTATTAGCACAATGACCACACAGAGGACGGACGGCGGACACAAATTATTGGCTGGATGTGGGCGCAAGGTCCGCTTCTATAGGGAGAAGCACGACCTTGGTGATGGGACGTTTGATGACTCCTTTGGCAGTCCGCACGTCGACCACACGAACCAGATGGTCTTGGCCGGGATACACCGATTGGATCCGCCCGAGTCGCCACTCAGTAGGTGGAAGGTTGTCTTCCTTCAGAACAACCATGTCCCCCTTCTGTAAGCTCCTTTGCGTCGATTGCCACTTCGGTCGCTTGTGGAGCTCCTTGAGATATTCCTCCTTCCACCGATGGCAGAATTGTTGATGTAGGCCCTTGAGTCGCTGCCAGCGGTTGATGATGGAAGAGGCAGCCGTCGGGATAGAGGGCTCAGCTGCGGAGAGAAGAGGACCGCCTATGAGGAAATGCCCTGGAGTTAGAGCAAGGAGATCAGTGACATCCTCGGACATCGGTGAGATAGGCCGGGAGTTGAGACATGCTTCAATCCGGGCCAGGAGCGTGGAAAGCTCCTCGAATGTGTATTTGAAGGCGGAGGTCGACTTGTAGAAGAGTGACTTGAAACTCTTCACCCCCGCCTCCCATAGGCCACCCATGTGGGGTGCCCCTGGAGGGTTAAATGACCACTTAATCCCTTGATGGCTATACCGTGCCATTACCAGGTCTTGAGTGGCCTTGAGGAAGTCCTGCGACAGAATGGATGAGGCTCCAACAAAGGTTTTCCCGTTGTCCGAATACATGAGTTGAGGGCACCCACGACGCGCAGCAAAACGGGAAAAAGCCGCTAGGAAAGTCTCCGTTGTGAGATCCGACGTGGCTTCCAGGTGGATCGCCTTCGTGCTGAAGCAGACGAAAACGCAAACATACCCTTTAGTTATACGGCAGGCTCGTCCTGTGAAACTCTTGAGGTCGAATGGGCCTGCAAAGTCGACTCCAGTATGGGTGAACGGGCGTGAGAACGTTGACCGCGGTGTTGGCAGTTGGCCCATGAGCTGAGTTTGAACTCGTCTCCGATGAAGGATGCAGGATTTGCACGCATTAGTCGTAGCCTTCACTAGGACTCTCAATTTCGGGATCCAAAACTTAGTTCGGATGAGTCTGATCATTAGCGCGTTGCCGCCATGCAAGGATATGCTATGGGTCTGGCGAACTAACAATCGTGTTAACACGCAATTGTACGGGAGGAGTATGGGAATTTCTCGTCGTGGGTCAACGACCCAGAGGCTACAAGACGTCCGGAGGCTCGGATGATGCCCTGTTGGTCCAAGCAAGGAAGCAAGTTCTTCAGAGAACTCGAGGGAGGAATTGGCTTGTGTCCTCTCAGGCAGTCGTACTCCTTGGAATACTCCCTCCTTTGGGTGAGGTGTATCAACCACTGTTGAGTAGCGGCGAGTTCCTCGGGGGGCAGATGAGCCGAAAGGTCCCGACTCAATCTCCTGGTCCTCGTCACGAAACGTCGTGCATAGGCCATGACTCGTATAGCTCGGTCAAGGCTCGAGAACCTGCTGAGGATGTCCTCCTGGGGGCCAACAGTCACAAGACACTTGACAGGGCGTTGCTCCACATCTGTGTCATGAACCACTCCCGCTTGGGTCGGCCACTGGCCTTGGGCCTCTTGCAGCCAGGTAGGCCCGTACCACCAAAGTTGCCTGTCTACCAGGTCAGCCGCGGAAACCCCGCGACTAGCCAGATCAGCGGGATTGTGCTCGGAGCGCACGTGAGCCCATAGGTGTGGAGCGGCCACCTGAGTAATTTTCGCTACCCGGTTGGCCACAAAACACGTCCAGTGGCAAGGTGGCTTGTTCAGCCACGCAAGAACAATGGTGGAGTCCGTCCAAAAGTGAGCTGTCCATTCTGTAGCAGGGCAATACGGGACGATTGCCGTGAACAGCTCCGCTAAGAGCAAAGCCCCACAAAGCTCAAGGCGAGGTAGGGACACCGTCTTAACGGGAGCTACCCGCGTCTTGGCGGTAAGGAGATTGGTTGTGATGCCGTCTTCGCCTTCTGTGCGGACATAGATGCATGCTCCATATGCCTTCTGGGATGCATCACAAAAGCCATGGTACTGGATTCGTACCTCGGGGCAGAACCGGATCCATCGAGGCACCCTAACGTCGCGTACAGCAGGATAGCTGCACGCGAAGGTCTCCCAGGTTATTAACAAGTCCGCTGGAAGGGGCTCATCCCAGTCCAGCTGACGGAGCCAGATTCCCTGCATGAAAATCTTGGCGCTCACTACAACGGGCGCCAGCCATCCTGCGGGATCAAATATTCTTGCAATTTGAGCAAGAACTCCTCGTTTGGTGAGTGGGGGTTGGAAGGAGACCGAAGAGGGGATAAAATTGAACTCGTCCGTTGTTGCGCGCCAGCGGACACCGAGCGGTTTGGCAGTGCTAAAGTCCTCGATGTCCAGAAAATCCTCGTGGAGTAGGTGATCCTTAGGAATGTCCAGTAGGATGCCCTTGGAGTTGGAAGTCCATTTCCGAAGTGGGAATCCAGCGCTGTCAAGGGCTTGACTAAGCTCCCGCATTGATGAGACGGCGGTTAGATGGTCATGAGCGCCCGCCAGTACGTCATCCACGTACATATAGTTGGTGAGGAGGTGGCTGGCCAAAGGATATTGGACCTTCACATCCTCAGCCAACTGCTGTATGACTCTGATGGCGAGAAAAGGCGCACACGTTACCCCGAAAGTAACTGTGGTGAGCTCATAATCCCGAATATGACCCTCGGCGTCTCGGAAAAGAATCCTCTGGAAGGGGTGTGGCTCGGGCAGACAAGGATTTGCCTGTACATCTTCGTGATATCCGCGTTGAATACCACCTTGAAAAACCGCCACTTGAGGATTTGCAGAGTAAGATCGGACTGGAGAACGGGACCCGAATGAAGGATATCATTCAGGCTTTTCCCGTTGGAGCTGGGACAAGACGCATTAAACACCACTCGAACCTTGGTGGTGGTGCTGTCAGGCTTAATAACAGCGTGATGGGGGAGATAGTAGTTGGTGGAGTTACCAACTGACTCTACTTGGTGCATGTGACCCATGTCCAAGTACTCCCTAATAACCTCATTATATTGATCCTTTAGAGGTGGGTCTTTGGACAGACGAGCCTCGTTTCTCAAGAACTGAGCAAGCGCTGTGCTTCGTGAATGGCCTAAGTCAATGTTCTCCGGATCCCGGAACGGCAGTGTGACCATATACTTTCCATCCTTCAGGCGGCTCGTGGTGCGAACGAAGAGATCCTCCACCCACGCATCAGATTTTGGAGCATGCGTAGTCGTAGTCGTAGTTCCTCTACCTCCCAAAATTTGGTCAGTAAGGCCTCCAATGAAGGTTCCTCATGTCGGACGATGCGTGTGAAAAACGCTGAGATGGTGGTCCTGCGGGAGTTTGGGATCGGACCTGTCAGAATCCACCCGAAGACGGTCTCTTGACCCAGTAGAGAACCACAAATGTTGCTCCGGAGTCCACCCAGTAGTATGGACGGAAGGATATCCGCCCCTATTAGGATGTCTACCTGGGAGCTCTTGTAAAACGTGGGATCTGCCCATTGTAGCTCTGGAAGCGCCTGGAGCACCTCTTGTGGGACCACCGTTGATGGTAGGTTGTTGGTCAGGTGAGGGAGTACATAGGCCAATGTGGCAATCTGCACTTGTGGATTTGATGGTGACCCAATCAGGAAGGAGCATAGCTTAGTCGACTTTGCCGCGGTCTTTTGACTCAAGCCGGACACTTGAGCCTGGACTGATTGGAAAGGCAACCGAATGAGGTTGCTGAGTCGCTCGGAGATGAAAGTGGCCTCGGACCCAGAATCAAGCAACGCGCGAGCGGGATATGTAACCCCTGCATGACAGATTTGTACCAACGCCGTGCCTAGGAGGACTCCTCGTGCGTTGGCAGCAAAGTACGTTTGCACGTTGCTGGTGGGAGTGGACTGTATCTGTGGAGGTTGGGTGGAGGCACCTGAAGTAGACGGGGCCGCTGTAATGGTTGGTGACCCGTCACGATGGAGCAGTGTGTTATGCCGCCGCTTGCACACGAAACAATTGTGCTGACTGGGACAGTCACGGTATTGGTGACTATGAGCGAAGCAGTTCAGGCACAAACGTCGTTGGGTAATGTAGGCGGACCGTTGTGGCACGGACATGTGCAGGAACTTGGGACATACCCGAATGGGGTGATTCTCTTTGGAACAGAGATCGCACCGTTGAGCCTTAACCTTTACGCTGGATTCAAAAGACTGAATCCGCTCAGGCCCTGAGTTCCTTGGGGTGGTCTTGGACTGACCAGTTGGCAGATGTGGTCTGTTGGGACCGGCCGATATGACATCCTCAATGGCTTCCAGAGTGAGATATCTTTCACTGAGGAACTTGTTCATATCTCGCCAGGCTGGGATGTCGTGCTTATTCGATAAGGTCTGTTCCCAAAGGGCAAGAGTCGCCTTTGGGAGTTTGGAAGAGCAGAGAAAGACCAATAAGCAATCCCAGTTGTCCGTCGAAACGTCCGAGTGATCTAAAGCCGTCAGACAGCCCTGGATTGTACTCTGCAATCCTTTTAGGGCGGCTCCTGTCTCGGAAGTAACAGGAGCTAAGTTGAAGAGAATCTTCAACTGGCTGTTTACCAATAGCCGCTTATTCTCAAAGCGATCGCAGAGAGCGGCCCATGCCGAACTAAAACCTTCATGGGTCAAAGGCGACTTAGAGACGATGGTCTTTGCCTCGCCGCTGGTCTTTGAATTGAGGTGAAATAATTTCTCGACCGGTGTTAACCGCGGATTATTCACATAAATGGCCGTAAAGAGGTCCCGGAACGTGGGCCACTTTGTGTAGTCCCCGTGGAACACTTCAGTGTCGCAGGGGGAAGACGGCAGCCGCTAGAGACGACCGGAGGAGGAGCTGGAGTGACCGGCGGGCGAAGCAGATTCGCCGCATCGTCGATCTGCTGGCTCAGTTGAGCAACACACTGTTCATAAATAGAATAGCAATGCTCATAGGTGGATTCCATAGCCAGATAATCGTCACTCGGGTCGTTCGGATTAAGCACACGGGCGCATCGCTCATATTCGGTCTCTATTTTATGCCACAAAGAGTTGATGTGGTCGCGACGCACTTGTAAGACATAGAGAGTTGGAATCTCTGGTGGGTCGGGTGAGCCGCTCTTCAAACTGGATAAGTTTGCTGGAGACGGCTTTGAAGTCGGACAGAGCCATTGTAGAGGAAATGGCGGTGCTTGCCTTGGGTGGCAAGATCGGACTCGGCTCAGAGTTGAAGGATGAGGGCTGTTCGACTAGATAAGTCTCACTGCCGGGATGGGTCTCGCCTTTGACGTGAGATGAAGATGGTTGGGGTACCGGAAGACTAAGCCCCGCTGGAATGGGCGATATGGACGATCGCCTTACACTGTGTGGTGCTCCAACTGACAACCTCCTGAGACGTGATCGTTCGTCCCCGGTTGGCATTGGGTGTTAGCACAATTAGACGCGAGGAAAGGGACCCTTCAACCGATTGAGCTGTATGTCCGCTTATTCGTGCAGACAGTCGAAAGAAACGCGACCGGAATAAATAATGCTCACAAGAATCACACAGATATGGTGTTGCGTATATATATATATTTAAGCTCCGTACGGTATGTGATTAAATCCAGAACGAGCAATAATCAGCTGATTATAGATGGCCGTTCAATAACTGCATCAACATACATATATGGTAATGTTGGATTCGCACTTGTTGATACGGCTCAGCTGTTATCTGTGCTCTCATTCGACGATGGTTTCGGTTTGTTCTTATTGAGCGAAGAAACAAACTCAAAACGGTCGCAAAGTAATAGAATTACGCTCGTACCTGATACAATGTGGATGTAGGGGGAAATTCCCGCGGTGCGAGCCGGTGTTGAAGAAAGGATATTCTTGCTTAAAAAAAGGGAGATAATCCGGCTCGAAGGACCAAATGTTGTAGTGGGCGGGATGTAATCCTTCTTGTGTTCCAGTCGATCGGTACGGCTGCTGCTGATTGTCCGATGTGCCTTGGTATGTACGTATGTATGTATGTACATACGCTGGGTGAACGCGAATTTCAGTGAAAAATGCTGGGTTGCACTTTATTTATATATTAATTCTTTATTGGAGGGGGCACAAGAGTATGTGCTCACTATGGTGTCTTTTTTAATCAACAAAAACGAATAGTAAGCCGGGGGTGACTTGCGAGATTATATTTACATTAGTGAAAAAAATAGAGATGCGCCAACTCCACGATAGCCGATCGTCCGGGTATCGATCTATCGTCGTGAGTATCGCTTAGAGTAGCTACTTGGCGCTGCCATCTGGCGCAAACAAAAAATACCAATTTTTTTAATTTTTTCACCTTTTAGGCCATATTTTCTAAAATACTGATTCAAATCGCCTTCGTTTAAGTGATTTATATATATTCAGATGACAGAAATGTACTTTAATAAATAAAGTTGCAATTGAACCTATTTTGAAAGAGTTATGGGTTATTCAAGTTTCCAAATAATTTGGCTTTTTTAAAAATGCCAATTTTTTTAAATTTTTCACCTTTTAGGCTATATTTTCTAAAATACTGATTCAAATCGACTTCGGTAAAGTGATTTATATATAATGAGACGCCAGAAATTAACTTTCAAAATTAAGTTGCAGTTAAACCTTTTTTGAAAGAGTTATGGGTTATTAAAGTTTCCAGAGAAGTTTGATTTTTTAAAAATGCCATTTTTTTTATAATTTTTTCACCTTTTTGCCCATATTTTCTAAAATATTGATTCAAATCGACTTCGGTAAAGTGATTTATATATATTCAGATGTCAAAAATGTACTTTTATAAAAAAAGTTGCAATTGAACCTATTTTGAAAGAGTTATGGGTTATTAAAGTTTCCAAAGAATTTTGATTTTTTAAAAATGCCAATTTTTATTAATTTTTTCACCTTTTAGGCCATATTTTCTAAAATACTGATTCAAATCGCCTTCGTTTAAGTGATTTATATATATTCAGATGACAGAAATGTACTTTAATAAATAAAGTTGCAATTGAACCTATTTTGAAAGAGTTATGGGTTATTAAAATTTCCAAAGAATTTTGCTTTTTAAAAATGCCAATTTTTTCAGTTTTTTCACCTTTTTGGCCATTTTTTCTAAAATATTGATTCAAATCGACTTCGGTAAAGTGATTTATATATATTCAGATGACAGAAATGTACTTTTACAAATTAAGTTGCAATTGAACCTTTTTTGAAAGAATTATGGGTTATTAGAGTTTCCAAAGAATTTTGCTTTTTTAAAAATTCCAATTTTTTTATAATTTTTTCACCTTTTAGGCCATATTTTCTAAAATACTGATTCAAGTCGATTTCGGTTGAATGATTTATATATATTGAGACTCCAGAAGTTTACTTTCCAAATTAAGGCGCAGTTGAACCTTTTTTGAAAGTGTTATGGGTTATTAAAGTTTCCAAAGAATCTTGCTTTTTGAAAAATGCCAATTTTTTTTAATTTTTTCACCTTTTTGGCCATATTATCTAAAATATTGATTCAAATCGATTTAGGTAAAGTGATTTATATATATTCAGATGCCAGAAATTTACTTTCCAAATTAAGTTGCATTTGAACCTTTTTTGAAAGAGTTATGGGTTATTAAAGTTTCCAGAGAGTTTTGCTTTTTTAAAAATGCCAATTTTTTTAATTTTTTTACCTTTTTGGTCTGGTTTTTTAAAATATTGATTTAAATCGACTTCGGTAAAATGATTTCTATATATTCAGATGCCAGAAATGTACTTTCTAAATTAAGTTGCAGTTGAACCTTTTTTGAAAGAGTTATGGGTTATTCAAGTTTCCAAAGAATTTTGTTTTTTTAAAATGGCAATTTTTTTTAATTTTTCACCTTATAGGCCATATTTTCTAAAATACTGATTAAAATCGACTTCGGTAAAGTGATTTATATATAATGAGACGCCAGAAAATTACTTTTCAAATTAAGTTGCAACTGAGATTTTTTTAAATTAGTTATGGGTTATTAAAGTTTCCAAAGAATTTTGTATTTTTAATTTTTTCACGTTTTTGGCCATATTTTCTAAAATATTTATTCAAATCGACTTTGGTAAAGTGATTTCTATATATTCAGATGCCAGAAATGTACTTTTACAAATAAAGTTGCAATTGAGCATTTTTTGAAAGAGTTATGGGTTATTAAAATTTCCAAAGAATTTTTCTTGTTTAAAAATGCCAATTTTTTGAATTTTTCACCTTTTGGCCATATTTTCTAAAATATTGATTCAAATCGACTTCGGTAAAGTGATTTATATATATTCAGATGTCAAAAATGTACTTTTATAAATAAAGTTGCAATTGAACCTATTTTGAAAGAGTTATGGGTTATTAAAATTTCCAAAGAATTTTGCTTTTTTAAAAATGCCAATTTTTTTAATTTTTTCACCTTTTAGGCCATATTTTCTAAAATACTGATTCAAATCGCCTTCGTTTAAGTGATTTATATATATTCAGATGACAGAAATGTACTTTAATAAATAAAGTTGCAATTGAACCTATTTTGAAAGAGTTATGGGTTATTCAAGTTTCCAAATAATTTTGCTTTATTAAAAATGCCAATTATTTTAATTATTTCACCTTTTAGGCTATATTTTCTAAAATACTGATTCAAATCGACTTCGGTAAAGTGATTTATATATAATGAGACGCTAGAAATTAACTTTCAAAATTAAGTTGCAGTTGAACCTTTTTTGAAAGAGTTATGGGTTATTAAAGTTTCCAGAGAAGTTTGATTTTTTAAAAATGCCATTTTATTTTTTAATTTTTCACCTTTTTGCCCATATTTTCTAAAATATTGATTCAAATCGACTTCGGTAAAGTGATTTATATATATTCAGATGTCAAAATGTACTTTTATAAAAAAAGTTGCAATTGAACCTTTTTTGAAAGAGTTATGGGTTATTAAAGTTTCCAAAGAATTTTGATTTTTTAAAAATGCCAATTTTTTTAATTTTTTCACCTTTTAGGCCATATTTTCTAAAATACTGATTCAAATCGCCTTCGTTTAAGTGATTTATATATATTCAGATGACAGAAATGTACTTTTATAAAAAAAGTTGCAATTGAACCTATTTTGAAAGAGTTATGGGTTATTAAAATTTCCAAAGAATTTTGCTTTTTAAAAATGCCAATTTTTTCAGTTTTTTCACCTTTTTGGCCATTTTTTCTAAAATATTGATTCAAATCGACTTCGGTAAAGTGATTTATATATATTCAGATGACAGAAATGTACTTTTACAAATTAAGTTGCAATTGAACCTTTTTTGAAAGAATTATGGGTTATTAGAGTTTCCAAAGAATTTTGCTTTTTTAAAAATTCCAATTTTTTTATAATTTTTTCACCTTTTAGGCCATATTTTCTAAAATACTGATTCAAGTCGATTTCGGTTGAATGATTTATATATATTGAGACTCCAGAAGTTTACTTTCCAAATTAAGGCGCAGTTGAACCTTTTTTGAAAGTGTTATGGGTTATTAAAGTTTCCAAAGAATCTTGCTTTTTGAAAAATGCCAATTTTTTTTAATTTTTTCACCTTTTGGCCATATTATCTAAAATACTGATTCAAATCGATTTAGGTAAAGTGATTTATATATATTCAGATGCCAGAAATTTACTTTCCAAATTAAGTTGCATTTGAACCTTTTTGAAAGAGTTATGGGTTATTAAAGTTTCCAGAGAGTTTTGCTTTTTTAAAAATGCCAATTTTTTTAATTTTTTTACCTTTTTGGTCTGGTTTTTTAAAATATTGATTTAAATCGACTTCGGTAAAATGATTTCTATATATTCAGATGCCAGAAATGTACTTTCTAAATTAAGTTGCAGTTGAACCTTTTTTGAAAGAGTTATGGGTTATTCAAGTTTCCAAAGAATTTTGTTTTTTTAAAATGGCAATTTTTTTTAATTTTTCACCTTATAGGCCATATTTTCTAAAATACTGATTAAAATCGACTTCGGTAAAGTGATTTATATATAATGAGACGCCAGAAAATTACTTTTCAAATTAAGTTGCAACTGAGATTTTTTAAATTAGTTATGGCTTATTAAAGTTTCCAAAGAATTTTGTATTTTTAATTTTTTCACGTTTTTGGCCATATTTTCTAAAAATATTTATTCAAATCGACTTTGGTAAAGTGATTTCTATATATTCAGATGCCAGAAATGTACTTTTACAAATAAAGTTGCAATTGAGCATTTTTTGAAAGAGTTATGGGTTATTAAAATTTCCAAAGAATTTTTCTTGTTTAAAAATGCCAATTTTTTGAATTTTTTCACCTTTTTGGCCATATTTTCTAAAATATTGATTCAAATCGACTTCGGTAAAGTGATTTATATATATTCAGATGTCAAAATGTACTTTTATAAATAAAGTTGCAATTGAACCTATTTTGAAAGAGTTATGGGTTATTAAAATTTCCAAAGAATTTTGCTTTTTTAAAAATGCCAATTTTTTTAATTTTTTTCACCTTTTTAGGCCATATTTTCTAAAATACTGATTCAAATCGCCTTCGTTTAAGTGATTTATATATATTCAGATGACAGAAATGTACTTTAATAAATAAAGTTGCAATTGAACCTATTTTGAAAGAGTTATGGGTTATTCAAGTTTCCAAATAATTTTGCTTTATTAAAAATGCCAATTATTTTAATTATTTCACCTTTTAGGCTATATTTTCTAAAATACTGATTCAAATCGACTTCGGTAAAGTGATTTATATATAATGAGACGCTAGAAATTAACTTTCAAAATTAAGTTGCAGTTGAACCTTTTTGAAAGAGTTATGGGTTATTAAAGTTTCCAGAGAAGTTTGATTTTTTAAAAATGCCATTTTATTTTTTAATTTTTCACCTTTTTGCCCATATTTTCTAAAATATTGATTCAAATCGACTTCGGTAAAGTGATTTATATATATTCAGATGTCAAAAATGTACTTTTATAAAAAAAGTTGCAATTGAACCTTTTTTGAAAGAGTTATGGGTTATTAAAGTTTCCAAAGAATTTTGATTTTTTAAAAATGCCAATTTTTTTAATTTTTTCACCTTTTAGGCCATATTTTCTAAAAATACTGATTCAAATCGCCTTCGTTTAAGTGATTTATATATATTCAGATGACAGAAATGTACTTTAATAAATAAAGTTGCAGTTGAACCTTTTTTGAAAGATTTATGGGTTATTAAAGTTTCCAAAGAATTTTGCTTTTTTAAAATTTACATTTTTTTTTAATTTTTTCACCTTTTTGGCCATTTTTTCTAAAATATTGATTCAAATCGACTTCGGTAAAGTGATTTATATATATTCAGATGCCAGAAGTTTACTTTCCAAATTAAGGCGCAGTTGAACCTTTTTTGAAAGTGTTATGGGTTATTAAAGTTTCCAAAGAATCTTGCTTTTTGAAAAATGCCAATTTATTTTAATTTTTTCACCTTTTTGGCCATATTATCTAAAATATTGATTCAAATCGATTTAGGTAAAGTGATTAATATATATTCAGATGCCAGAAATTTACTTTCCAAATTAAGTTGCATTTGAACCTTTTTTGAAAGAGTTATGGGTTATTAAAGTTTCCAGAGACTTTTGCTTTTTTAAAAATGCCAATTTTTTTAATTTGTTTACCTTTTCGGCCATGTTTTTTAAAATATTGATTTAAATCGATTTCGGTAAAATGATTTCTATATATTCAGATGCCAGAAATGTACTTTCTAAATTAAGTTGCAGTTGAACCTTTTTTGAAAGAGTTATGGGTTATTCGAGTTTCCAAAGAATTTTGTTTTTTTAAAATGCCATTTTTTTTTAATTTTTCACCTTATAGGCCATATTTTCTAAAATACTGATTAAAATCGACTTCGGTAAAGTGATTTATATATAATGAGACGCCAGAAAATTACTTTTCAAATTAAGTTGCAACTGAGATTTTTTTAAATTAGTTATGGGTTATTAAAATTTCCAAAGAATTTTGTTTTTTTAATTTTTTCACGTTTTTGGCCATATTTTCTAAAATATTGATTCAAATCGACTTCGGTAAAGTGATTTCTATATATTCAGATGCCAGAAATGTACTTTTACAAATAAAGTTGCAATTGAGCATTTTTTGAAAGAGTTATGGGTTATTAAAATTTCCAAAGAATTTTTCTTGTTTAAAAATGCCAATTTTTTTAATTTTTTCACATTTTTGGCCATATTTTCTAAAATATTGATTCAAATCGACTTCGGTAAAGTGATTTATATATATTCAGATGTCAAAAATGTACTTTTATTAATAAAGTTGCAATTGAACCTATTTTGAAAGAGTTATGGGTTATTAAAGTTTCCAAATAATTTTGCTTTTTTAAAAATGCCAATTTTTTTAATTTTTTCACCTTTTAGGCCATATTTTCTTAAATACTGATTCAAATCGCCATCGTTTAAGTGATTTATATATATTCAGATGACAGAAATGTACTTTAATAAATAAAGTTGCAATTGAACCTATTTTGAAAGAGTTATGGGTTATTAAAGTTTCCAAAGAATTTTGCTTTTTTAAAAACTCCAATTTTTTTTATAATTTTTTCACCTTTTAGGCCATATTTTCTAAAATACTGATTCAAATCGACTTCGGTAAAGTGATTTATATATAAGGACACGCCAGAAATTAACTTTCCAAATAAAGTTGCAGTTGAACCTTTTTTGAAAGAGTTATGGGTTATTAAAGTTTCCAGAGAATTTTGATTTTTTAAAAATGCCATTTTTTTTATAATTTTTTCACCTTTTTGCCCATATTTTCTAAAATACTGATTCAAATCGCCTTCGTTTAAGTGATTTATATATATTCAGACGACAGAAATGTACTTTAATAAATAAAGTTGCAATTGAACCTATTTTGAAAGAGTTATGGGTTATTAAAGTTTCCAAAGAATTTTGCTTTTTTTAAAAATTCCAATTTTTTTATAATTTTTTCACCTTTAAGGCCATATTTTCTAAAATACTGATTCAAATCGCCTTCGTTTAAGTGATTTATATATATTCAGATGACAGAAATGTACTTTAATAAATAAAGTTGCAATTGAACGTATTTTGAGAGAGTTATGGGTTATTTAAGTTTCCAAAGAATTTTGCTTTTTTTAAAATTCCAATTTTTTTATAATTTTTTCACCTTTTAGGCCATATTTTCTAAATTACTGATTCAAATCGACTTCGGTAAAGTGATTTATATATAATGAGACGCCAGAAATTAACTTTCAAAATTAAGTTGCAGTTGAACCTTTTTTGAAAGAGTTATGGGTTATTAAAGTTTCCAGAGAATTTTGATTTTTTAAAAATGCCATTTTTTTTATAATTTTTTCACCTTTTTGCCCATATTTTCTAAAATATTGATTCAAATCGACTTCGGTAAAGTGATTTATATATATTCAGATGCCAGACATGTACTTTTATAAATCAAGTTGAAATTGAACCTATTTTGAAAGAATTATTAAAGTTTCCAAAGAATTTTGCTTTTTTGAAAATGCCAATTTTTATAATTTTTTCACCTTTTTGGCCATTTTTTGTAAAATATTGATTGAAATTGACTTCGGTAAAGTGATTTATATATATTCAGATGTCAGAAATGTACTTTTATAAATAAAGTTGCAATTGAACCTATTTTGAAAGAGTTATGGGTTATTAAAGTTTACAATGAATTTAGCTTTTTTAAAAATGCCAATTTTTTTAATTTTTTCACCTTATGTGCCATATTTTCTAAAATATTTATTCAAATCGACTTCGATTTGATATTGAGATGCCAGAAATTTACTTTCCAAATTAAGTTGCAGTTGAACCTTTTTGAAGGAGATATGGGTTATTAAAATTTCCAAAGAATTTTTCTTGTTTAAAAATGCCAATTTTTTGAATTTTTTCACATTTTTGGCCATATTTTCTAAAATATTGATTCAAATCGACTTCGGTAAAGTGATTTATATATATTCAGATGTCAAAAATGTACTTTTATAAAAAAAGTTGCAATTGAACATATTTTGAAAGAGTTATGGTTTATTAAAGTTTCCAAAGAATTTTGATTTTTTAAAAATGCCAATTTTTTTAATTTTTTCACCTTTTAGGCCATATTTTCTAAAATACTGATTCAAATCGCCTTCGTTTAAGTGATTTATATATATTCAGATGACAGAAATGTACTTTAATAAATAAAGTTGCAATTGAACCTATTTTGAAAGAGTTATGGGTTATTAAAATTTCCAAAGAATTTTGCTTTTTAAAAATGCCAATTTTTTCAGTTTTTTCACCTTTTTGGCCATTTTTTCTAAAATATTGATTCAAATCGACTTCGGTAAAGTGATTTATATATATTCACATGACAGAAATGTACTTTTACAAATTAAGTTGCAATTGAACCTTTTTTGAAAGAATTATGGGTTATTAGTGTTTCCAAAGAATTTTGCTTTTTTAAAAATTCCAATTTTTTTATAATTTTTTCACCTTTTAGGCCATATTTTCTAAAATACTGATTCAAGTCGATTTCGGTTGAGTGATTTACATATATTGAGACTCCAGAAATTTACTTTCCAAATTAAGTTGCAATTGAACCTATTTTGAAAGAATTATGGGTTATTAAAATTTCCAAAGAATTTTGCTTTTTAAAAATGCCAATTTTTTCAGTTTTTTCACCTTTTTGGCCATTTTTTCTAAAATATTGATTCAAATCGACTTCGGTAAAGTGATTTATATATATTCAGATGCCAGAAGTTTACTTTCCAAATTAAGGCGCAGTTGAACCTTTTTTGAAAGTGTTATGGGTTATTAAAGTTTCCAAAGAATCTTGCTTTTTGAAAAATGCCAATTTTTTTTAATTTTTTCACCTTTTTGGCCATATTATCTAAAATATTGATTCAAATCGATTTAGGTAAAGTGATTTATATATATTCAGATGCCAGAAATTTACTTTCCAAATTAAGTTGCATTTGAACCTTTTTTGAAAGAGTTATGGGTTATTAAAGTTTCCAGAGAGTTTTGCTTTTTTAAAAATGCCAATTTTTTTAATTTGTTTACCTTTTTGGCCATGTTTTTTAAAATATTGATTTAAATCGATTTCGGTAAAATGATTTCTATATATTCAGATGCCAGAAATGTACTTTCTAAATTAAGTTGCAGCTGAACCTTTTTTGAAAGAGTTATGGGTTATTCAAGTTTCCAAAGAATTTTGTTTTTTTAAAATGCCAATTTTTTTTAATTTTTCAGCTTATAGGCCATATTTTCTAAAATACTGATTAAAATCGACTTCGGTAAAGTGATTTATATATAATGAGACGCCAGAAAATTACTTTTCAAATTAAGTTGCAACTGAGATTTTTTTAAATTAGTTATGGGTTATTAAAATTTCCAAAGAATTTTGTTTTTTTAATTTTTTCACGTTTTTGGCCATATTTTCTAAAATATTGATTCAAATCGACTTCGGTAAAGTGATTTCTATATATTCAGATGCCAGAAATGTACTTTTACAAATAAAGTTGCAATTGAGCATTTTTTGAAAGACCATAAGAACAACATGCGGGCTCTATACGAAGCGTCCGCCCTAGACGACGTACAAAACGCTATTAACTCAGTATAGGTTCGCTCATTGAGAGATCGAACTTGTCGGAAGCTGTTCGCTTCGAACTGGGGTATGTCTGCAATCGAACTGGGGTATCTCGCTAAGAAATTTCGTGGCCGTTTTCGTTGTATGAAATGTCCCATCTATATGTTATATGGTCAGTGGTTTAAGTGATTTATATATATTCAGACGACAGAAATGTACTTTAATAAATAAAGTTGCAATTGAACCTATTTTGAAAGAGTTATGGGTTATTAAAGTTTCCAAAGAATTTTGCTTTTTTAAAAATTCCAATTTTTTTATAATTTTTTCACCTTTAAGGCCATATTTTCTAAAATACTGATTCAAATCGACTTCGGTAAAGTGATTTATATATAATGAGACGCCAGAAAATTACTTTTCAAATTAAGTTGCAACTGAGCTTTTTTTAAATTAGTTATGGGTTATTAAAGTTTCCAAAGAATTTTGATTTTTTAATTTTTTCACGTTTTTGGCCATATTTTCTAAAATATTGATTCAAATCGACTTCGGTAAAGTGATTTATATATATTCAGATGTCAAAAATGTACTTTTATAAATAAAGTTGCAATTGAACCTATTTTGAAAGAGTTATGGGTTATTAAAATTTCAATAGAATTTTGCTTTTTTAAAAATGCCAATTTTTTTAATTTTTTCACCTTTTAGGCCATATTTTCTAAAATACTGATTCAAATCGCCTTCGTGTAAGTGATTTATATATATTCAGATGTCAAAAATGTACTTTTATAAATAAAGTTGCAATTGAACCTATTTTGAAAGAGTTATGGGTTATTAAAGTTTCCAAAGAATATTGCTTTTTTAAAAATGCCAATGAAAAATGGCAATTTTTTTAATTTTTCACCTTTTGTGCCATATTTTCTAAAATATTGATTCAAATCGACTTCGGTAAAGTGATTTATATATATTGAGATGCCAGAAATTTACTTTCCAAATTAAGTTGCAGTTCAACCTTTTTTGAAAGATTTATGGGTTATTAAAGTTTCCAAAGAATTTTGCTTTTTTAAATATTACATTTTTTTTTAATTTTTTCACCTTTTAGGACATTTTTTCTAAAATATTGATTCAAATCGACTTCGGTAAAGTGATTTATATATATTCAGATGCCAGAAATTTACTTTCCAAATTAAGGCGCAGTTGAACCTTTTTTGAAAGTGTTATGGGTTATTAAAGTTTCCAAAGAATCTTGCTTTTTGAAAAATGCCAATTCTTTTAATTTTTTCACCTTTTAGGACATTTTTTCTAAAATATTAATTCAAATCGACTTCGGTAAAGTGATTCATATATATTGAGATGCCAGAAATTTACTTTCTAAATTAAGTTGCAGTTGAACCTTTTTAAGAGAGTTATGGGTTATTAAAGTTTCCAGAGAATTTTGCTTTTTTAAAAATGCCATATTTTTTATAATTTTTTCAACTTTTTGGCCATATTTTCTAAAATATTGATTCAAATCGACTTCGGTAAAGTGATTTATATATATTCAGATGCCAGACATGTACTTTTATAAATAAAGTTGAAAATTGAACCTATTTTGAAAGAATTATTAAAGTTTCCAAAGAATTTTGCTTTTTTAAAAATGCCAATTTTTATAATTTTTTCACCTTTTTGTCCATTTTTTGTAAAATATTGATTCAAATCGACTTCGGTAAAGTGATTTATATATATTCAGATGTCAGAAATGTACTTTTATAAATAAAGTTGCAATTTAACCTATTTTGAAAGAGTTATGGGTTATTAAAGTTTACAAAGAATTTTGCTTTTTTAAAAATGCCAATTTTTATAATTTTTTCACCTTTTAGGCCATATTTTCTAAAATACTGATTCAAATCGACTTCGGTAAAGTGATTTATATATATTCAGATGCCAGAAATTTACTTTCCAAATTAAGGCGCAGTTGAACCTTTTTTGAAAGTGTTATGGGTTATTAAAGTTTCCAAAGAATTTTGCATTTTGAAAAATGCCAATTTTTTTAATTTTTTCACCTTTTAGGACATTTTTTCTAAAATATTGATTCAAATCGACTTCGGTAAAGTGATTCATATATATTGAGATGCCAGAAATTTACTTTCTAAATTAAGTTGCAGTTGAACCTTTTTTAAAAGAGTTATGGGTTATTCAAGTTTCCAAAGAATTTTGCTTTTTTAAAAATGCCAATTGTTTTAATTTTTTCACCTCTTAGGCCATATTTTCTAAATTATTGATTCAAATCGACTTCGGTAAAGTGATTCATATATATTGAGATGCCAGAAACTTACTTTCCAAATTAAGTTGCAGTTGAACCTTTTTTGAAAGAGTTATGGGTTATTAAAATTTCCAGAGAATTTTGCTTTTTAAAAATGCCATATTTTTATAATTTTTCAACTTTTTGGCCATATTTTCTAAAATATTGATTCAAATCGACTTCGGTAAAGTGATTTATATATATTCAGATGCCAGACATATACTTTTATAAATAAAGTTGAAATTGAACCTATTTTGAAAGAATTATTAAAGTTTCCAAAGAATTGTGCTTTTTTAAAAATGCCAATTTTTATAATTTTTTCACCTTTTTGGCCATTTTTTGTAAAATATTGATTCAAATCGACTTCTGTAAAGTGATTTATATATATTCAAATGTCAGAAATGTACTTTTATAAATAAAGTTGCAATTGAACCTATTTTGAAAGAGTTATGGGTTATTAAAGTTTACAAAGAATTAAGCTTTTTTAAAAATAGCAATTTTTATAATATTTTCACCTTTTAGGCCATATTTTCTAAAATACTGATTCAAATCGACTTCGGTAAAGTGATTTATATATAATGAGATGCCAGAAATTTACTATCCAAAGAAAGTTGCAATTGAGCCTTTTTTAAATTAGTTATGGGTTATTAAAGTTTCCAAAGAATTTTGTTTTTTTAATTTTTTCACGTTTTTGGCCATATTTTCTAAAATATTTATTCAAATCGACTTCGGTAAAGTGATTTATATATATTCAGATGCCAGAAATGTACTTTTCAAATTAAGTTGCATTTGAACCTTTTTTGAAAGAGTTATGGGTTATTAAAGTTTCCAGAGAATTTTGCTTTTTTAAAAATGCCAATTTTTTTAATTTTTTTACCTTTTTGGCCATATTTTCTAAAATATTGATTTAAATCGACTTAAAATGATTTATATATATTCAGATGCCAGAAATGTACTTCCTAAATTAAGTTGCAGTTGAACCTTTTTTGAAAGAGTTATGGGTTATTCAAGTTTCCAAAGAATTTTGTTTTTTTTAAAATGCCAATTTTTATAATTTTTCACCTCTTAGGCCATATTTTCTAAAATATTGATTCAAATCGACTTCGGTAAAGTGATTTCTATATATTCAGATGCCAGAAATGTACTTTTACAAATAAAGTTGCAATTGAGCATTTTTTCAAAGATTTTTGGGTTATTAAAGTTTCCAAAGAATTTTGCTTCGGTAAAATGATTTATATATATTCAGATGCCAGAAATGTTCTTTCTAAATTAAGTTGCAGTTGAACCTTTTTTGAAAGAGTTATGGGTTATTCAAGTTTTCAAAGAATTTTGTTTATTTTAATATGCCAATTTTTATAATTTTTCACCTCTTAGGCCATATTTTCTAAAATATTGATTCAAATCGACTTCGGTAAAGTGATTTCTATATATTCAGATGCCAGAAATGTACTTTTACAAATAAAGTTGCAATTGAGCATTTTTTGAAAGATTTATGGGTTATTAAAGTTTCCAAAGAATTTTGCTTTTTTAAATAATAAATTTTTTTTTAATTTTTTCACCTTTTAGGACATTTTTTCTAAAATATTGATTCAAATCGACTTCGGTAAAGTGATATATATATATTCAGTTGCCAGAAATTTACTTTCCATATTAAGGCGCAGTTGAACCTTTTTTGAAAGTGTTATAGGTTATTAAAGTTTCCAAAGAATCTTGCTTTTTGAAAAATGCCAATTTTTTTAATTTTTTCACCTTTTAGGACATTTTTTCTAAAATATTGATTCAAATCGACTTCGGTAAAGTGATTCATATATATTGAGATGCCAGAAATTTACTTTCTAAATTAAGTTGCAGTTAAACCTTTTTTAAAAGAGTTATGGGTTATTCAAGTTTCCAAAGAATTTTGCTTTTTTAAAAATGCCAATTTTTTTAATTTTTTCACCTCTTAGGCCATATTTTCTAAATTATTGATTCAAATCGACTTCGGTAAAGTGATTCATATATATTGAGATGCCAGAAACTTACTTTCCAAATTAAGTTGCAGTTGAACCTTTTTTGAAAGAGTTATGGGTTATTAAAGTTTCCAGAGAATTTTGCTTTTTTAAAAATGCCATATTTTTTATAATTTTTTCAACTTTTTGGCCATATTTTCTAAAATATTGATTCAAATCGACTTCGGTAAAGTGATTTATATATATTCAGATGCCAGACATGTACTTTTATAAATAAAGTTGAAATTGAACCTATTTTGAAAGAATTATTAAGGTTTCCAAAGAATTTTGCTTTTTTAAAAATGCCAATTTTAATAATTTTTTCACCTTTTTGGCCATTTTTTGTAAAATATTGATTCAAATCGACTTCGGTAAAGTGATTTATATATATTCAGATGTCAGAAATGTACTTTTACAAATAAAGTTGCAATTGAACCTATTTTGAAAGAGTTATGGGTTATTAAAGTTTACAAAGAATTAAACTTTTTTAAAAATAGCAATTTTTATAATATTTTCACCTTTTAGGCCATATTTTCTAAAATACTGATTCAAATCGACTTCAGTAAAGTGATTTATATATAACGAGATGCAAGAAATTTACTTTTCAAGTAAGTTGCAATTGAGCCTTTTTTAAATTAGTTATGGGTTATTAAAGTTTCCAAAGAATTTTGTTGTTTTAATTTTTTCACGTTTTTGGCCATATTTTCTAAAATACTTATTCAAATCGACTTCGGTAAAGTGATTTATATATATTCAGATGCCAGAAATGTACTTTCCAAATTAAGATGCATTTAAACCTTTTTTGAAAGAGTTATGGGTTATTAAAGTTTCCAGAGAATTTTACTTTTTTAAAAATGCCAATTTTTTTATTTTTTTTACCTTTTTGGCCATATTTTCTAAAATATTGATTTAAATCGACTTCGGTAAAATGATTTATATATATTCAGATGCCAGAAATGTACTTTCTAAATTAAGTTGCAGTTGAACCTTTTTTGAAACAGTTATGGGTTATTCAAGTTTCCAAAGAATTTCGTTTTTTTTAAAATGCCAATTTTTATAATTTTTCACCTCTTAGGCCATATTTACTAAAATATTGATTCAAATCGACTTCGGTAACGTGATTTCTATATATTCAGATGCCAGAAATGTTCTTTTACAAATAAAATTGCAATTGAGCATTTTTTGAAAGAGTTATGGGTTATTAAAGTTTCCAAAGAATTTTGCTTTTTAAAAAATTCCAAATTTTTTAATTTTTTCACCTTTTAGGACATTTTTTCAAAAATATTGATTCAAATCGACTTAGGTAAAGTGATTTATATATATTCAGAGTCCAGAAATTTACTTTCCAAATTAAGGCGCAGTTGAACATTTTTTGAAAGTGTTATGGGTTATTAAAGTTTCCAAAGAATCTTGCTTTTTGAAAAATGCCAATTTTTTTAATTTTTTCACCTTTTAGGACATTTTTTCTAAAATTTTGATTCAAATCGACTTCGGTAAAGTGATTCATATATATTGAGATGGCAGAAACTTACTTTCCAAATTAAGTTGCAGTTGAACCTTTTTTGAAAGAGTTATGGGTTATTAAATTTTCCAGAGAGTTTTGCTTTTTAAAAATGCCAATTTTTTTAATTTTTTCACCTCTTAGGCCATATTTTTTAATTATTGATTCAAATCGACTTCGGTAAAGTGATTTATATATATTCAGATGCCAGACATGTACTTTTATAAATAAAGTTGAAAATTGAACCTATTTTGAAAGAATTATTAAAGTTTCCAAAGAATTTTGCTTTTTTAAAAATGCCAATTTTTATAATTTTTTTCACCTTTTGGCCATTTTTGTAAAATATTGATTCAAATCGACTTCTGGTAAAGTGATTCATATATATTGAGATGCCAGAAATGTATTTTCTAAATTAAGTTGCAGTTGAACCTTTTTTAAAAGAGTTATGGGTTATTAAAGTTTCCAAAGAATTTTGCTTTTTTAAAAATGCCAATTTTTTTAATTTTTTCACCTCTTAGGCCATATTTTCTAAATTATTGATTCAAATCGACTTCGGTAAAGTGATTTATATATATTCAGATGCCAGACATGTACTTTTATAAATAAAGTTGAAAATTGAACCTATTTTGAAAGAATTAATAAAGTTTCCAAAGAATTTTGCTTTTTTAAAAATGCCAATTTTTATAATTTTTTCACCTTTTTGTCCATCTTTTGTAAAATATTGATTCAAATCGACTTCGGTAAAGTGATTTATATATATTCAGATGTCAGAAATGTACTTTTATAAATAAAGTTGCAATTGAACCTATTTTGAAAGAGTTATGGGTTATTAAAGTTTACAAAGAATTTTGCTTTTTAAAAATGCCAATTTTTATAATTTTTTCACCTTTTAGGCCATATTTTCTAAAATACTGATTCAAATCGACTTCGGTAAAGTGATTTATATATATTCAGATGCCAGAAATTTACTTTCCAAATTAAGGCGCACTTGAACCTTTTTTGAAAGTGTTATGGGTTATTAAATTTTCCAAAGAATCTTGCTTTTTTGAAAAATGCCAATTTTTTTAATTTTTTCACCTTTTAGGACATTTTTTCTAAAATTTTGAATCAAATCGACTTCGGTGAAGTGATTCATATATATTGAGATGCCAGAAATTTACTTTATAAATTAAGTTGCAGTTGAACCTTTTTTAAAAGAGTTATGGGTTATTAAATTTTCCAGAGAGTTTTGCTTTTTTAAAAATGCCAATTTTTTTTAATTTTTTCACCTCTTAGGCCATATTTTTTAAATTATTGATTCAAATCGACTTCGGTAAAGTGATTTATATATATTCAAATGTCAGAAATGTACTTTTATAAATAAAGTTGCAATTGAACCTATTTTGAAAGAGTTATGGGTTATTAAAGTTTACAAAGAATTAAGCTTTTTTAAAAATAGCAATTTTTATAATATTTTCACCTTTTAGGCCATATTTTCTAAAATACTGATTCAAATCGACTTCGGTAAAGTGATTTATATGTAATGAGATGCCAGAAATTTACTATCCAAAGAAAGTTGCAATTGAGCCTTTTTTAAATTAGTTATGGGTTATTAAAGTTTCCAAAGAATTTTGTTTTTTTAATTTTTTCACGTTTTTGGCCATATTTTCTAAAATATTTATTCAAATCGACTTCGGTAAAGTGATTTATATATATTCAGATGCCAGAAATGTACTTTTCAAATTAAGTTGCATTTGAACCGTTTTTGAAAGTCTTATGTGTTATTAAAGTTTCCAAAGAATCTTGCTTTTTGAAAAATGCCAATTTTTTTAATTTTTTCACCTTTTAGGACATTTTTTCTAAAATATTGATTCAAATCGACTTCGGTAAAGTGATTCATATATATTGAGATGCCAGAAATTTATTTACTAAATTAAGTTGCAGTTGAACCTTTTTTAAAAGAGTTATGGGTTATTAAATTTTCCAGAGAGTTTTGCTTTTTTAAAAATGCCAATTTTTTTTAATTTTTTCACCTCTTAGGCCATATTTTTTAAATTATTGATTCAAATCGACTTCGGTAAAGTGATTTATATATATTCAGATGCCAGACATGTACTTTTATAAATAAAGTTGAAAATTGAACCTATTTTGAAAGAATTATTAAAGTTTCCAAAGAATTTTGCTTTTTTAAAAATGCCAATTTTTATAATTTTTTTCACCTTTTTGGCCATTTTTTGTAAAATATTGATTCAAATCGACTTCGGTAAAGTGATTCATATATATTGAGATGCCAGAAATTTATTTTCTAAATTAGGTTGCAGTTGAACCTTTTTTAAAAGAGTTATGGGTTATTAAAGTTTCCAAAGAATTTTGCTTTTTTAAAAATGCCAATTTTTATAATTTTTTCACCTTTTTGTCCATTTTTTGTAAAATATTGATTCAAATCGACTTCGGTAAAGTGATTTATATATATTCAGATGTCAGAAATGTACTTTTATAAATAAAGTTGCAATTGAACCTATTTTGAAAGAGTTATGGGTTATAAAAGTTTACAAAGAATTTTGCTTTTTTAAAAATGCCAATTTTTATAATTTTTTCACCTTTTAGGCCATATTTTCTAAAATACTGATTCAAATCGACTTCGGTAAAGTGATTTATATATATTCAGATGCCAGAAATTTACTTTCCGAATTAAGGCGCAGTTGAACCTTTTTTGAAAGTGTTATGGGTTATTAAAGTTTCCAAAGAATCTTGCTTTTTGAAAAATGCCAATTTTTTTAATTTTTTCACCTTTTAGGACATTTTTTCTAAAATATTGAATCAAATCGACTTCGGTAAAGTGATTCATATATATTGAGATGCCAGAAATTTACTTTCTAAATTAAGTTGCAGTTGAACCTTTTTTAAAAGAGTTATGGGTTATTCAAGTTTCCAAAGAATTTTGCTTTTATAAAAATGCCAATTTTTTTAATTTTTTCACCTCTTAGGCCATATTTTCTAAATTATTGATTCAAATCGACTTCGGTAAAGTGATTCATATATATTGAGATGCCAGAAACTTACTTTCCAAATTAAGTTGCAGTTGAACCTTTTTTGAAAGAGTTATGTGTTATTAAAGTTTCCAGAGAATTTTGCTTCTTTAAAAATGCCATATTTTTTATAATTTTTTCAACTTTTTGGCCATATTTTCTAAAATATTAATTCAAATCGACTTCGGTAAAGTGATTTATATATATTCAGATGCCAGACATGTACTTTTATAAATAAAGTTGAAATTGAACCTATTTGGAAAGAATTATTAAAGTTTCCAAAGAATTTTGCTTTTTTAAAAATGCCAATTTTTATAATTTTTTCACCTTTTTGGCCATTTTTTGTAAAATATTGATTCAAATCGACTTCTGTAAAGTGATTTATATATATTCAAATGTCAGAAATGTACTTTTATAAATAAAGTTGCAATTGAACCTATTTTGAAAGAGTTATGGGTTATTAAAGTTTACAAAGAATTAAGCTTTTTTAAAAATAGCAATTTTTATAATATTTTCACCTTTTAGGCCATATTTTCTAAAATACTGATTCAAATCGACTTCGGTAAAGTGATTTATATATAATGAGATGCCAGAAATTTACTATCCAAAGAAAGTTGCAATTGAGCCTTTTTTAAATTAGTTATGGGTTATTAAAGTTTCCAAAGAATTTTGTTTTTTTAATTTTTTCACGTTTTTGGCCATATTTTCTAAAATATTTATTCAAATCGTCTTCGGTAAAGTGATTTCTATATATTCAGATGCCAGAAATGTACTTTTACAAATAAAGTTGCAATTGAGCATTTTTTGAAAGATTTATGGGTTATTACAGTTTCCAAAGAATTTTGCTTTTTTAAAAATGCCAATTTTTATAATTTTTCACCTCTTAGGCCATGTTTTCTAAAATATTGATTCAAATCGACTTCGGTAAAGTGATTTATATATATTCAGATGCCAGACATGTACTTTTATAAATAAAGTTGAAATTGAACCTATTTTGAAAGAATTATTAAAGTTTCCAAAGAATTTTGCTTTTTTAAAAATGCCAATTTTTATAATTTTTTCACCTTTTTTGCCATTTTTTGTAAAATATTGATTCAAATCGACGTCTGTAAAGTGATTTATATATATTCAAATGTCAGAAATGTACTTTTATAAATAAAGTTGCAATTGAACCTATTTTGAAAGAGTTATGGGTTATTAAAGTTTACAAAGAATTAAGCTTTTTTAAAAATAGCAATTTTTATAATATTTTCACCTTTTAGGACATTTTTTCTAAAATATTGATTCAAATCGACTTCGGTAAAGTGATTCATATATATTGAGATGCCAGAAATTTACTTTCTAAATTAAGTTGCAGTTGAACCTTTTGTAAAAGAGATATGGGTTATTCAAGTTTCCAAAGAATTTTGCATTTATAAAAATGCCAATTTTTTTAATTTTTTCACCTCTTAGGCCATATTTTCTAAATTATTGATTCAAATCGACTTCGGTAAAGTGATTCATATATATTGAGATGCCAGAAACTTACTTTTCAAATTAAGTTGCAGTTGAACCTTTTTTGAAAGAGTTATGTGTTATTAAAGTTTCCAGAGAATTTTGCTTTTTTAAAATTGCCATATCTTTATAATTTTTTCAACTTTTTGGCCATATTTTCTAAAATATTAATTCAAATCGACTTCGGTAAAGTGATTTATATATATTCAGATGCCAGACATGTACTTTTATAAATAAAGTTGAAATTGAAAATATTTTGAAAGAATTATTAAAGTTTCCAAAGAATTTAGCTTTTTAAAAATGCCAATTTTTATAATTTTTTCACCTTTTTGGCCATTTTTTGTAAAATATTGATTCAAATCGACTTCTGTAAAGTGATTTATATATATTCAAATGTCAGAAATGTACTTTTATAAATAAAGTTGCAATTGAACCTATTTTGAAAGAGTTATGGGTTATTAAAGTTTACAAAGAATTAAGCTTTTTTAAAAATAGCAATTTTTATAATATTTTCACCTTTTAGGCCATATTTTCTAAAATACTGATTCAAATCGACTTCGGTAAAGTGATTTATATATAATGAGATGCCAGAAATTTACTATCCAAAGAAAGTTGCAATTGAGCCTTTTTTAAATTAGTTATGGGTTATTAAAGTTTCCAAAGAATTTTGTTTTTTTAATTTTTTCACGTTTTTGGCCATATTTTCTAAAATATTTATTCAAATCGACTTCGGTAAAGTGATTTATATATATTCAGATGCCAGACATGTACTTTTATAAATAAAGTTGCAATTGAACCTATTTTGAAAGAGTTATGAGTTATTAAAGTTTCCAAAGAATTAAGCTTTTTTAAAAATAGCAATTTTTATAATATTTTCACCTCTTAGGCCATATTTTCTAAAATACTGATTCAAATCGACTTCGGTAAAGTGATTTATATGTAATGAGATGCCAGAAATTTACTATCCAAAGAAAGTTGCAATTGAGCCTTTTTTAAATTAGTTATGGGTTATTAAAGTTTCCAAAGAATTTTGTTTTTTTAATTTTTTCACGTTTTTGGCCATATTTTCTAAAATATTTATTCAAATCGACTTCGGTAAAGTGATTTCTATATATTCAGATGCCAGAAATGTACTTTTACAAATAAAGTTGCAATTGAGCATTTTTGAAAGATTTATGGGTTATTAAAGTTTCCAAAGAATTTTGCTTTTTTAAATATTAAATTTTTTTTTAATTTTTTCACCTTTTAGGACATTTTTTCTAAAATATTGATTCAAATCGACTTCGGTAAAGTGATTTATATATATTCAGATGCCAGAAATGTACTTTCCAAATTAAGTTGCATTTGAACCTTTTTTAAAAGAGTTATGGGTTATTAAAGTTTCCAGAAAATTTTGCTTTTTTAAAAATGCCAATTTTTTTAATTTTTTTTACCTTTTTGGCCATATTTTCCAAAATATTGATTTAAATTGTCTTCGGTAAAATGATTTATATATATTCAGATGCCAGAAATGTACTTTCTAAATTAAGTTGCAGTTGAACCTTTTTTGAAAGAGTTATGGGTTATTCAAGTTTCCAAAGAATTTTGTTTTTTTTAATATGCCAATTTTTATAATTTTTCACCTCTTAGGCCATATTTTCTAAAATATTGATTCAAATCGACTTCGGTAAAGTGATTTCTATATTTTCAGATGCCAGAAATGTACTTTTACAAATAAAGTTGCAATTGAGCATTTTTTGAAAGATTTATGGGTTATTAAAGTTTCCAAAGAATTTTGCTTTTTTAAATATTAAATTTTTTTTTAATTTTTTCACCTTTTAGGACATTTTTTCTAAAATATTGATTCAAATCGACTTCGGTAAAGTGATTCATATATATTGAGATGCCAGAAACTTACTTTCCAAATTAAGTTGCAGTTGAACCTTTTTTGAGAGAGTTATGGGTTATTAAAGTTTCCAGAGAATTTTGCTTTTTTAAAAATGCCATATTTTTTATAATTTTTTCAACTTTTTGGCCATATTTTCTAAAATATTAATTCAAATCGACTTCGGTAAAGTGATTTATATATATTCAGATGCCAGAAATGTACTTTCCAAATTAAGTTGCATTTGAACCTTTTTTAAAAGAGTTATGGGTTATTAAAGTTTCCAGAGAATTTTGCTTTTTTAAAAATGCCAATTTTTTTAATTTTTTTACCTTTTTGGCCATATTTTCTAAAATATTGATTTAAATTGACTTCGGTAAAATGATTTATATATATTCAGATGCCAGAAATGTACTTTCTAAATTAAGTTGCAGTTGAACCTTTTTTCAAAGAGTTATGGGTTATTCAAGTTTCCAAAAAAATTTTGTTTTTTTTAATATGCCAATTTTTATAATTTTTCACCTCTTAGGCCATATTTTCTAAAATATTGATTCAAATCGACTTCGGTAAAGTGATTTCTATATATTCAGATGCCAGAAATGTACTTTTACAAATAAAGTTGCAATTGAGCATTTTTTGAAAGATTTATGGGTTATTACAGTTTCCAAAGAATTTTGCTTTTTTAAAAATGCCAATTTTTATAATTTTTCACCTCTTAGGCCATGTTTTCTAAAATATTGATTCAAATCGACTTCGGTAAAGTGATTTATATATATTCAGATGCCAGAAATGTACTTTCCAAATTAAGTTGCATTTGAACCTTTTTTAAAAGAGTTATGGGTTATTAAAGTTTCCAGAGAATTTTGCATTTTTAAAAATGCCAATTTTTTTAATTTTTTTACCTTTTTGGCCATATTTTCTAAAATATTGATTTAAATTGACTTCGGTAAAATAATTTATATATATTCAGATGCCATAAATGTACTTTCTAAATTAAGTTGCAGTTGAACATTTTTTGAAAGAGTTATGGGTTATTCAAGTTTCCAAAGAATTTTGTTTTTTTTAATATGCCAATTTTTATAATTTTTCACCTCTTAGGCCATATTTTCTAAAATATTGATTCAAATCGACTTCGGTAAAGTGATTTCTATATATTCAGATGCCAGAAATGTACTTTTACAAATAAAGTTGCAATTGAGCATTTTTTGAAAGATTTATGGGTTATTAAAGTTTCCAAAGAATTTTGCTTTTTTAAATATTAAATTTTTTTTTAATTTTTTCACCTTTTAGGACATTTTTTCTAAAATATTGATTCAAATCGACTTCGGTAAAGTGATTTATATATACTCAGATGCCAGAAATTTACTTTCCAAATTAAGGCGCAGTTGAACCTTTTTGAAAGTGTTATGGGTTATTAAAGTGTCCAAAGAATCTTGCTTTTGAAAAATGCCAATTTTTTAATTTTTCACCTTTTAGGACATTTTTCTAAAATATTGATTCAAATCGACTTCGGTAAAGTGATTCATATATATTGAGATGCCAGAAATTTACTTTCTAAATTAAGTTGCAGTTGAACCTTTTTTAAAAGAGTTATGGGTTCTTCAAGTTTCCAAAGAATTTTGCTTTTTTAAAAATGCCAATTTTTTTAATTTTTTCACCTCTTAGGCCATATTTTCTAAATTATTGATTCAAATCGACTTCGGTAAAGTGATTCATATATATTGAGATGCCAGAAACTTACTTTCCAAATTAAGTTGCAGGTGAAACTTTTTGAAAGAGTTATGGGTTATTAAAGTTTCCAGAGAATTTTGCTTTTTTAAAAATGCCATATTTTTTATAATTTTTTCACCTTTTTGGCCATATTTTCTAAAATATTGATTCAAATCGACTTCGGTAAAGTGATTTATATATATTCAGATGCCAGACATGTACTTTTATAGATAAAGTTGAAATTGAACCTATTTTGAAAGAATTATTAAAGTTTCCAAAGAATTTTGCTTTTTTAAAAATGCCAATTTTAAAAATTTTTTCACCTTTTTGGCCATTTTTTGTAAAATATTGATTCAAATCGACTTCGGTAAAGTGATTTATATATATTCAGATGTCAGAAATGTACTTTTATAAATAAAGTTGCAATTGAACATATTTTGAAAGAGTTATGGGTTATTAAAGTTTACAAAGAATTAAGTTTTTTTAAGAATAGCATTTTTTATAATATTTTCACCTTTTAGGCCATATTTTCTAAAATACTGATTCAAATCGACTTCGGTAAAGTGATTTATATATAACGAGATGCAAGAAATTTACTTTCCAAATTAAGTTGCAGGTGAACCTTTTTGAAATTAGTTATGGGTTATTAAAGTTTCCAAAGAATTTTGTTGTTTTAATTTTTTCACGTTTTTGGCCATATTTTCTAAAATACTTATTCAAATCGACTTTGGTAAAGTAATTTATATATATTCAGATGCCAGAAATGTACTTTCCAAATTAAGTTGCATTTGAACCTTTTTTAAAAGAGTTATGGGTTATTAAAGTTTCCAGAGAATTTTGCTTTTTTAAAAATGCCAATTTTTTTAATTTTTTTACCTTTTTGGCCATATTTTCTAAAATATTGATTTAAATTGACTTCGGTAAAATGATTTATATATATTCAGATGCCAGAAATGTACTTTCTAAATTAAGTTGCAGTTGAACCTTTTTTGAAAGAGTTATGGGTTATTCAAGTTTCCAAAAAAATTTTGTTTTTTTTAATATGCCAATTTTTATAATTTTTCACCTCTTAGGCCATATTTTCTAAAATATTGATTCAAATCGACTTCAGTGAAGTGATTTCTATATATTCAGATGCCAGAAATGTACTTTTACAAATAAAGTTGCAATTGAGCATTTTTTGAAAGATTTATGGGTTATTAAAGTTTCCAAAGAATTTTGCTTTTTAAATATTAAATTTTTTTTAATTTTTTCACCTTTTAGGACATTTTTCTAAAATATTGATTCAAATCGACTTCAGGTAAAGTGATTTATATATTTTCAGATGCCAGAAATTTACTTTCCAAATTAAGGCGCAGTTGAACCTTTTTTGAAAGTGTTATGGGTTATTAAAGTGTCCAAAGAATCTTGCTTTTTGAAAAATGCCAATTTTTTTAATTTTTTCACCTTTTAGGACATTTTTTCTAAAATATTGATTCAAATCGACTTCGGTAAAGTGATTCATATATATTGAGATGCCAGAAATTTACTTTCTAAATTAAGTTGCAGTTGAACCTTTTTAAAACAGTTATGGGTTATTCAAGTTTCCAAAGAATTTTGCTTTTTTAAAAATGACAATTTTTTTAATTTTTTCACCTCTTAGGCCATATTTTCTAAATTATTGATTCAAATCGACTTCGGTAAAGTGATTCATATATATTGAGATGCCAGAAACTTACTTTCCAAATTAAGTTGCAGGTGAAACTTTTTTGAAAGAGTTATAGGTTATTAAAGTTTCCAGAGAATTTTGCTTTTTTAAAAATGCCATATTTTTTATAATTTTTTCAACTTTTTGGCCATATTTTCTGTTTGCGTCAGATGGCAACGCCGAGCAGCTGATCCGGCTGCTCCACACGATACTCCTCTTCGATACTATCGATACCCGACGATCGGCTATCGTGGAGTTGACCCTCGCTAATTAAGCTTATATGTAAAAGAAATCTCGCAAGTCACCCCCGGCTAGCTATTGTTTTCAACATATAAAAGCAAAGGCTTGCACATACTCTTGTGCCCCACAAAGAAAGTGTCAAAATAAAGTGACAAAATATTAAAACAAGTGCAACCCAGCGTATTGTTTTACCAACTCTACTACCCCCTCACTCCGCAGCTCATCAACGTATGTACATACGTACATACAACAGCAGCGGACATATAACAGCAGCTGACCACTCAACTCAACAGCGACGAGCAGCGGATTCTTCGCCACTCATTACCACAGGGATCACACACCCTAGGACCCCAGGAATACATTCCCGCCTGCTACAACATTTGGTCCTTCGAGCCGGATCGAATATCCTTTCGATAGAATATCCTTTCGGGACGAATATCCTTTCGTCTTTACCGGCTCGCACCGCGGGAATCTCAAAGCTTATATCCAGATAAGTACAAGTGTGATTTCTTCTAAAAGTTCAACTGTCTCGCGTTTGTTTTTAAATCCATAAAAACAAAACGAAACGCAAAGTTGAACGTCCTCGGCAAGAAGTTACAGCTGAGCCGAGTTACAGCTAAACATACATACTTATATACAAGCATACGTCTCAATACGTGTGTGTGGTTTTGTATGTGTAGTTGCTGACCGGCCGTCCGTTATCAGCTTGTCTTCTTTGCGCTGTTCACTCACATTCACGCACCAACGTCCAACTTTAAAGATAAGCAAGCATTTGTTTGTGTTTTTTTTGCTTATCCAACTGTGTTACTCTACACCTGTGGATATCTAATTAGATCCACCTGGGCACTGTGAATCGGTAATACACTGTTTTTTCGGTCGTGCTAGCACCAGATGCCCATCGGTGACAAATCATCACACCGACGAACTTCATCTGTTGCAGCACCACACAGTGTCAGGCGATTCTCCATATCGCCCATTCCAGCAGGCCTCAATTTGCCTGTCCCAAGCCCGTCGTCTTCTCGTCTTAACGACAAGACCCATCCCGCTGCTGCACCCTTAAGTCACTCCACATCTGTCATGGCCCTTTCCGACTTCAATTCCATCGCAAGAAAACTTATTAAGTTTAATGATCGACTCAACAGACCCTCGAGAGGAACTTCTACTCTCTACACCCTCCAAGTCCGCCGTGACCACATTAAATCCTTGTGGCACAAAGTTGAGTCTGAGTACGAGCGTTGCTCTCGGGTTCTCAATCCTAAGGAACTGAGCGATGATGTTTTGGCCATGGAGTCGACCTACGACCACTGCTACAGCATCTATGAGCAGTGTGTTGCCATGCTAAGCCAGCAGATTGACGATGCATCTACTCTGCTCCGTCCTGCAGCTCCTCCCTCTCCTACAGTTGCCATTTCCACTGGCTGTCGACTACCCCCCTGCGACATTGAGGTGTTCCACGGGGATTACTCCAAATGGCCCACGTTCCGAGACCTTTTTTACGGCGATCTACATCAACAACCCTCAGTTGACTGCCGTAGAACAGCTGTTCCATTTGAACGCCAAAACAAGTGGCGAGGCCAAGGCAATTGTAGCACGATCTCCGCTGACTAACGACGGCTTCTGTTCAGCGTGGGCCGCTCTCTCTGAAAGGTTTGAAAATAAGCGGCTATTGGTTAATAGTCAGCTTAAAACCCTTTTCAACCTATCTCCAGTTACCTCAGAGACTGCAGATGCACTCAAAGGACTACAGAGCACAATCCACGGTTGTCTGACAGCGTTAGAACACTCTAACGTCTCCACAGACAACTGGGATTGTCTCCTTATATTTCTTTGCTCCTCCAAGCTTCCTAAAGGCGACCCTTGCCCTTTGGGAGCACAGCTTATTGAGGAAATATGACATCCCCACCTGGCAAGAGATGGACAGATTCCTCCGAGAACGACATCTCACTCTTGAAGCCATCGAGGATGTCATATCGCCCGTCTCGAACCGTCAGCCCCTAGGAGCCAGCCATTCCAAGGCCACTCCAAGAAGCTCAGGACCGGATCGGATTCACTCCTACAGATCCATCATCAGGTTAGCGGCTCCAAAATGTGATCTCTGCTCCAAAGAGAATCACCCCGTGCGTGTCTGCACCAAGTTCCTGCAGATGTCGGTCCAACAGAGGTCGACATACATAACTCGAAGTGGGTTATGTAGTAATTGTTTCGCCCGCAGTCACCAAGTCCGTGACTGTCCCAGTCAGCATAGCTGCTATGTCTGTGCACGGCGACACAATGCCCTTCTGCATCGCGACGTCTCAGATCCGAGTCGCGATGCCCCGTCCACGTCAACCGCTCTCGCTGTCTCAAGCGCTCCGGATCATCCTCTGTCCAACATACAGTCCACTAGTTCCAACACCGAGCAAAGCTGTTTTGCCACCAATACGCGAGGAGTCCTCTTGGGCACTGCCATTGTCCACATATGTCACGCAGGTGTGACATATCCGAAGCGACTTTTATTTCCGAGCGACTCAGCAACTCAATCCAGTTGCCTTTCCAGCCAGTTCTGGCTCAAGTGTCCGGCTTGAGTCAGAGGACTGAGGCCCAATCACACAAAGTGTGTGGCTTCCAGATTGGGTCCCCTCTTAAGCCCAATGTGCGCATTGATGCAACAGCCTATGCGCTCCCACACCTCGCTGGAGACCTTCCGTCAACGAGGATACCCCACGGCGTTTTCCATAATCTCCCACACCTCAAGTGGGCAGACCCATCCTTCTGCCAAAGCTCAGAGATTGATCTCCTGATAGGATCGGATATCCTTCCGTCTATTCTATTGGGAGGATTTAAACCAAATCTCTGCGGAACTCTGCTCGGACAAGAGACTAGTTTCGGCTGGGTTCTCACGGGTCCGATCCCCGTTCCAAGGCAAAGTCGATCGCATCGCTCTCTGCTCGCATCACTCTTGTCAACGCGAGTCCTCGACAGCAACGGCCCACCGAGAGAGGAGCCAATCTTAATCACTGCTCTCCAAAGTCCGGAGATGCTCTCGCATCTGAGCAATTCCTGCCTCCAGCGATTCCACGAGTGCCTCAGACAACCTCTACGACCAAAAGGAATCGGCGCTGTCGTCGCCAGGAAGGCGATCCCAAGGGCACCCCCTCTACGACCCTCGTACAGCTGCCTTTGGAAGATGGCCTACAAGACCCTCTGTCCTATCAGCCATCCCCGACCACTATTCAGAATATCTCATCTCGATGTCCTCCATTTCAGAATATGGCGCCTGAGGACCAGCCCAACAACTTTCGGTGCCGAGCCTGTAAGGGATTCCACGCTCTCCGTCAATGTCAGCGATTCCTCCAGCTGACTGCGGAGAAGAGGCTTCGGGTTGTACTCGCCAATCGGTACTGCCCGAATTGTCTTGCCCATCAGCATTCAGGGACATCATGCCGGACTCGCCAGGGATGTCGCAAGTGTGGAGGAGATCACCACTCATTATTGCACTTTGAGTCGGTAGAGTCCCAGCTGCGGCCTCCTAAGTCTCGGAACCCGCCCCGATGCCGATCGCACTGCCAGCGGAAGACTGCTGCGAAGCTTACCGCTTCCCCTGTACCCCAAAGCAGCAGGAGTAAGACGACGGCAACTACACCCAACACCGGTCGCCCCCAATCCAGGAGGGTCATTCTTTGCAACAACGTTGCAAGGGGGCCGGGATGTTTGCGTCAGATGGCAACGCCGAGCAGCTGATCCGGCTGCTCCACACGATACTCCTCTTCGATACTATCGATACCCGACGATCGGCTATCGTGGAGTTGACCCTCGCTAATTAAGCTTATATGTAAAAGAAATCTCGCAAGTCACCCCCGGCTAGCTATTGTTTTCAACATATAAAAGCAAAGGCTTGCACATACTCTTGTGCCCCACAAAGAAAGTGTCAAAATAAAGTGACAAAATATTAAAACAAGTGCAACCCAGCGTATTGTTTTACCAACTCTACTACCCCTCACTCCGCAGCTCATCAACGTATGTACATACGTACATACAACAGCAGCGGACATATAACAGCAGCTGACCACTCAACTCAACAGCGACGAGCAGCGGATTCTTCGCCACTCATTACCACAGGGATCACACACCCTAGGACCCCAGGAATACATTCCCGCCTGCTACAACATTTTCTAAAATATTGATTCAAATCGACTTCGGTAAAGTGATTTATATATATTCAGATGCCAGACATGTACTTTTATAAATAAAGTTGAAATTGAACCTATTTTGAAAGAATTATTAAAGTTTCCAAAGAATTTTGCTTTTTTAAAAATGCCAATTTTAAAAATTTTTTCACCTTTTTGGCCATTTTTTGTAAAATATTGATTCAAATCGACTTCGGTAAAGTGATTTATATATATTCAGATGTCAGAAATGTACTTTTATAAATAAAGTTGCAATTGAACATATTTTGAAAGAGTTATGGGTTATTAAAGTTTACAAAGAATTAAGTTTTTTTAAGAATAGCATTTTTATAATATTTTCACCTTTTAGGCCATATTTTCTAAAATACTGATTCAAATCGACTTCGGTAAAGTGATTTATATATATTCAAATGTCAGAAATGTACTTTTATAAATAAAGTTGCAATTGAACCTATTTTGAAAGAATTATTAAAGTTTCCAAAGAATTTTGCTTTTTTAAAATGCCAATTTTTATAATTTTTTCACCTTTTGGCAATTTTTGTAAAATATTGATTCAAATCGACTTCTGTAAAGTGATTTATATATATTCAAATGTCAGAAATGTACTTTTATAAATAAAGTTGCAATTGAACCTATTTTGAAAGAGTTATGGGTTATTAAAGTTTACAAAGAATTAAGCTTTTTTAAAAATAGCAATTTTTATAATATTTTCACCTTTTAGGCCATATTTTCTAAAATACTGATTCAAATCGACTTCGGTAAAGTGATTTATATATGAGATGCCAGAAATTTACTATCCAAAGAAAGTTGCAATTGAGCCTTTTAAATTAGTTATGGGTTATTAAAGTTTCCAAAGAATTTTGTTTTTTTAATTTTTTCACCTTTAAGGACATTTTTTCTAAAATATTGATTTAAATCGACTTCGGTAAAGTGATTTATATATATTCAGATGCCAGAAATGTACTTTCCAAATTAAGTTGCATTTGAACCTTTTTAAAAGAGTTATGGGTTATTAAAGTTTCCAGAGAATTTTGCTTTTTTAAAAATGCCAATTTTTTTAATTTTTTTACCTTTTTGGCCATATTTTCTAAAATATTGATTTAAATTGACTTCGGTAAAATAATTTATATATATTCAGATGCCAGAAATGTACTTTCTAAATTAAATTGCAGTTGAACCTTTTTTGAAAGAGTTATGGGTTATTCAAGTTTCCAAAGAATTTTGTTTTTTTTAATATGCCAATTTTTATAATTTTTCACCTCTTAGGCCATATTTTCTAAAATATTGATTCAAATCGACTTCGGTAAAGTGATTTCTATATATTCAGATGCCAGAAATGTACTTTTACAAATAAAGTTGCAATTGAGCATTTTTTGAAAGATTTATGGGTTATTAAAGTTTCCAAAGAATTTTGCTTTTTTAAATATTAAATTTTTTTAATTTTTTTCACCTTTTAGGACATTTTTTCTAAAATATTGATTCAAATCGACTTCGGTAAAGTGATTTATATATTTTCAGATGCCAGAAATTTACTTTCCAAATTAAGGCGCAGTTGAACCTTTTTTGAAAGTGTTATGGGTTATTAAAGTGTCCAAAGAATCTTGCTTTTTGAAAAATGCCAATTTTTTTAATTTTTTCACCTTTTAGGACATTTTTTCTAAAATATTGATTCAAATCGACTTCGGTAAAGTGATTCATATATATTGAGATGCCAGAAATTTACTTTCTAAATTAAGTTGCAGTTGAACCTTTTTTAAAACAGTTATGGGTTATTCAAGTTTCCAAAGAATTTTGCTTTTTTAAAAATGACAATTTTTTTAATTTTTTCACCTCTTAGGCCATATTTTCTAAATTATTGATTCAAATCGACTTCGGTAAAGTGATTCATATATATTGAGATGCCAGAAACTTACTTTCCAAATTAAGTTGCAGGTGAAACTTTTTTGAAAGAGTTATGGGTTATTAAAGTTTCCAGAGAATTTTGCTTTTTTAAAAATGCCATATTTTTTATAATTTTTTCAACTTTTTGGCCATATTTTCTAAAATATTGATTCAAATCGACTTCGGTAAAGTGATTTATATATATTCAGATGCCAGACATGCACTTTTATAAATAAAGTTGAAATTGAACCTATTTTGAAAGAATTATTAAAGTTTCCAAAGAATTTTGTTGTTTTAATTTTTTCACGTTTTTGGCCATATTTTCTAAAATACTTATTCAAATCGACTTCGGTAAAGTAATTTATATATATTCAGATGCCAGAAATGTACTTTCCAAATTAAGTTGCATTTGAACCTTTTTTGAAAGACTTATGGGTTATTAAAGTTTCCAGAGAATTTTGCTTTTTTAAAAATGCCAATTTTTTTAATTTTTTTACCTTTTTGGCCATATTTTCTAAAATATTGATTTAAATCGACTTCGGTAAAATGATTTATATATATTGAGATGCCAGAAATGAACTTTCTAAATTAAGTTGCAGTTGAACCTTTTTTGAAAGAGTTATGGGTTATTCAAGTTTCAAAGAATTTTGTTTTTTTTAAAATGCCAATTTTTATAATTTTTCACCTTTTAGGCCATATTTACTAAAATATTGATTCAAATCGACTTCGGTAAAGTGATTTCTATATATTCAGATGCCAGAAATGTACTTTTACAAATAAAGTTGCAATTGAGCATTTTTTGAAAGATTTATGGGTTATTAAAATTTCCAAAGAATTTTGCTTTTAAAAAAATAGCAATTTTTATAATATTTTCACCTCTTAGGCCATATTTTCTTAAGTACTGATTCAAATCGACTTCGATAAAGTGATTTATATATAATGAGATGCTAGAAATTGGCTTTTCAAATTAAGTTGCAAGTGAGCCTTTTTTAAATTAGTTATGGGTTATTAAAGTTTCCAAAGAATTTTGCTTTTTTAAAAAATGCCAATTTTTTAAAGTTTACACCTTTTGTGCCATATTTTCTAAAATATTGATTCAAATCGACTTCGGTAAAGTGATTTATATATATTCAGAGTCCAGAAATTTACTTCCCAAATAAAGGCTGCAGTTGAACATTTTTGAAAGTGTTATGGGTTATTAAAGTTTCCAAAGAATCTTGCTTTTTTGAAAATGCCAAATTTTTTAATTTTTTCACCTTTTAGGACATTTTTTCAAAATATTGATTCAAATCGACTTCGGTAAAGTGATTCATATATATTGAGATGCCAGAAATTTATTTTCTAAATTAAGTTGCAGTTGAACATTTTTAAAAGAGTTATGGGTTATTAAAGTTTCCAAAGAATTTTGCTTTTTTTTTAAAATATTTTAATTTTATTAGGCCATATTTTCTAAATTATTGATTCAAATCGACTTCAAAATGATTTATGTATATTCAGATGCCAGAAATGTAGAATTTTGATTTTTTAAAAATGCCAATTTTTATAATTTTTTCACCTTTCGGGCCATATTCTCTAAAATATTGATTCAAATCGTCTTCGGTAAAGTGATTTATATATATTGAGATGCCAGAAATTTACTTTCCAAATTAAGTTGCAGTTGAACCTTTTTTGAAAGAGTTATGGGTTATTACAGTTTCCAAAGAATTTTGCTTTATTAAAAATGCCAATTTTTTTAATTTTTTCACCTTTTTGGCCATATTTTCTAAAATATTGATTCAAATCGACTTCGGTAAAGTGATTTATATTCAGATGTCAAAATGTACTTTTATAAATAAAGATGCAATTGAACCTATTTTGAAAGAGTTATGGGTTATTAAAGTTTCCAAAGAATTTTGCTTTTTTAAAAATGCCAATTTTTATAATTTTTTCACCTTTTAGGCCATATTTTCTAAAATACTGATTTAAATCGACTTCGTTTAAGTGATTTATATATATTCAGATGACAGAAATGTACTTTTATAAATAAAGTTGCAATTTAACCTATTTTGAAAGAGTTATGGGTTATTAAAGTTTCCAAAGAATTTTGCTTTTTTAAAAATGCCAATTTTAAAAATTTTTTCACCTTTTTGGCCATTTTTTGTAAAATATTGATTCAAATCGACTTCGGTAAAGTGATTTATATATATTCAGATGTCAGAAATGTACTTTTATAAATAAAGTTGCAATTGAACATATTTTGAAAGAGTTATGGGTTATTAAAGTTTACAAAGAATTAAGTTTTTTTAAGAATAGCATTTTTTATAATATTTTCACCTTTTAGGCCATATTTTCTAAAATACTGATTCAAATCGACTTCGGTAAAGTGATTTATATATAACGAGATGCAAGAAATTTACTTTCCAAATTAAGTTGCAGGTGAACCTTTTTGAAATTAGTTATGGGTTATTAAAGTTTCCAAAGAATTTTGTTGTTTTAATTTTTTCACGTTTTTGGCCATATTTTCTAAAATACTTATTCAAATCGACTTCGGTAAAGTAATTTATATATATTCAGATGCCAGAAATGTACTTTCCAAATTAAGTTGCATTTGAACCTTTTTTGAAAGAGTTATGGGTTATTAAAGTTTCCAGAGAATTTTGCTTTTTAAAAATGCCAATTTTTTAATTTTTTTTACCTTTTTGGCCATATTTTCTAAAATATTGATTTAAATAGACTTCGGTAAAATGATTTATATATATTGAGATGCCAGAAATGAACTTTCTAAATTAAGTTGCAGTTGAACCTTTTTTGAAAGAGTTATGGGTTATTCAAGTTTCCAAAGAATTTTGTTTTTTTTTAAAATGCCAATTTTTATAATTTTTCACCTCTTAGGCCATATTTACTAAAATATTGATTCAAATCGACTTCGGTAAAGTGATTTCTATATATTCAGATGCCAGAAATTTACTTTTACAAATAAAGTTGCAATTGAGCATTTTTGAAAGATTTATGGGTTATTAAAATTTCCAAAGAATTTTGCTTTTAAAAAAATAGCAATTTTTATAATATTTTCACCTCTTAGGCCATATTTTCTTAAGTACTGATTCAAATCGACTTCGATAAAGTGATTTATATATAATAAGATACCAGAAATTGGCTTTTCAAATTAAGTTGCAAGTGAGCCTTTTTTAAATTAGTTATGGGTTATTAAAGTTTCCAAAGAATTTTGCTTTTTAAAAAATGCCAATTTTTAAAGTTTACACCTTTTGTGCCATATTTTCTAAAATATTGATTCAAATCGACTTCGGTAAAGTGATTTATATATATTCAGAGTCCAGAAACTTACTTCCCAAATAAAGGCGCAGTTGAACATTTTTTGAAAGTGTTATGGGTTATTAAAGTTTCCAAAGAATCTTGCTTTTTGAAAAATGCCAAATTTTTTAATTTTTTCACCTTTTAGGACATTTTTTATAAAATATTGATTCAAATCGACTTCGGTAAAGTGATTCATATATATTGAGATGCCAGAAATTTATTTTCTAAATTAAGTTGCAGTTGAACATTTTTTAAAAGAGTTATGGGTTATTAAAGTTTCCAAAGAATTTTGCTTTTTTAAAAATGCCAATTTTTTTAATTAGGCCATATTTTCTAAATTATTGATTCAAATCGACTTCGGTAAAATGATTTATGTATATTCAGATGCCAGAAATGTAGAATTTTGATTTTTTAAAAATGCCAATTTTTATAATTTTTTCACCTTTCGGGCCATATTCTCTAAAATATTGATTCAAATCGTCTTCGGTAAAGTGATTTATATATATTGAGATGCCAGAAATTTACTTTCCAAATTAAGTTGCAGTTGAACCTTTTTTGAAAGAGTTATGGGTTATTACAGTTTCCAAAGAATTTTGCTTTTTTAAAAATGCCAATTTTTTTAATTTTTTCACCTTTTTGGCCATATTTTCTAAAATATTGATTCAAATCGACTTCGGTAAAGTGATTTATATTCAGATGTCAAAAATGTACTTTTATAAATAAAGATGCAATTGAACCTATTTTGAAAGAGTTATGGGTTATTAAAGTTTCCAAAGAATTTTGCTTTTTTAAAAATGCCAATTTTTATAATTTTTTCACCTTTTAGGCCATATTTTCTAAAATACTGATTCAAATCGACTTCGGTAAAGTGATTTATATATATTGAGATGCAAGAAATGTACTTTTATAAATAAAGTTGCAATTTAACCTATTTTGAAAGAGTTATGGGTTATTAAAGTTTCCAAAGAATTTTGCTTTTTTAAAAATATCAATTTTTTATAATTTTTTCACCTTTTAGGCCATATTTTCTAAATTATTGATTCAAATCGACTTCGGTAAAATGATTTATGAAATTAAATGCCAGAAATGAGAATTTTGATTTTTAAAAATGCCAATTTTTATAATTTTTTCACCTTTCGGGCCATATTCTCAAACACTTCGGTAAAGGATTTATATATATTGAGATGCCATTTACTTCCAAATAGTGAACCTTTGAAAGACTAGGGTTATTCAGTTTCCAAAGTTGCTTTATAATTTTTCACTTTTCCATATTTTCTAAAATATTTATTCAAATCGACTTCGTAAAGTGTATATATTCAAATGTTGTACCTTTATAAATAAAGCCAATGAACCATTTGAAAGAGTATGGGTTATTAAAGTTACAAAATAGCTTTTAAAATAGCAATTTTTAATATCACAATTATAATTTTTCACCTTTTGGCCATATTTTCTAAAATATTGATTCAAATCGACTTCGGTAAAGTGATTTATATATAATGAGATGCCAGAAATTTACTATCCAAAGAAAGTTGCAATTGAGCCTTTTTTAAATTAGTTATGGGTTATTAAAGTTTCCAAAGAATTTTGTTTTTTTATTTTTTTCACGTTTTTGGCCATATTTTCTAAAATATTTATTCAAATCGTCTTCGGTAAAGTGATTTCTATATATTCAGATGCCAGAAATGTACTTTTACAAATAAAGTTGCAATTGAGCATTTTTTGAAAGATTTATGGGTTATTACAGTTTCCAAAGAATTTTGCTTTTTTAAAAATGCCAATTTTTATAATTTTTCACCTCTTAGGCCATGTTTTCTAAAAGATTGATTCAAATCGACTTCGGTAAAGTGATTTATATATATTCAGATGCCAGACATGTACTTTTATAAATAAAAGTTGAAATTGAACCTATTTTGAAAGAATTATTAAAGTTTCCAAAGAATTTTGCTTTTTTAAAATTGCCAATTTTTATAATTTTTTCACCTTTTTGGCCATTTTTTGTAAAATATTGATTCAAATCGACTTCTGTAAAGTGATTTATATATATTCAAATGTCAGAAATGTACTTTTATAAATAAAGTTGCAATTGAACCTATTTTGAAAGAGTTATGGGTTATTAAAGTTTACAAAGAATTAAGCTTTTTAAAAATAGCAATTTTTATAATATTTTCACCTTTTAGGCCATATTTTCTAAAATACTGATTCAAATCGACTTCGGTAAAGTGATTTATATGTAATGAGATGCCAGAAATTTACTATCCAAAGAAAGTTGCAATTAAGCCTTTTATAAATTAGTTATGGGTTATTAAAGTTTCCAAAGAATTTTGTTTTTTTAATTTTTTCACGTTTTTGGCCATATTTTCTAAAATATTTATTCAAATCGACTTCGGTAAAGTGATTTATATATATTCAGATGACAGAAATGTACTTTTCAAATTAAGTTGCATTTGAACCTTTTTTGAAAGAGTTATGGGTTATTAAAGTTTCCAGAGAATTTTGCTTTTTTAAAATGCCAATTTTTTTAATTTTTTACCTTTTAGGCCATATTTTCTATAATATTGATTTAAATCGACTTCGGTAAAATGATTTATATATATTCAGATGTTAGAAATGTACTTTCTAAATTAAGTTGCAGTTGAACATTTTTTGAAAGAGTTATGGGTTATTAAAGTTTCCAAAGAATTTTGTTTTTTTTAAAATGCCAATTTTTTTAATTTTTTCACCTTTTAGGACATTTTTTCTAAAATATTGACTCAAATCGACTTCGGTAAAGTGATTCATATATATTGAGATGCCAGAAATTTATTTTCTAAATTAAGTTGCAGTTGAACCTTTTTTAAAAGAGTTATGGGTTATTAAAGTTTCCAAAGAATTTTGCTTTTTTAAAAATGCCAATTTTTTTAATTTTTTCACCTCTTAGGCCATATTTTCTAAATTATTGATTCAAATCGACTTCGGTAAAATGATTTATGTAAATTCAGATGCCAGAAATGTAGAATTTTGATTTTTTAAAAATGCCAATTTTTATCATTTTTTCACCTTTCGGGCCATATTCTCTAAAATATTGATTCAAATCGACTTCGGTAAAGTGATTTATATATATTGAGATGCCAGAAATTTACTTTCCAAATTAAGTTGCAGTTGAACCTTTTTTGAAAGAGTTATGGGTTATTTCAGTTTCCAAAGAATTTTGCTTTTTTAAAAATGCCAATTTTTTTAATTTTTTCACCTTTTTGGCCATATTTTCTAAACTATTGATTCAAATCGACTTCGGTAAAGTGATTTATATTCAGATGTCAAAAATGTACTTTTATAAATAAAGATGCAATTGAACCTATTTTGAAAGAGTTATGGGTTATTAAAGTTTCCAAAGAATTTTGCTTTTTTAAAAATGCCAATTTTTATAATTTTTTCACCTTTTAGGCCATATTTTCTAAAATACTGATTCAAATCGACTTCGTTTAAGTGATTTATATATATTCAGATGACAGAAATGTACTTTTATAAATAAAGTTGCAATTGAACCTATTTTGAAAGAGTTATAGGTTATTAAAGTTTCCAAAGAATTTTGCTTTTTTAAAAATTCCAATTTTTATATAATTTTTTCACCTTTTAGGCCATATTTTCTAAAATACTGATTCAAATCGACTTCGGTAAAGTGATTTATATATAATGAGACGCCAGAAACTTACTTTCCAAATTAAGTTGCAGTTGAACGTTTTTTGAAAGAGTTATGGGTTATTAAAGTTTCCAGAGAATTTTTCTTTTTTAAAAATGCCATTTTTTTTATTATTTTTTCACCTTTTTGGGCATATTTTCGAAAATATTGATTCAAATCGACTTCGGTAAAGTGATTTATATATATTCAGATGCCAGAAATGTACTTTTATAAATAAAGTTGCAATTGAACCTATTTTGAAAGAGTTATGGGTTATTAAAGTTTCCAAAGTATTTGGCTTTTTAAAAATTCCAATTTTTTTTAAATTTTTTCACCTTTTTGGCCATATTATCTAAAATATTGATTCAAATCGATTTAGGTAAAGTGATTTATATATATTCATATGCCAGAAATTTACTTTCCAAATTAAGTTGCATTTGAACCTTTTTTGAAAGAGTTATGGGTTATTAAAGTTTCCAGAGAGTTTTGCTTTTTTAAAAATTCCAATTTTTTTTAATTTTTTCACCTCTTAGGCCATATTTTTTAAATTATTGATTCAAATCGACTTCGGTAAAGTGATTTATATATATTCAGATGCCAGACATGTACTTTTATAAATAAAGTTGAAAATTGAACCTATTTTGAAAAATTATTAAAGTTTCCAAAGAATTTTCTTTTTAAAAATAATTTTTATAATTTTTCACCTTTTTGTCCATATTTTGTAAAATATTGATTCAAATCGACTTCGGTAAAGTGATTTATATTCAGATGTCAAAAATGTACTTTTATAAATAAAGATGCAATTGAACCTATTTTGAAAGAGTTATGGGTTATTAAAGTTTCCAAAGAATTTTGCTTTTTTAAAAATGCCAATTTTTATAATTTTTTCACCTTTTAGGCCATATTTTCTAAAATACTAATTCAAATTGACTTCGTTTAAAGTGATTTATATATATTCAGATGCCAGAAATGTACTTTTATAAATAAAGGCGCAATTGAACCTATTTTGAAAGAGTTATGGGTTATTAAAGTTTCCAAAGAATTTTGCTTTTTGAAAAATTCCAATTTTTTATAATTTTTTCACCTTTTAGGCCATATTTTCTAAAATATTGATTCAAATCGACTTCGGTAAAGTGATTCATATATAATGAGATGCCAGAAACTTACTTCTCCAAATTAAGTTGCAGTTGAACGTTTTTGAAAGAGTTATGGGTTATTAAAGTTTCCAAAGAATTTTTCTTTTATAAAAATGCCAATTTTTTTATTATTTTTTCACCTTTTAGGCCATATTTTCTAAAATATTGATTCAAATCGACTTCGGTAAAGTGATTTATATATATTCAGATGCCAGAAATGTACTTTTATAAATAAAGTTGCAATTGAACCTATTTTGAAAGAGTTATGGGTTATTAAAGTTTCCAAAGTATTTGGCTTTTTTAAAAATGCCAATTTTTTTATAATTTTTTCACCTTTTTGGCCATATTATCTAAAATATTGATTCAAATCGATTTAGGTAAAGTGATTTATATATATTCATATGCCAGAAATTTACTTTTCTAAATTAAGTTGCATTTGAACCTTTTTTGAAAGAGTTATGGGTTATTAAAGTTTTCAGAGAGTTTTGCTTTTTTTAAAAATCCAATTTTTTTAATTTTTTCACCTCTTAGGCCATATTTTTTAAATATTGATTCAAATCGACTTCGGTAAAGTGATTTATATATATTCAGATGCCAGACATGTACTTTTATAAATAAAGTTGAAAATTGAACCTATTTTGAAAGAATTATTAAAGTTTCCAAAGAATTTTGCTTTTTTAGAAATGCCAATTTTTATAATTTTTTCACCTTTTTGGCCATTTTTTCTAAAATACTGATTCAAATCGACTTCGGTAAAGTGATTTATATATCAGATGCCAAAAATGTACTTTTTATAAATAAAGATGCAATTGAACCTTTTTTGAAAGAGTTATGGGTTATTAAAGTTTCCAAAAGAATTTTGCTTTTTTAAAAATGCCCAATTTTATAATTTTTTCACCTTTTAGGCCATATTTTCTAAAATACTGATTTAAATCGACTTCGTTTAAGTGATTTATATATATTCAGATGACAGAAATGTACTTTTATAAATAAAGTTGCAATTTAACCTATTTTGAAAGAGTTATGGGTTATTAAAGTTTCCAAAGAATTTTGCTTTTTTAAAAATTCCAATTTTTTTATAATTTTTTCACCTTTTAGGCCATATTTTCTAAATTATTGATTCAAATCGACTTCGGTAAAATGATTTAAATGTAATAGTGCCAGATGCCAAAAAGTTGCAATTTAGATTTTTTAAAAATGCCAATTTATTATAATTTTTTTTTTAACCTTTCGTTGGCCATATTCTCTAAAATATTGATTCAAATCGACTTCGGTAAAGTGATTTATATATATTGAGATGCCAGAAATTTACTTTCCAAATTAAGTTGCAGTTGAACCTTTTTTGAAAGACTTATGGGTTATTTCAGTTTCCAAAGAATTTTGCTTTTTTAATTTTTTCACGTTTTTGGCCATATTTTCTAAAATATTTATTCAAATCGACTTCTGTAAAGTGATTTATATATATTCAAATGTCAGAAATGTACTTTTATAAATAAAGTTGCAATTGAACCTATTTTGAAAGAGTTATGGGTTATTAAAGTTTACAAAGAATTAAGCTTTTTTAAAAATAGCAATTTTTATAATATTTTCACCTTTTGGCCATATTTTCTAAAATATTGATTCAAATCGACTTCGGTAAAGTGATTTATATATAATCAGATGCCAGAAATTTACTATCCAAAGAAAGTTGCAATTGAGCCTTTTTAAAGTAGTTATGGGTTATTAAAGTTTCCAAAGAATTTTGCTTTTTAAACAATTTTTAATTTTTTCACCTTTTTGGCCATATTTTCTAAAATATTTATTCAAATCGTCTTCGGTAAAGTGATTTCTATATATTCAGATGCCAGAAATGTACATTTCAAATTAAGTTGCATTTGAACCTTCTTTGAAAGAGTTATGGGTTATTAAAGTTTCCAGAGAATTTTGCTTTTTAAAATGCCAATTTTTTTAATTTTTTTACCTTCTTGGCCATATTTTCTATAATATTGATTTAAATCGACTTCGGTAAAGTGATTTATATATATTCAGATGCCAGACATGTACTTTTATAAATAAAGTTGAAATTGAACCTATTTTGAAAGAATTAATAAAGTTTCCAAAGAATTTTGCTTTTTTAAAAATGCCAATTTTTATAATTTTTCCCCTTTTTGGCCATTTTTTGTAAAATATTGATTCAAATCGACTTCTGTAAAGTGATTTATATATATTCAGATGCCAGACATGTACTTTTATAAATAAAGGTGAAATTGAACCTATTTTGAAAGAGATTAATAAAAGTTTCCAAAGAATTTTGCTTTTTTAAAAATGCCAATTTTTATAATTTTTTCACCTTTTTGGCCATTTTTTGTAAAATATTGATTCAAATCGACTTCTGTAAAGTGATTTATATATATTCAAATGTCAGAAATGTACTTTTATAAATAAAGTTGCAATTGAACCTATTTTGAAAGAGTTATGGGTTATTAAAGTTTACAAAGAATTAAGCTTTTTTAAAAATGCCAATTTTTATAATTTTTCACCTCTTAGGCCATGTTTTCTAAAATATTGATTCAAATCGACTTCGGTAAAGTGATTTATATATATTCAGATGCCAGACATGTACTTTTATAAATAAAGTTGAAATTGAACCTATTTTGAAAGAATTAATAAAGTTTCCAAAGAATTTTGCTTTTTTAAAAATGCCAATTTTTATAATTTTTTCCACCTTTTGGCCATTTTTTTGTAAAATATTGATTCAAATCGACTTCTGTAAAGTGATTTATATATATTCAAATGTCAGAAATGTACTTTTATAAATAAAGTTGCAATTGAACCTATTTTGAAAGAGTTATGGGTTATTAAAGTTTACAAAGAATTAAGCTTTTTTAAAAATAGCAATTTTTATAATATTTTCACTTTTTAGGCCATATTTTCTAAAATACTGATTCAAATCGACTTCGGTAAAGTGATTTATATGTAATGAGATGCCAGAAATTTACTATCCAAAGAAAGTTGCAATTAAGCTTTTTTAAATTAGTTATGGGTTATTAAAGTTTCCAAAGAATTTTGTTTTTTAATTTTTTCACATTTTTGGCCATATTTTCTAAAATATTTATTCAAATCGACTTCGGTAAAGTGATTTATATATATTCAGATGCCAGAAATGTACATTTCAAATTAAGTTGCATTTGAACCTTCTTTGAAAGAGTTATGGGTTATTAAAGTTTCCAGAGAATTTTGCTTTTTTAAAAATGCCAATTTTTTTAATTTTTTTACCTTCTTGGCCATATTTTCTATAATATTGATTTAAATCGACTTCGGTAAAATGATTTATATATATTCAGATGTTAGAAATGTACTTTCTAAATTAAGTTGCAGTTGAACATTTTTTGAAAGAGTTATGGGTTATTAAAGTTTCCAAAGAATTTTGTTTTTTTTAAAATGCCAATTTTTGTAATTTTTCACCTCTTAGGCCATTTTTTCAAAAATATTGATTCAAATCGACTTAGGTAAAGTGATTTATATATATTCAGAGTCCAGAAATTTACTTTCCAAATTAAGGCGCAGTTGAACATTTTTTGAAAGTGTTATGGGTTATTAAAGTTTCCAAAGAATCTTGCTTTTTGAAAAATGCCAATTTTTTTTTATTTTTTCACCTTTTAGGACATTTTTTCTAAAATATTGATTCAAATCGACTTCGGTAAAGTGATTCATATATATTGAGATGCCAGAAATTTATTTTCTAAATTAAGTTGCAGTTGAACCTTTTTAAAAGAGTTATGGGTTATTAAAGTTTCCAAAGAATTTTGCTTTTTTAAAAATGCCAATTTTTTTAATTTTTTCACCTCTTAGGCCATATTTTCTAAATTATTGATTCAAATCGACTTCGGTAAAATGATTTATGTAAATTCAGATGCCAGAAATGTAGAATTTTGATTTTTTAAAAATGCCAATTTTTATAATTTTTTCACCTTTCGGGCCATATTCTCTAAAATATTGATTCAAATCGACTTCGGTAAAGTGATTTATATATATTGAGATGCCAGAAATTTACTTTCCAAATTAAGTTGCAGTTGAACCTTTTTTGAAAGAGTTATGGGTTATTTCAGTTTACAAAGAATTTTGCTTTTTTAAAAATGCCAATTTTTTAATTTTTTTCACCTTTTTGGCCATATTTTCTAAACTATTGATTCAAATCGACTTCGGTAAAGTGATTTATATATATTCAGATGTCAAAAATGTACTTTTATAAATAAAGATGCAATTGAACCTATTTTGAAAGAGTTATGGGTTATTAAAGTTTCCAAAGAATTTTGCTTTTTTAAAAATGCCAATTTTTATAATTTTTTCACCTTTTAGGCCATATTTTCTAAAATACTGATTCAAATTGACTTCGTTTAAGTGATTTATATATATTCAGATGACAGAAATGTACTTTTATAAATAAAGTTGCAATTGAACCTATTTTGAAAGAGTTATGGGTTATTAAAGTTTCCAAAGAATTTTGCTTTTTTAAAAATTCCAATTTTTATATAATTTTTTCACCTTTTAGGCCATATTTTCTAAAATACTGATTTAAATCGACTTCGGTAAAGTGATTTATATATAATGAGACGCCAGAAACTTACTTTCCAAATTAAGTTGCAGTTGAAAGTTTTTTGAAAGAGTTATGGGTTATTAAAGTTTCCAGAGAATTTTTCTTTTTTAAAAATGCCATTTTTTTTATTATTTTTTCACCTTTTTGGGCATATTTTCGAAAATATTGATTCAAATCGACTTCGGTAAAGTGATTTATATATATTCAGATGCCAGAAATGTACTTTTATAAATAAAGTTGCAATTGAACCTATTTTGAAAGAGTTATGGGTTATTAAAGTTTCCAAAGTATTTGGCTTTTTAAAAATTCCAATTTTTTTTAAATTTTTTCACCTTTTTGGCCATATTATCTAAAATATTGATTCAAATCGATTTAGGTAAAGTGATTTATATATATTCATATGCCAGAAATTTACTTTCCAAATTAAGTTGCATTTGAACCTTTTTTGAAAGAGTTATGGGTTATTAAAGTTTTCAGAGAGTTTTGCTTTTTTAAAAATTCCAATTTTTTTTAATTTTTTCACCTCTTAGGCCATATCTTTTAAATTATTGATTCAAATCGACTTCGGTAAAGTGATTTATATATATTCAGATGCCAGACATGTACAAAGAATTTTGCTTTTTTAAAAATGCCAATTTTTTTAATTTTTTCACCTTTTTGGCCATATTTTCTAAACTATTGATTCAAATCGACTTCGGTAAAGTGATTTATATATATTCAGATGTCAAAAATGTACTTTTATAAATAAAGATGCAATTGAACCTATTTTGAAAGAGTTATGGGTTATTAAAGTTTCCAAAGAATTTTGCTTTTTTAAAATGCCAATTTTTATAATTTTTTCACCTTTTTAGGCCATATTTTCTAAAATACTGATTCAAATTGACTTCGTTTAAGTGATTTATATATATTCAGATGACAGAAATGTACTTTTATAAATAAAGTTGCAATTGAACCTATTTTGAAAGAGTTATGGGTTATTAAAGTTTCCAAAGAATTTTGCTTTTTAAAAATGCCAATTTTATATAATTTTTTCACCTTTTAGGCCATATTTTCTAAAATACTGATTCAAATCGACTTCGGTAAAGTGATTTATATATAATGAGACGCCAGAAACTTACTTTCCAAATTAAGTTGCAGTTGAAAGTTTTTTGAAAGAGTTATGGGTTATTAAAGTTTCCAGAGAATTTTTCTTTTTTAAAAATGCCATTTTTTGTATTATTTTTTCACCTTTTTGGGCATATTTTCGAAAATATTGATTCAAATCGACTTCGGTAAAGTGATTTATATATATTCAGATGCCAGACATGTACTTTTATAAATAAAGTTGAAAATTGAACCTATTTTGAAAGAATTATTAAAGTTTCCAAAGAATTTTGCTTTTTTAAAAATGCCAATTTTTATAATTTTTTCACCTTTTTGTCCATTTTTTGTAAAATATTGATTCAAATCGACTTCGGTAAAGTGATTTATATATATTCAGATGTCAGAAATGTACTTTTATAAATAAAGTTGCAATTGAACCTATTTTGAAAGAGTTATGGGTTATTAAAGTTTACAAAGAATTTTGCTTTTTTTAAAATGCCAATTTTTATAATTTTTTCACCTTTTAGGCCATATTTTCTAAAATACTGATTCAAATCGACTTCGGTAAAGTGATTTATATATATTCAGATGCCAGAAATTTACTTTCCAAATTAAGGCGCAGTTGAACCTTTTTTGAAAGTGTTATGGGTTATTAAAGTTTCCAAAGAATCTTGCTTTTTGAAAAATGCCAATTTTTTTAATTTTTTCACCTTTTAGGACATTTTTTCTAAAATATTGATTCAAATCGACTTCGGTAAAGTGATTCATATATATTGAGATGCCAGAAATTTACTTTCTAAATTAAGTTGCAGTTGAACCTTTTTTAAAAGAGTTATGGGTTATTCAAGTTTCCAAAGAATTTTGCTTTTATAAAAATGCCAATTTTTTTAATTTTTTCACCTCTTAAGCCATATTTTCTTAATTATTGATTCAAATCGACTTCGGTAAAGTGATTCATATATATTGAGATGCCAGAAACTTACTTTTCAAATTAAGTTGCAGTTGAACCTTTTTTGAAAGAGTTATGTGTTATTAAAGTTTCCAGAGAATTTTGCTTTTTTAAAAATGCCATATCTTTATAATTTTTTCAACTTTTTGGCCATATTTTCTAAAATTTTAATTCAAATCGACTTCGGTAAAGTGATTTATATATATTCAGATGCCAGACATGTACTTTTATAAATAAAGTTGAAATTGAACCTATTTTGAAAGAATTATTAAAGTTTCCAAAGAATTTTGCTTTTTTAAAAATGCCAATTTTTATAATTTTTTCACCTTTTAGGCCATATTTTCTAAAATACTGATTCAAATCGACTTCGGTAAAGTGATTTATATATATTCAGATGCCAGAAATTTACTTTCCAAATTAAGGCGCAGTTGAACCTTTTTTGAAAGTGTTATGGGTTATTAAAGTTTCCAAAGAATCTTGCTTTTTGAAAAATGCCAATTTTTTTAATTTTTTCACCTTTTAGGACATTTTTTCTAAAATATTGATTCAAATCGACTTCGGTAAAGTGATTCATATATATTGAGATGCCAGAAATTTACTTTCTAAATTAAGTTGCAGTTGAACCTTTTTTGAAAAGAGTTATGGGTTATTCAAGTTTCCAAAGAATTTTGCTTTTATAAAAATGCCAATTTTTTTAATTTTTTCACCTCTTAGGCCATATTTTCTAAATTATTGATTCAAATCGACTTCGGTAAAGTGATTCATATATATTGAGATGCCAGAAACTTACTTTTCAAATTAAGTTGCAGTTGAACCTTTTTTGAAAGAGTTATGTGTTATTAAAGTTTCCAGAGAATTTTGCTTTTTTAAAAATGCCATATCTTTATAATTTTTTCAACTTTTTGGCCATATTTTCTAAAATATTAATTCAAATCGACTTCGGTAAAGTGATTTATATATATTCAGATGCCAGACATGTACTTTTATAAATAAAGTTGAAATTGAACCTATTTTGAAAGAATTATTAAAGTTTCCAAAGAATTTTGCTTTTTAAAAATGTCAATTTTTATAATTTTTTCACCTTTTGGCCATTTTTGTAAAATATTGATTCAAATCGACTTCTGTAAAGTGATTTATATATATTCAAATGTCAGAAATGTACTTTTATAAATAAAGTTGCAATTGAACCTATTTTGAAAGAGTTATGGGTTATTAAAGTTTACAAAGAATTAAGCTTTTTTAAAAATAGCAATTTTTATAATATTTTCACCTTTTAGGCCATATTTTCTAAAGGACTGATTCAAATCGACTTCGGTAAAGTGATTTATATATAATGAGATGCCAGAAATTTACTATCCAAAGAAAGTTGCAATTGAGCCTTTTTTGAAATTAGTTATGGGTTATTAAAGTTTCCAAAGAATTTTGGTTTTTTAATTTTTTTCACGTTTTTGGCCATATTTTCTAAAATATTTATTCAAATCGACTTCGGTAAAGTGATTTATATATATTCAGATGCCAGACATGTACTTTTATAAATAAAGTTGAAATTGAACCTATTTTGAAAGAATTATTAAAGTTTCCAAAGAATTAAGCTTTTTTAAAATAGCAATTTTATAATATTTTCACCTTTTAGGCCATATTTTCTAAAATACTGATTCAAATCGACTTCGGTAAAGTGATTTATATGTAATGAGATGCCAGAAATTTACTATCCAAAGAAAGTTGCAATTGAGCCTTTTTTAAATTAGTTATGGGTTATTAAAGTTTCCAAAGAATTTTGTTTTTTTAATTTTTCAATTTTTCACATTTTTGGCCATATTTTCTAAAATATTTATTCAAATCGACTTCGGTAAAGTGATTTCTATATATTCAGATGCCAGAAATGTACTTTTACAAATAAAGTTGCAATTGAGCATTTTTGAAAGATTTATGGGTTATTAAAGTTTCCAAAGAATTTTGCTTTTTTAAATATTAAATTTTTTTAATTTTTTCACCTTTTAGGACATTTTTTCTAAAATATTGATTCAAATCGACTTCGGTAAAGTGATTTATATATATTCAGATGCCAGAAATGTACTTTCCAAATTAAGTTGCAGTTGAACCTTTTTTAAAAGAGTTATGGGTTATTAAAGTTTCCAGAGAATTTTGCTTTTTTAAAAATGCCAATTTTTTTAATTTTTTTAACTTTTTGGCCATATTTTCTAAAATATTGATTTAAATTGTCTTCGGTAAAATGATTTATATATATTCAGATGCCAGAAATGTACTTTCTAAATTAAGTTGCAGTTGAACCTTTTTTGAAAGAGTTATGGGTTATTCAAGTTTCCAAAGAATTTTGTTTTTTTAATAATGCCAATTTTTATAATTTTTCACCTCTTAGGCCATATTTTCTAAAATATTGATTCAAATCGACTTCGGTAAAGTGATTTCTATATATTCAGATGCCAGAAATGTACTTTTACAAATAAAGTTGTAATTGAGCATTTTTTGAAAGATTTATGGGTTATTAAAGTTTCCAAAGAATTTTGCTTTTTTAAATATTAAATTTTTTTTTAATTTTTTCACCTTTTAGGACATTTTTTCTAAAATATTGATTCAAATCGACTGCGGTAAAGTGATTTATATATATTCAGATGCCAGAAATTTACTTTCCAAATTAAGGCGCAGTTGAACCTTTTTTGAAAGTGTTTTGGGTTATTAAAGTTTCCAAAGAATCTTGCTTTTTGAAAAATGACAATTTTTTTAATTTTTTCACCTTTTAGGACATTTTTTCTAAAATATTGATTCAAATCGACTTCGGTAAAGTGATTCATATATATTGAGATGCCAGAAACTTACTTTCCAAATTAAGTTGCAGTTGAACCTTTTTTGAAAGAGTTATGGGTTATTAAAGTTTCCAGAGAATTTTGCTTTTTTAAAAATGCCATATTTTTTATAATTTTTTCAACTTTTTGGCCATATTTTCTAAAAATATTAATTCAAATCGACTTCGGTAAAGTGATTTATATATATTCAGATGCCAGACATGTACTTTTATAAATAAAGTTGAAATTGAACCTATTTTGAAAGAATTATTAAAGTTTCCAAAGAATTAAGCTTTTTTAAAAATAGCAATTTTTATAATATTTTCACCTTTTAGGCCATATTTTCTAAAATACTGATTCAAATCGACTTCGGTAAAGTGATTTATATGTAATGAGATGCCAGAAATTTACTATCCAAAGAAAGTTGCAATTGAGCCTTTTTTAAATTAGTTATGGGTTATTAAAGTTTCCAAAGAATTTTGTTTTTTTAATTTTTTCACGTTTTTGGCCATATTTTCTAAAATATTTATTCAAATCGACTTCGGTAAAGTGATTTCTATATATTCAGATGCCAGAAATGTACTTTTACAAATAAAGTTGCAATTGAGCATTTTTTGAAAGATTTATGGGTTATTAAAGTTTCCAAAGAATTTTGCTTTTTTAAATATTAAATTTTTTTTTAATTTTTTCACCTTTTAGGACATTTTTTCTAAAATATTGATTCAAATCGACTTCGGTAAAGTGATTTATATATATTCAGATGCCAGAAATGTACTTTCCAAATTAAGTTGCATTTGAACCTTTTTTAAAAGAGTTATGGGTTATTAAAGTTTCCAGAGAATTTTGCTTTTTTAAAAATGCCAATTTTTTTAATTTTTTTACCTTTTTGGCCATATTTTCTAAAATATTGATTTAAATTGTCTTCGGTAAAATGATTTATATATATTCAGATGCCAGAAATGTACTTTCTAAATTAACTTGCAGTTGAACCTTTTTTGAAAGAGTTATGGGTTATTCAAGTTTCCAAAGAATTTTGTTTTTTTTAATATGCCAATTTTTATAATTTTTCACCTCTTAGGCCATATTTTCTAAAATATTGATTCAAATCGACTTCGGTAAAGTGATTTATATATATTCAGATGCGTACTTTTACAAATAAAGTTGTAATTGAGCATTTTTTGAAAGATTTATGGGTTATTAAAGTTTCCAAAGAATTTTGCTTTTTTAAATATTAAATTTTTTTTTAATTTTTTCACCTTTTAGGACATTTTTTCTAAAATATTGATTCAAATCGACTGCGGTAAAGTGATTTATATATATTCAGATGCCAGAAATTTACTTTCCAAATTAAGCCTTAATCTTAGAACATTTACGCACACATTAATCAATTTAATCTCTGGTGGTGGTCATTGATTTGATTGGGTTTTCCTGGTTGTCCTCCAATCCTAGCAACAAATGTTGAATCAATTTACTTTTACTCACCCCAGAACTATTTATTTATTATTTTTATTTTATATTTTTTCTTTTTTCAATTTAATTATAATTTTTATATTTTTAATATTTAATATGAATAATTTAATTATTTTTAAATTTAATTTTAATTTTACACTTAATTTTAAATTTCTGTTTATAGTTGACATTAAATAAATAAATAAATAAATAAAAAGGCGCAGTTGAACCTTTTTTGAAAGTGTTATGGGTTATTAAAGTTTCCAAAGAATCTTGCTTTTTGAAAAATGCCAATTTTTTTAATTTTTTCACCTTTTAGGACATTTTTTCTAAAATATTGATTCAAATCGACTGCGGTAAAGTGATTTATATATATTCAGATGCCAGAAATTTACTTTCCAAATTAAGCCTTAATCTTAGAACATTTACGCACACATTAATCAATTTAATCTCTGGTGGTGGTCATTGATTTGATTGGGTTTTCCTGGGTTTCCCCAATCCTAGCAACAAATGTTGAATCAATTTACTTTTACTCACCCCAGAACTATTTATTTATTATTTTTATTTTATATTTTTTCTTTTTTCAATTTAATTATAATTTTTATATTTTTAATATTTAATATGAATAATTTAATTATTTTTAAATTTAATTTTAATTTTACACTTAATTTTAAATTTCTGTCGACTGTTTATAGTTGACATTAAATAAATAAATAAATAAATAAAAAGGCGCAGTTGAACCTTTTTTGAAAGTGTTATGGGTTATTAAAGTTTCCAAAGAATCTTGCTTTTTGAAAAATGCCAATTTTTTTAATTTTTTCACCTTTTAGGACATTTTTTCTAAAATATTGATTCAAATCGACTTCGGTAAAGTGATTCATATATATTGAGATGCCAGAAACTTACTTTCCAAATTAAGTTGCAGTTGAACCTTTTTTGAAAGAGTTATGGGTTATTAAAGTTTCCAGAGAATTTTGCTTTTTTAAAAATGCCATATTTTTTATAATTTTTTCAACTTTTTGGCCATATTTTCTAAAATATTAATTCAAATCGACTTCGGTAAAGTGATTTATATATATTCAGATGCCAGACATGTACTTTTATAAATAAAGTTGAAATTGAACCTATTTTGAAAGAATTATTAAAATTTCCAAAGAATTTTGCTTTTTTAAAAATGCCAATTTTTATAATTTTTTCACCTCTTAGGCCATATTTTCTAAAATACTGATTCAAATCGACTTCGGTAAAGTGATCTATATATAATGAGATGCCAGAAATTTACTATCCAAAGAAAGTTGCAATTGAGCCTTTTTTAAATTAGTTATGGGTTATTAAAGTTTCCAAAGAATTTTGTTTTTTTTATTTTTTCACGTTTTTGGCCATATTTTCTAAAATATTTATTCAAATCGACTTCGGTAAAGTGATGCCAGTAATGTACTTTTCAAATTAAGTTGCATTTGAACCTTTTTTGAAAGAGTTATGGGTTATTAAAGTTTCCACAGAATTTTGCTTTTTTAAAAATGCCAATTTTTTTAATTTTTTTACCTTTTTGGCCATATTTTCTAAAATATTGATTTAAATCGACTTCGGTAAAATGATTTATATATATTCAGATGCCAGAAATGTACTTTCTAAATTAAGTTGCAGTTGAACCTTTTTTGAAAGAGTTATGGGTTATTCAAGTTTCCAAAGAATTTTGTTTTTTTTAAAATGCCAATTTTTATAATTTTTCACCTATTAGGCCATATTTTCTAAAATATTGATTCAAATCGACTTCGGTAAAGTGATTTCTATATATTCAGAAGCCAGAAATGTACTTTTACAAATAAAGTTGCAATTGAGCATTTTTTCAAAGATTTATGGGTTATTAAAGTTTCCAAAGAATTTTGCTTTTTTAAATATTACATTTTTTTTTAATTTTTTCACCTTTTAGGACATTTTTTCTAAAATATTGATTCAAATCGACTTCGGTAAAGTGATTTATATATATTCAGATGCCAGAAATGTACTTTCCAAATTAAGTTGCATTTGAACCTTTTTTAAAAGAGTTATGGGTTATTAAAGTTTCCAGAGAATTTTGCTTTTTTAAAAATGCCAATTTTTTTAATTTTTTTACCTTTTTGGCCATATTTTCTAAAATATTGATTTTAATTGACTTCGGTAAAATGATTTATATATATTCAGATGCCAGAAATGTACTTTCTAAATTAAGTTGCAGTTGAACCTTTTTTGAAAGAGTTATGGGTTATTCAAGTTTCCAAAAAAATTTTGTTTTTTTAAAATGCCAATTTTTATAATTTTTCACCTATTAGGCCATATTTTCTAAAATATTGATTCAAATCGACTTCGGCAAAGTGATTTCTATATATTCAGAAGCCAGAAATGTACTTTTACAAATAAAGTTGCAATTGAGCATTTTTTCAAAGATTTATGGGTTATTAAAGTTTCCAAAGAATTTTGCTTTTTTAAATATTAAATTTTTTTTTAATTTTTTCACCTTTTAGGACATTTTTTCTAAAATATTGATTCAAATCGACTTCGGTAAAGTGATTTATATATATTCAGATGCCAGAAATGTACTTTCCAAATTAAGTTGCATTTGAACCTTTTTTAAAAGAGTTATGGGTTATTAAAGTTTCCAAAGAATTTTGTTTTTTTTAAAATGCCAATTTTTGTTATTTTTCACCTCTTAGGCCATATTTTCTAAAATATTGATTCAAATCGACTTCGGTGAAGTGATTTCTATATATTCAGATGCCAGAAATGTACTTTTACAAATAAAGTTGCAATTGAGCATTTTTTGAAAGATTTATGGGTTATTACAGTTTCCAAAGAATTTTGCTTTTTTAAAAATGCCAATTTTTATAATTTTTCACCTCTTAGGCCATGTTTTCTAAAATATTGATTCAAATCGACTTCGGTAAAGTGATTTATATATATTCAGATGCCAGACATGTACTTTTATAAATAAAGTTGAAATTGAACCTATTTTGAAAGAATTATTAAAGTTTCCAAAGAATTTTGCTTTTTTAAAAATGCCAATTTTTATAATTTTTTCACCTTTTTGGCAATTTTTTGTAAAATATTGATTCAAATCGACTTCTGTAAAGTGATTTATATATATTCAAATGTCAGAAATGTACTTTTATAAATAAAGTTGCAATTGAACCTATTTTGAAAGAGTTATGGGTTATTAAAGTTTACAAAGAATTAAGCTTTTTTAAAAATAGCAATTTTTATAATATTTTCACCTTTTAGGCCATATTTTCTAAAATACTGATTCAAATCGACTTCGGTAAAGTGATTTATATGTAATGAGATGCCAGAAATTTACTATCCAAAGAAAGTTGCAATTGAGCCTTTTTTAAATTAGTTATGGGTTATTAAAGTTTCCAAAGAATTTTGTTTTTTTAATTTTTTCACCTTTAAGGACATTTTTTCTAAAATATTGATTCAAATCGACTTCGGTAAAGTGATTTATATATATTCAGATGCCAGAAATGTACTTTCCAAATTAAGTTGCATTTGAACCTTTTTTAAAAGAGTTATGGGCTATTAAAGTTTCCAGAGAATTTTGCTTTTTTAAAAATGCCAATTTTTTTACCTTTTTGGCCATATTTTCTAAAATATTGATTTAAATTAACTTCGGTAAAATAATTTATATATATTCAGATGCCAGAAATGTACTTTCTAAATTAAGTTGCAGTTGAACCTTTTTTGAAAGAGTTATGGGTTATTCAAGTTTCCAAAGAATTTTGTTTTTTTTAATATACCAATTTTTATAATTTTTCACCTCTTAGGCCATATTTTCTAAAATATTGATTCAAATCGACTTCGGTAAAGTGATTTCTATATATTCAGATGCCAGAAATGTACTTTTACAAATAAAGTTGCAATTGAGCATTTTTTTTAAAGATTTATGGGTTATTAAAGTTTCCAAAGAATTTTGCTTTTTTAAATATTAAATTTTTTTTTAATTTTTTCACCTTTTAGGACATTTTTTCTAAAATATTGATTCAAATCGACTTCGGTAAAGTGATTTATATATATTCAGATGCCAGAAATTTACTTTCCAAATTAAGGCGCAGTTGAACCTTTTTTGAAAGTGTTATGGGTTATTAAAGTGTCCAAAGAATCTTGCTTTTTGAAAAATGCCAATATTTTTAATTTTTTCACCTTTTAGGACATTTTTTCTAAAATATTGATTCAAATCGACTTCGGTAAAGTGATTCATATATATTGAGATGCCAGAAATTTACTTTCTAAATTAAGTTGCAGTTGAACCTTTTTTAAAAGAGTTATGGGTTATTCAAGTTTCCAAAGAATTTTGCTTTTTAAAAATGCCAATTTTTTTTAATTTTTTCACCTCTTAGGCCATATTTTCTAAATTATTGATTCAAATCGACTTCGGTAAAGTGATTCATATATATTGAGATGCCAGAAACTTACTTTCCAAATTAAGTTGCAGGTGAAACTTTTTTGAAAGAGTTATGGGTTATTAAAGTTTCCAGAGAATTTTGCTTTTTTAAAAATGCCATATTTTTTATAATTTTTTCAACTTTTTGGCCATATTTTCTAAAATATTGATTCAAATCGACTTCGGTAAAGTGATTTATATATATTCAGATGTCAGAAATGTACTTTTATAAATAAAGTTGCAATTGAACATATTTTGAAAGAGTTATGGGTTATTAAAGTTTACAAAGAATTAAGTTTTTTTAAGAATAGCATTTTTTATAATATTTTCACCTTTTAGGCCATATTTTCTAAAATACTGATTCAAATCGACTTCGGTAAAGTGATTTATATATAACGAGATGCAAGAAATTTACTTTCCAAATTAAGTTGCAGGTGAACCTTTTTGAAATTAGTTATGGGTTATTAAAGTTTCCAAAGAATTTTGTTGTTTTAATTTTTTCACGTTTTTGGCCATATTTTCTAAAATACTTATTCAAATCGACTTCGGTAAAGTAATTTATATATATTCAGATGCCAGAAATGTACTTTCCAAATTAAGTTGCATTTGAACCTTTTTTGAAAGAGTTATGGGTTATTAATGTTTCCAGAGAATTTTGCTTTTTTAAAAATGCCAATTTTTTTAATTTTTTTACCATTTGGCCATATTTTCTAAAATATTGATTTAAATCGACTTCGGTAAAATGATTTATATATATTGAGATGCCAGAAATGAACTTTCTAAATTAAGTTGCAGTTGAACCTTTTTTGAAAGAGTTATGGGTTATTCAAGTTTCCAAAGAATTTTGTTTTTTTTAAAATGCCAATTTTTATAATTTTTCACCTCTTAGGCCATATTTACTAAAATATTGATTCAAATCGACTTCGGTAAAGTGATTTCTATATATTCAGATGCCAGAAATGTACTTTTACAAATAAAGTTGCAATTGAGCATTTTTTGAAAGATTTATGGGTTATTAAAATTTCCAAAGAATTTTGCTTTTAAAAAAATAGCAATTTTTATAATATTTTCACCTCTTAGGCCATATTTTCTTAAGTACTGATTCAAATCGACTTCGATAAAGTGATTTATATATAATGAGATACCAGAAATTGGCTTTTCAAATTAAGTTGCAAGTGAGCCTTTTTTAAATTAGTTATGGGTTATTAAAGTTTCCAAAGAATTTTGCTTTTTAAAAAATGCCAATTTTTTAAAGTTTACACCTTTTGTGCCATATTTTCTAAAATATTGATTCAAATCGACTTCGGTAAAGTGATTTATATATATTCAGAGTCCAGAAATTTACTTCCCAAATAAAGGCGCAGTTGAACATTTTTTGAAAGTGTTATGGGTTATTAAAGTTTCCAAAGAATCTTGCTTTTTGAAAAATGCCAAATTTTTTAATTTTTTCACCTTTTAGGACATTTTTTCTAAAATATTGATTCAAATCGACTTCGGTAAAGTGATTCATATATATTGAGATGCCAGAAATTTATTTTCTAAATTAAGTTGCAGTTGAACCTTTTTTAAAAGAGTTATGGGTTATTAAAGTTTCCAAAGAATTTTGCTTTTTTAAAAATGCCAATTTTTTTAATTAGGCCATATTTTCTAAATTATTGATTCAAATCGACTTCGGTAAAATGATTTATGTATATTCAGATGCCAGAAATGTAGAATTTTGATTTTTTAAAAATGCCAATTTTTATAATTTTTTCAAATCGTCTTCGGTAAAGTGATTTATATATATTGAGATGCCAGAAATTTACTTTCCAAATTAAGTTGCAGTTGAACCTTTTTTGAAAGAGTTATGGGTTATTACAGTTTCCAAAGAATTTTGCTTTTTTAAAATGCCAATTTTTTAATTTTTTTCACCTTTTTGGCCATATTTTCTAAAATATTGATTCAAATCGACTTCGGTAAAGTGATTTATATTCAGATGTCAAAAATGTACTTTTATAAATAAAGATGCAATTGAACCTATTTTGAAAGAGTTATAGGTTATTAAAGTTTCCAAAGAATTTTGCTTTTTTAAAAATGCAAATTTTTATAATTTTTTCACCTTTTAGGCCATATTTTCTAAAATACTGATTTAAATCGACTTCGTTTAAGTGATTTATATATATTCAGATGACAGAAATGTACTTTTATAAATAAAGTTGCAATTTAACCTATTTTGAAAGAGTTATGGGTTATTAAAGTTTCCAAAGAATTTGCTTTTTAAAAATTCCAATTTTTTATATTTTTTCACCTTTTAAGCCATATTTTCTAAAATACTGATTCAAATCGACTTCGTAAATGATTTATAAATAACAGAAAATTAGCTTTTCAAATTAGTTGCAGTTGAACGTTTTATATGGGTTATTAAAGTTTTTGTTTTGCTTTTTTAAAAATGCCATTTTTTTAATTTTTCACCTTTTTGGCCATATTTTCTAAAATATTGATTAAAATCGACTTCGGAAAAGTGATTTATATAATTCAGATGCCAGAAATGTACTTTTATAAATAAAGTTGCAATTGAACCTTTTTTGAAATAGTTATGGGTTATTAAAGTTTCCAAAGAATTTTGCTTTTTAAAAATTCCAATTTTTTTTAAATTTTTTAACCTCTTTGATTTAAAGTGATTTATATATATTCAGATGCCAGAAATTAACTTTCCAAATTAAGTTGCATTTGAACCTTTTTTGAAAGAGTTATGGGTTATTAAAGTTTCCAGAGAGTTATGCTTTTTTAAAAATGCCATTTTTTTTAATTTTTTTACCTTTTTGGCCATATTTTCTAAAATATTGATTTCAATGGACTTCGGTAAAATGATTTATATATATTCAGGATCCAGAAATGTACTTTCTAAATTAAGTTGCAGTTAAACCTTTTTTGAAAGAGTTATGGGTTATTCAAGTTTCAAAGGATTTTGTTTTTTTTTAAAATGCCAATTTTTTTAATTTTTCACCTTTTTAAAGGCCATATTATTCAAAATCATTAAATTGTAAAGTGATTTATATATAATGGGACGCCAGAAAATTACTTTTTAAATTAAGTTGCAACTGAAGCCTTTTTATAGAGTTATTGAATTATTAAAGACTTTTCAATAATTTTATATTTTAAAGTTTTATTATTTTTATCAATTTTAAAATTATTGATTCAAAACTAGATGATTTATATATATTCAGATGACAGAAATGTACTTTTATAAATAAAGTTGCAATTGAACCTATTTTAATAGAGTTATGGGTTATTAAATTTCTGGCATCTCAATATATATAAATCACTTTACCGAAGTCGATTTGAATCAATATTTTAGAAAATATGGCCAAAAAGGTGAAAAAATTAAAAAAATTGGCATTTTTAAAAAGCAAACTTATTTGGAAACTTTAATAACCCATAACTCTTCCAAAAAAATTCCATTGCATTTTATTTGTAAAGTAAATTTCTGGCATATCAATATATATAAATCACTTTACCGAAGTCGATTTTAATCAATATTTTAGAAAATATGGCCAAAAAGGAGAATAACTTATAAAAATTGGCATTTTTAAAAAAGCTAAATTCTTTGGAAACTTTAATAACCCATAACTCTTTCAAAAATGTTTAATGGCAACTTTATTTGTAAAAGTACATTTCTGGCATCTGAATTATTTAAATCACTATACCGAAGTCGATTTGAATCAATATTTTAGAAAATATGGCCAAAAAGGTTAAAATATTATAAAAATTGGCATTTTTTAAAAAGCAAACTTATTTGGAAACTTAAATAACCCATAACTCTTCCAAAAAAGGTTCAATAGCATTTTTATTTGTAATGTAAATTTCTGGTATCTCAATATATATAAATCATTTTACCGAAGTCGATTTGAATCAATATTTTAGAAAATATGGCCTAAAAGGTGAAAAAAATTAAAAAAAATTGGCATTTTTAAAAAAGCAAACTTATTTGGAAACTTTAATAACCCATAACTCTCCAAAAAAAAATTCCATTGCATTTTTATTTGTAAAGTAAATTTCTGGTATCTCAATATATATAAATCACTTTACCGAAGTCGATTTGAATCAATATTTTAGAAAATATGGCCAAAAAGGTGAAAAACCTTTAAAATTTGGCATTTTTAAAAAAGCTAAATTCTTTGGAAACTTTAATAACCCATAACTCTTTCAAAATAGGTTCAATTGCAACTTTATTTATAAAAGTACATTTCTGGCATCTGAATATATATAAATCACTTTACCGAAGTCGATTTGAATCAATATTTTAGAAAATATGGCCAAAAAGGTGAAAAATTTAAAAAAATTGGCATTTTTAAAAAAGCAATAATATTTGGAAGCTTTAATAACGCATAACTCTTAAAAAAATGATTGAACTGCAACTTAATTTGGAAAGTAAATTTCTGGCATCTCAATATATATAAATCACTTTACCGAAATCGATTTGAATCAATATTTTAGAAAATATGGCCAAAAAGGTGAAAAAATTAAAAAAATTTGCGTTTTTATAAAAGCTAAATTTTTTGGAAACTTTAATAACCCATAACTCTTTCAAAAAAGGTTCAACTGCAACTTAATTTGGAAACTACATTTCTTGCATATAAATATATATAAAACACTTTACCAAAGTCGATTTGAATCAATATTTTAGAAAATATGGCCTAAAACGTGAAAAAATTCAAAAAAAATGGAATTTTTAAAAAAGCAAAATTCTTTTTAAACTTTAATAACCCATAACTCTTTCAAAAAAGGTTCAACAGCAACTTAATTTGGAAAGTAATTTTCTGGCATCTCAATATATATAAATCACTCTACCGAGGTCGATTTAAATCAATATTTTAGAAAATATAGCATAAAAGGTGGAAAAATTATGAAAATAGGCAATTTTAAAAACGAAAAACTCTTTGAAAAATTTAATAACCCATAACTCTTTCAAAAAATGTTCAACTGCAACTTAGTTTGGAAAGTAAATTTTTGGCATCTCAATATATATAAATCACTTTACCGAAGTCGATTTGAATCAATATTTTAGAAAATATGGGCAAAAAGGTGAAAAATTAAAAAAATTGGCATTTTTAAAAAAGCAAATTTCTTTGGAAACTTTAATAACCCATAACTCTTTCAAAAAAGGTTCAACTGCAACTGAATTTCAAAACTACATTTCTGGCATATAAATATATAAAAATCACTTTACAGAAGTCGATTTGAATCAATATTTTAGAAAATATGGCCAAAAAGGTGAAAAATTAAAAAATTGTCGATTTTAAAGAAGCAAAATTCTTTGGAAACTTTAATAACCCATAACTCTTTCAAAAAGGTTCAACTGCAACTTAATTTAAAAACTACATTTCTGGCATATAAAATATATAAATCACTTTACCGAAGTCGATTTGAATCAATATTTTAGAAAATATGGCCAAAAAGGGAAAAAATTAAAAAATTGTCGATTTTAAAAAAGCAAAATTCTTTGGAAACTTTAATAACCCATAACTCTTTTAAAAAAATGTTCAACTGCAACTTAGTTTGGAAAGTAATTTTCTGGCATCTCAATATATATAAATCACTCTACCGAAGTCGATTTGAATCAATATTTTAGAAAATATGGCCAAAAAAGGTGAAAAATTAAAAAAATTGGCATTTTAAACATAGCAAAATTCTTTGGAAACTTTAATAACCCATAACTCTTTCAAAAATGTTCAATTGCAACTTTATTTATAAAAGTACATTTCTGGCATCTGAATTATATAAATCACTTTACCGAAGTCGATTTGAATCAATATTTTAGAAAATATGGCCAAAAAGGTGAAAAAATTAAAAAAATTGTCGTTTTTAAAAAAGCTAAATTCTTTGGAAACTTTAATAACCCATAACTCTTTCAAAAAAGGTTCACCTGCAACTTAATTTGGAAACTACATTTCTCGCATATAAATATATATAAATCACTTTACCGAAGTCGATTTTAATCAATATTTTAGAAAATATGGCCTAAAACATGAAAAAAATTAAAAAATAATGGCATTATGTAGAAAAGCAAAATTCTTTGGGAACTTTAATAGCCCATAACTCTTTCAAAAATGTTGAATTGCAACTTTATTTATAAAAGTACATTTCTGGCATCTGAATATATATAAAACACTTTACCGAGGTCGATTTGAATTAATATTTTAGAAAATATGGCCAAAAAGGTGAAAAAATTAAAAAAATTGGCATTCTTAAAATAGCAAAATTATTTGGAAGCTTTAATAACGCATAACTCTTAAAAAAAAGATTCAACTGCAACTTAATTTGAAAAGTAAATTTCTGGCATCTCAATATATATAAATCACTTTACCGAAGTCGATTTGAATCAATATTTTAGAAAATATGGCCAAAAAGGTGAAAAAATTAAAAATTTTACGTTTTGAAAAAAGCTAAATTCTTTGGAAACTTTAATAACCCATAACTCTTTCAAAAAAGGTTCAACTGCAACTTAATTTGGAAACTACATTTCTGGCATATAAATATATATAAATCACTTTACCGAAGTCGATTTGAATCAGTATTTTAGGCAATATGGCCTAAAAGGTGAAAAAATTAAAAACAATGGCATTTTTAGAAAAGCAAAATTCTTAGGGAACTTTAATAGCCCATAACTCTTTCAAAAATGTTCACTTGCAACTTTATTTGTAAAAGTACATTTCTGGCATCTGAATTAATTAAATTACTTTACCGAAGTCGATTTGAATCAATATTTTAGAAAATATGGCCAAAAAGGTGAAAAACTTATAAAAATTGGCAATTTTAAAAAGCTAAATTCTTTGGAAACTTTAATAACCCATAATACTTTCAAAATAGGTTCAATTGAAACTTTATTTATAAAAGTACATTTTTGGCATCTGAATATATATATAAATCACTTTACCGAAGTCGATTTGAATCAATATTTTAGAAAATATGGCCAAAAAGGTGAAAAATTTAAAAAATTGGCATTTTTAAAAAAGCAAAATTATTTGGAAGCTTTAATAACCCATAACTCTTAAAAAAATGATTGAACTGCAACTTAATTTGGAAAGTAAATTTCTGGCATCTCAGTATATATAAATCACTTTACCGAAATCGATTTGAATCAATATTTTAGAAAATATGGCCAAACAGGTGAAAAAATTAAAAAAATTTGCGTTTTTATAAAAAGCTAAATTCTTTGGAAACTTTAATAACCCATAACTCTTTCAAAAAGGTTCAACTGCAACTTAATTTGGAAACTACATTTCTCGCATATAAATATATATAAATCACTTTACCGAAGTCGATTTTAATCAATATTTTAGAAAATATGGCCTAAAACGTGAAAAAATTTTAAAAAAATGGAATTTTTAAAAAAGCAAAATTCTTTTTAAAATTTAATAACCCATAACTCTTTCAAAAAAGGTTCAACTGCATTTTAATTTGGAAAGTAAATTTCTGGCATCTCAATATATATAAATCACTTTACCGAAGTCGATTGGAATCAATATTTTAGAAAATATGGCCAAAAGGTGAAAAAAATTAAAAAAATTGTCATTTTTAAAAAGCAAATTTATTTGGAAACTTTAATAACCCATAACTCTTCCAAAAAAGGTTCATTTGCATTTTTATTTGTAAAGTAAATTTCTGGCATCTCAGTATATATAAATCCCTTTACCAAAGTCGATTTGAATCAATATTTTAGAAAATATAGCCAAAAAGGTGAAAAAAATTAAAAAATTTGCATTTTAAAAAAGCATAATTATTTGGAAACTTTAATAGCCCATAACTCTTTCAAAAGAGGTTTAACTGCAACTTAATTTGGAAACTACATTTCTGGCATATAAAAATATATATAAATCACTTTTACCGAAGTCGATTTGAATCAATATTTTAGAAAATATGGCCTAAAAGGTGAAAAAATTAAAAACAATGGCATTTTTAGAAAAGCAAAATTCTTAGGGAACTTTAATAGCCCATAACTCTTTCAAAAATGTTCACTTGCAACTTTATTTGTAAAAGTACATTTCTGGCATCTGAATTAATTAAATCACTTTACCGAAGTCGATTTGAATCAATATTTTAGAAAATATGGCCAAAAAGGTGAAAAACTTATAAAAATTGGCAATTTTAAAAAAGCTAAATTCTTTGGAAACTTTAATAACCCATAACTCTTTCAAAATAGGTTCAATTGCAACTTTATTTATAAAAGTACATTTTTGGCATCTGAATATATATATAAATCACTTTACCGAAGTCGATTTGAATCAATATTTTAGAAAATATGGCCAAAAAGGTGAAAAATTTAAAAAAATTGGCATTTTTAAAAAGCAAAATTATTTGGAAGCTTTAATAACCCATAACTCTTAAAAAATGATTGAACTGCAACTTAATTTGGAAAGTAAATTTCTGGCATCTCAGTATATATAAATCACTTTACCGAAATCGATTTGAATCAATATTTTAGAAAATATGGCCAAACAGGTGAAAAAATTAAAAAATTTGCGTTTTTATAAAAGCTAAATTCTTTGGAAACTTTAATAACCCATAACTCTTTCAAAAGGTTCAACTGCAACTTAATTTGGAAACTACATTTCTCGCATATAAATATATATAAATCACTTTACCGAAGTCGATTTTAATCAATATTTTAGAAAATATGGCCTAAAACGTGAAAAATTAAAAAAAATGGAATTTTTAAAAAAGCAAAATTCTTTAAAATTTAATAACCCATAACTCTTTCAAAAAAGGTTCAACTGCATTTTAATTTGGAAAGTAAATTTCTGGCATCTCAATATATATAAATCACTTTACCGAAGTCGATTGGAATCAATATTTTAGAAAATATGGCCAAAAAAGGTGAAAAAAATTAAAAAAATTGTCATTTTTAAAAAAGCAAATTTATTTGGAAACTTTAATAACCCATAACTCTTCCAAAAAAGGTTCATTTGCATTTTTATTTGTAAAGTAAATTTCTGGCATCTCAGTATATATAAATCCCTTTACCGAAATCGATTTGAATCAATATTTTAGAAAATATAGCCAAAAGGTGAAAAAAATTAAAAAAATTTGCATTTTAAAAAGCATAATTATTTGGAAACTTTAATAGCCCATAACTCTTTCAAAAGAGGTTTAACTGCAACTTAATTTGGAAACTACATTTCTGGCATATAAAAATATATATAAATCACTTTACCGAAGTCGATTTGAATCAATATTTTAGAAAATATGGCCTAAAAGGTGAAAAAATTAAAAACAATGGCATTTTTAGAAAAGCAAAATTCTTAGGGAACTTTAATAGCCCATAACTCTTTCAAAAATGTTCACTTGCAACTTTATTTGTAAAAGTACATTTCTGGCATCTGAATTAATTAAATCACTTTACCGAAGTCGATTTGAATCAATATTTTAGAAAATATGGCCAAAAAGGTGAAAAACTTATAAAAATTGGCAATTTTAAAAAAGCTAAATTCTTTGGAAACTTTAATAACCCATAACTCTTTCAAAATAGGTTCAATTGCAACTTTATTTATAAAAGTACATTTTTGGCATCTGAATATATATATAAATCACTTTACCGAAGTCGATTTGAATCAATATTTTAGAAAATATGGCCAAAAAGGTGAAAAATTTAAAAAATTGGCATTTTTAAAAAAGCAAAATTATTTGGAAGCTTTAATAACCCATAACTCTTAAAAAATGATTGAACTGCAACTTAATTTGGAAAGTAAATTTCTGGCATCTCAGTATATATAAATCACTTTACCGAAATCGATTTGAATCAATATTTTAGAAAATATGGCCAAACAGGTGAAAAAATTAAAAAAATTTGCGTTTTTATAAAAGCTAAATTCTTTGGAAACTTTAATAACCCATAACTCTTTCAAAAAGGTTCAACTGCAACTTAATTTGGAAACTACATTTCTCGCATATAAATATATATAAATCACTTTACCAAAGTCGATTTTAATCAATATTTTAGAAAATATGGCCTAAAACGTGAAAAAATAAAAAAAAAATGGAATTTTTAAAAAAGCAAAATTTTTTTTAAACTTTAATAACCCATAACTCTTTCAAAAAAGGTTCAACTGCAACTTAATTTGGAAAGTAATTTTCTGGCATCTCAATATATATAAATCACTCTACCGAGGTCGATTTAAATCAATATTTTAGAAAATATAGCATAAAAGGTGGAAAAATTATGAAAATAGGCAATTTTAAAAACGAAAAACTCTTTGAAAAATTTAATAACCCATAACTCTTTCAAAAAATGTTCAACTGCAACTTAGTTTGGAAAGTAAATTTTTGGCATCTCAATATATATAAATCACTTTACCGAAGTCGATTTGAATCAATATTTTAGAAAATATGGGCAAAAAGGTGAAAAATTAAAAAAATTGGCATTTTTAAAAAAGCAAATTTCTTTGGAAACTTTAATAACCCATAACTCTTTCAAAAAAGGTTCAACTGCAACTGAATTTCAAAACTACATTTCTGGCATATAAATATATAAAAATCACTTTACAGAAGTCGATTTGAATCAATATTTTAGAAAATATGGCCAAAAAGGTGAAAAAATTAAAAAAATTGTCGATTTTAAAGAAGCAAAATTCTTTGGAAACTTTAATAACCCATAACTCTTTCAAAAAAGGTTCAACTGCAACTTAATTTAAAAACTACATTTCTGGCATATAAATATATATAAATCACTTTACCGAAGTCGATTTGAATCAATATTTTAGAAAATATGGCCAAAAAGGTGAAAAAATTAAAAAAATTGTCGATTTTAAAAAAGCAAAATTCTTTGGAAACTTTAATAACCCATAACTCTTTTAAAAAATGTTCAACTGCAACTTAGTTTGGAAAGTAATTTTCTGGCATCTCAATATATATAAATCACTCTACCGAAGTCGATTTGAATCAATATTTTAGAAAATATGGCCAAAAAGGTGAAAAAATTAAAAAAATTGGCATTTTAAACATAGCAAAATTCTTTGGAAACTTTAATAACCCATAGCTCTTTCAAAAAATGTTCAATTGCAACTTTATTTATAAAAGTACATTTCTGGCATCTGAATTATATAAATCACTTTACCGAAGTCGATTTGAATCAATATTTTAGAAAATATGGCCAAAAAGGTGAAAAAATTAAAAAAATTGTCGTTTTTAAAAAAGCTAAATTCTTTGGAAACTTTAATAACCCATAACTCTTTCAAAAAAGGTTCACCTGCAACTTAATTTGGAAACTACATTTCTCGCATATAAATATATATAAATCACTTTACCGAAGTCGATTTTAATCAATATTTTAGAAAATATGGCCTAAAACATGAAAAAATTAAAAAAATAATGGCATTATGTAGAAAAGCAAAATTCTTTGGGAACTTTAATAGCCCATAACTCTTTCAAAAAATGTTGAATTGCAACTTTATTTATAAAAGTACATTTCTGGCATCTGAATATATATAAAACACTTTACCGAGGTCGATTTGAATTAATATTTTAGAAAATATGGCCAAAAAGGTGAAAAAATTAAAAAAATTGGCATTCTTAAAATAGCAAAATTATTTGGAAGCTTTAATAACGCATAACTCTTAAAAAAAAGATTTAACTGCAACTTAATTTGGAAAGTAAATTTCTGGCATCTCAATATATATAAATCACTTTACCGAAGTCGATTTGAATCAATATTTTAGAAAATATGGCCAAAAAGGTGAAAAAATTAAAAAATTTTACGTTTTGAAAAAAGCTAAATTCTTTGGAAACTTTAATAACCCATAACTCTTTCAAAAGAGGTTTAACTGCAACTTAATTTGGAAATTACATTTCTGGCATATAAATATATAAAAATCACTTTACCGAAGTCGATTTGAATCAGTATTTTAGGCAATATGGCCTAAAAGGTGAAAAAATTAAAAACAATGGCATTTTTAGAAAAGCAAAATTCTTAGGGAACTTTAATAGCCCATAACTCTTTCAAAAATGTTCACTTGCAACTTTATTTGTAAAAGTACATTTCTGGCATCTGAATTAATTAAATTACTTTACCGAAGTCGATTTGAATCAATATTTTAGAAAATATGGCCAAAAAGGTGAAAAACTTATAAAAATTGGCAATTTTAAAAAAGCTAAATTCTTTGGAAACTTTAATAACCCATAACTCTTTCAAAATAGGTTCAATTGAAACTTTATTTATAAAAGTACATTTTTGGCATCTGAATATATATATAAATCACTTTACCGAAGTCGATTTGAATCAATATTTTAGAAAATATGGCCAAAAAGGTGAAAAATTTAAAAAAATTGGCATTTTTAAAAAAGCAAAATTATTTGGAAGCTTTAATAACCCATAACTCTTAAAAAAATGATTGAACTGCAACTTAATTTGGAAAGTAAATTTCTGGCATCTCAGTATATATAAATCACTTTACCGAAATCGATTTGAATCAATATTTTAGAAAATATGGCCAAACAGGTGAAAAAATTAAAAAAATTTGCGTTTTTATAAAAGCTAAATTCTTTGGAAACTTTAATAACCCATAACTCTTTCAAATAGGTTCAACTGCAACTTAATTTGGAAACTACATTTCTCGCATATAAATATATATAAATCACTTTACCGAAGTCGATTTTAATCAATATTTTAGAAAATATGGCCTAAAACGTGAAAAAATTAAAAAAAAATGGAATTTTTAAAAAAGCAAAATTCTTTTTAAAATTTAATAACCCATAACTCTTTCAAAAAAGGTTCAACTGCATTTTAATTTGGAAAGTAAATTTCTGGCATCTCAATATATATAAATCACTTTACCGAAGTCGATTGGAATCAATATTTTAGAAAATATGGCCAAAAAGGTGAAAAAATTAAAAAAATTGTCATTTTTAAAAAAGCAAATTTATTTGGAAACTTTAATAACCCATAACTCTTCCAAAAAAGGTTCATTTGCATTTTTATTTGTAAAGTAAATTTCTGGCATCTCAGTATATATAAATCCCTTTACCAAAGTCGATTTGAATCAATATTTTAGAAAATATAGCCAAAAAGGTGAAAAAAATTAAAAAATTTGCATTTTAAAAAAGCATAATTATTTGGAAACTTTAATAGCCCATAACTATTTCAAAAGAGGTTTAACTGCAACTTAATTTGGAAACTACATTTCTGGCATATAAAAATATATATAAATCACTTTACCGAAGTCGATTTGAATCAATATTTTAGAAAATATGGCCTAAAAGGTGAAAAAATTAAAAACAATGGCATTTTTAGAAAAGCAAAATTCTTAGGAAACTTTAATAGCCCATAACTCCTTCAAAAAAGGTTCAACTGCAAATTAATTTCGAAAGTAATTTTCTGGCATCTCAATATATATAAATCACTCTACCGAAGTCGATTTAAATCAATATTTTAGAAAATATGGGCTAAAACGTGAAAAAATTAAAAAAAATGGCATTTTTAAAAAAGCTAACTTATTTGGAAACTTTAATAGCCCATAACTCTTTCAAAAAAGGTTCAACTGCAAATTAATTTGGAAAGTAATTTTCTGGCATCTCAATATATATAAATCACTCTACCGAAGTCGATTTGAATCAATATTTTAGAAAATATTGCCTAAAACGTGAAAAAATTAAAAAAAAATGGCATTTTTAGAAAAGAAAAATTCTTTGGAAACTTTAATATCCCATAACTCTTTCAAAAAAGGTTCAACTGCAACCTAGTTTGAAAAGTACATTTCTGGCATCCGAATATATATAAATTACTTTACCGAAGTCGATTTGAATCAATATTTTAGAAAATATGGCCTAAAAGGTGAAAAATAAAAAAAAATTGGCATTTTTAAAAAAGCAAAATTCTTTGGAAACTTTAATATCCCATAACTCTTTCAAAAAAGGTTCAACTGCAACCTAGTTTGGAAAGAACATTTCTGGCATATAATTATATATAAATCACTTTACCGAAGTCGATTTGAATCAATATTTTAGAAAATATGGCCTAAAAGGTGAAAAAATTATAAAAATTGGCATTTAAGAATATATAAAAAAGGTTCAATTGCAACTTTATTTGTAAAAGTTCATTTTTGGCATCTAAATATATATAAATCAATTTACCGAAGTCGATTTGAATCAATATTTTAGGAAATATGTCCTAAAAGGTGAAAAAAATAAAAAAATTGGCATTTTTAAAAAAGCAAATTTATTTGGAAAATTTAATAACCCATAACTCTTAAATAAAAGATTCAACTGCAACTTAATTTGGAAAGTAAATTTCTGGCATCTTAATATATATAAATCACTTTACCGAAGTCGATTTGAATCAATATTTTAGAAAGTATGGCCAAAAAGGTGAAAAAAATAAAAAATTTGGCGTTTTTAAAAATGCAAACTTATTTGGAAACTTTAATAATCCATAACTCTTCCAAAAAAAAGATCATTTGCATTTTAATTTGGAAAGTAAATTTCTGGCATCTCAATATATATAAATCACTTTACCAAAGTCGATTTGAATCAATATTTTAGAAAATATGGCCAAAAAGGTGAAAACATTATAAAAATTGGCATTTTTAAAAATGCTAAATTCTTTGGAAACTTTAATAACGCATAACTCTTAAAAAAAAAATTCAACTGCAACATAATTTGGAAAGTAAATTTCTGGCATCTCAATATATATAAATCACTTTATTGAAGTCAATTTGAATCAATATTTTAGAAAATATGGCCAAAAAGGTAAAAAAATTAAGAAAATTTGCGTTTTTATGAAAGCTAAATTCTTTGGAAACTTTAATAACCCATAACTCTTTCAAAAGAGGTTCAACTGCAACTTAATTTGGAAACTACATTTCTGGCATATAAATATATATAAATGACTTTACCGAAGTCGAGTTGAATCAATATTTTAGAAAATATGGCCTAAAACGTGAAAAAATTAAAAAAAATGGCATTTTGTAGAAAAGCTAAATTCTTTGGGAACTTTAATAGCCCATAACTCTTCCAAAAAATGTTCAATTGCAACTTTATTTATAAAAGTATATTTCTGGCATCTGAATATATATAAAACACTTTACCGAAGTCGATTTGAATCAATATTTTAGAAAATATGGCCAAAAAGGTGAAAAAATTAAAAAAATTGGCATTTTTAGAAAAGCAAAATTATTTGGAAGCTTTAATAAAGCATAACTCTTAAAAAAAAGATTCAATGGCAACTTTATTTGTAAAAGTACATTTCTGGCATCTGAATTATTTAAATCACTATACCGAAGTCGATTTGAATCAATATTTTAGAAAATATGGCCAAAAAGGTGAAAAAAATTAAAAAAAATTGGCATTTTTAAAAAAGCAAACTTATTTGGAAACTTTAATAACCCAAAACTCTCCAAAAAAAAATTCCATTGCATTTTTATTTGTAAAGTAAATTTCTGGCATCTCAATATATATAAATCACTTTACCGAAATCGATTTGAATCAATATTTTAGAAAATATGGCCAAAAAGGTGAAAAAATTAAAAAAATTTGCGTTTTTATAAAAGCTAAATTCTTTGGAAACTTTAATAACCCATAACTCTTTCAAAATAGGTTCAACTGCAACTTAGTTTAAAAACTACATTTCTCGCATATAAATATATATAAATCACTTTACCGAAGTCGATTTTAATCAATATTTTAGAAAATATGGCCTAAAACGTGAAAAAATTAAAAAAAAATGGAATTTTTAAAAAAGCAAAATTCTTTTTAAACTTTAATAACCCATAACTCTTTCAAAAAAGGTTCAACTGCAACTTAATTTGGAAAGTAATTTTCTGGCATCACAATATATATAAATTACTCTACAGAGGTCTATTTAAATCAATATTTTAGAAAATATAGCCTAAAAGGTGAAAAAATTATAAAAATTAGCAATTTTAAAAAAGCAAAATTATTTGAAAGCTTTAATAACCCATAACTCTTAAAAAAATGATTGAACTGCAACTTAATTTGGAAAGTAAATTTCTGGCATCTCAATATATATAAATCCCTTTACCGAAGTCGATTTGAATCAATATTTTAGAAAATATGGCCAAAAAGGTGAAAAAATTAAAAAAATTGTCGTTTTTAAAAAAGCAAAATTCTTTGGAAACTTTAATAACCCATAACTCTTTCAAAAAAGATTCAACTGCAACTTAATTTGGAAACTACATTTCTCGCATATAAATATATATAAATCGATTTTAATCAATATTTTAGAAAATATGGCCTAAAACGTGAAAAAATTAAAAACTAATAGCATTTTGTAGAAAAGCAAAATTCTTTGGGAACTTTAATAGCCCATAACTCTTTCAAAAAATGTTCAACTGTAACTTAATTTGGAAAGTAATTTTTTGGCATCTCAATATATATAAATCACTTTACCGAAGTCGATTTTAATCAATATTTTAAAAAATATGGCCTAAAACGTGAAAAAATTAAAAAAATAATGGCATTTTGTAGAAAAGCAAAATTCTTTGGGAACTTTAATAGCCCATAACTCTTTCAAAAATGTTCAATTGTAACTTTATTTATAAAAGTACATTTCTGGCATCTGAATATATATAAAACACTTTACCGAAGTCGATTTGAATCAATATTTTAGAAAATATGGCGAAAAAGGTGAAAAAATTAAAAAAATTGGCATTTTTAAAAAAGAAAAATTATTTGGAAACTTTAATAACCCATAACTCTTTCAAAAAATGTTCAATTGCAACTTTATTTATAAAAGTACATTTCTGGTATCTGAATTATATAAATCACTTTACCGAAGTCGATTTGAATCAATATTTTAGAAAATATGGCCTAAAACGTGAAAAAATTAAAAAAATGGCATTTTGTAGAAAAGCAAAATTCTTTGGGAACTTTAATAGCCCATAACTCTTTCAAAAAATGTTCAATTGCAACTTTATTTATAAAAGTACATTTCTGGCATCTGAATATATATAAAACACTTTACCGAAGTCGATTTGAATCAATATTTTAGAAAATATGGCCAAAAAGGTGAAAAAATTAAAAAAATTGGCATTTTTAAAAAAGCAAAATAATTTGGAAGCTTTAATAACGCATAACTCTTAAAAAAAAGATTCAACTGCAACTTAATTTGTAAAGTAAATTTACGGCATCTCAATATATATAAATCACTTTACCGAAGTCGATTTGAATCAATATTTTAGAAAATATGGCCAAAAAGGTGAAAAAATTAAAAAATTGGCATTTTTAAAAAAGCTAAATTCTTTGGAAACTTTAATAACCCATAACTCTTTCAAAAGAGGTTTAACTGCCACTTAATTTGAAAACTACATTTCTGGCACATAAATATATATAAATCTCTTTACCGAAGTCGATTTTAATCAATATTATACAAAATATGGCCAAAAAGGTGAAAAATTAAAAAAATTGGCATTTTTTAAAAAGCAAAATTCTTTGGAAACTTTAATAACCCATAACTCTTTCAAAAAATGTTCAACTGTAACTTAATTTGGAAAGTAATTTTTTGGCATCTCAATATATATAAAACACTTTACCGGAGTCGATTTGAATCAATATTTTAGAAAATATGGCCAAAAAGGTGGAAAAATTAAAAAAATTGGCATTTTTAAAAAAGCAAAATTATTTGGAAGCTTTAATAACGCATAACTCTTAAAAAAAAGATTTAACTGCAACTTAAATTGGAAAGTAAATTTACGGCATCTCAATATATATAAATCACTTTACCGAAGTCGATTTGAATCAATATTTTAGAAAATATGGCCAAAAAGGTGAAAAAATTAAAAAAAAAATGGCATTTTGTAGAAAAGCAAAATTCTTTGGGAACTTTAATAGCCCATAACTCTTTCAAAAAATGTTCAATTGCAACTTTATTTATAAAAGTACATTTCTGGCATCTGAATATATATAAAACACTTTACCGAAGTCGATTTGAATCAATATTTTAGAAAATATGGCCAAAAAGGTGAAAAAATTAAAAAAATTGGCATTTTTAAAAAGCAAAATAATTTGGAAGCTTTAATAACGCATAACTCTTAAAAAAAAGATTCAACTGCAACTTAATTTGTAAAGTAAATTTACGGCATCTCAATATATATAAATCACTTTACCGAAGTCGATTTGAATCAATATTTTAGAAAATATGGCCAAAAAGGTGAAAAAATTAAAAAATTGGCATTTTTAAAAAAGCTAAATTCTTTGGAAACTTTAATAACCCATAACTCTTTCAAAAGAGGTTTAACTGCCACTTAATTTGAAAACTACATTTCTGGCACATAAATATATATAAATCTCTTTACCGAAGTCGATTTTAATCAATATTATACAAAATATGGCCAAAAAGGTGAAAAATTAAAAAAATTGGCATTTTTAAAAAAGCAAAATTCTTTGGAAACTTTAATAACCCATAACTCTTTCAAAAAATGTTCAACTGTAACTTAATTTGGAAAGTCATTTTTTGGCATCTCAATATATATAAATCACTTTACCGAAGTCGATTTTAATCAATATTTTAGAATATATGGCCAAAAAGGTGAAAAAATTAAAAAAATAATGGCATTTTGTAGAAAAACAAAATTCTTTGGGAATTTTAATAGCCCATAACTCTTTCAAAAATGTTCAATTGCAACTTTATTTATAAAAGTACATTTCTGGCATCTGAATATATATAAAACACTTTACCGAAGTCGATTTGAATCAATATTTTAGAAAATATGGCGAAAAAGGTGAAAAAAATTAAAAAATTGGCATTTTTAAAAAGAAAAATTTACTTGGAAACTTTAATAACCCATAACTCTTTCAAAAAAATGTTCAATTGCAACTTTATTTATAAAAGTACATTTCTGGCATCTGAATTATATAAATCACTTTACCGAAGTCGATTTTAATCAATATTATAGAAAATATGGCCAAAAGGTGAAAAAATTAAAAAAATTGGCATTTTTAAAAAAGCAAAATTCTTTGGAAACTTTAATAACCCATAACTCTTTCAAAAAATGTTCAACTGTAACTTAATTTAGAAAGTAATTTTTGGCATCTCAATATATATAAAACACTTTACCGGAGTCGATTTGAATCAATATTTTAGAAAGTATGGCCAAAAAGGTGAAAAAAATAAAAAATTTGGCGTTTTTAAAAATGCAAACTTATTTGGAAACTTTAATAATCCATAACTCTTCCAAAAAAGATCATTTGCATTTTAATTTGGAAAGTAAATTTCTGGCATCTCAATATATATAAATCACTTTACCAAAGTCGATTTGAATCAATATTTTAGAAAATATGGCCAAAAAGGTGAAAACATTATAAAAATTGGCATTTTTAAAAATGCTAAATTCTTTGGAAACTTTAATAACGCATAACTCTTTAAAAAAAGTTCAACTGCAACATAATTTGGAAAGTAAATTTCTGGCATCTCAATATATATAAATCACTTTACTGAAGTCAATTTGAATCAATATTTTAGAAAATATGGCCAAAAAGGTAAAAAAATTAAGAAAATTTGCGTTTTTATGAAAGCTAAATTCTTTGGAAACTTTAATAACCCATAACTCTTTCAAAAAAGGTTCAACTGCAACTTAATTTGGAAACTACATTTCTGGCATATAAATATATATAAATGACTTTACCGAAGTCGAGTTGAATCAATATTTTAGAAAATATGGCCTAAAACGTGAAAAAATTAAAAAAATGGCATTTTGTAGAAAAGCTAAATTCTTTGGGAACTTTAATAGCCCATAACTCTTCCAAAAAAGTTCAATTGCAACTTTATTTATAAAAGTACATTTCTGGCATCTGAATATATATAAAACACTTTACCGAAGTCGATTTGAATCAATATTTTAGAAAATATGGCCAAAAAGGTGAAAAAATTAAAAAATTGGCATTTTTAGAAAAGCAAAATTATTTGGAAGCTTTAATAAAGCATAACTCTTAAAAAAAAGATTCAATGGCAACTTTATTTGTAAAAGTACATTTCTGGCATCTGAATATATTTAAATCACTTTACCGAAGTCGATTTGAATCAATATTTTAGAAAATATGGCCAAAAAGGTGAAAAAATTAAAAAAATTGGCATTTTTAAAAAAAGCAAACTTCTTTGGAAACTTTAATAACCCAAAACTCTCCAAAAAAATTCCATTGCATTTTTATTTGTAAAAGTAAATTTCTGGCATCTCAATATATATAAATCACTTTACCGAAATCGATTTGAATCAATATTTTAGAAAATATGGCCAAAAAGGTGAAAAAATTAAAAAAATTTGCGTTTTTATAAAAGCTAAATTCTTTGGAAACTTTAATAACCCATAACTCTTTCAAAAAAGGTTCAACTGCAACTTAGTTTAAAAACTACATTTCTCGCATATAAATATATATAAATCACTTTACCGAAGTCGATTTTAATCAATATTTTAGAAAATATGGCCTAAAACGTGAAAAAATTAAAAAACAAAGGAATTTTTAAAAAAGCAAAATTCTTTTTAAACTTTAATAACCCATAACTCTTTCAAAAAAGGTTCAACTGCAACTTAATTTGGAAAAGTAATTTTCTGGCATCTCAATATATATAAATTACTCTACAGAGGTCTATTTAAATCAATATTTTAGAAAATATAGCCTAAAAGGTGAAAAAATTATAAAAATTAGCAATTTTAAAAAAGCAAAATTATTTGAAAGCTTTAATAACCCATAACTCTTAAAAAAATGATTGAACTGCAACTTAATTTGGTAAGTAAATTTCTGGCATCTCAATATATATAAATCACTTTACCGAAATCGATTTGAATCAATATTTTAGAAAATATGGCCAAAAAGGTGAAAAAATTAAAAAAATTGTCGTTTTTAAAAAAGCAAAATTCTTTGGAAACTTTAATAACCCATAACTCTTTCAAAAAAGATTCAACTGCAACTTAATTTGGAAACTACATTTCTCGCATATAAATATATATAAATCACTTTACCGAAGTCGATTTTAATCAATATTTTAGAAAATATGGCCTAAAACGTGAAAAAATTAAAAAACTAATAGCATTTTGTAGAAAAGCAAAATTCTTTGGGAACTTTAATAGCCCATAACTCTTTCAAAAAATGTTCAACTGTAACTTAATTTGGAAAGTAATTTTTTGGCATCTCAATATATATAAATCACTTTACCGAAGTCGATTTTAATCAATATTTTAAGAAATATGGCCTAAAACGTGAAAAAATTAAAAAAATAATGGCATTTTGTAGAAAAGCAAAATTCTTTGGGAACTTTAATAGCCCATAACTCTTTCAAAAAATGTTCAATTGTAACTTTATTTATAAAAGTACATTTCTGGCATCTGAATATATATAAAACACTTTACCGAAGTCGATTTGAATCAATATTTTAGAAAATATGGCGAAAAAGGTGAAAAAATTAAAAAAATTGGCATTTTTAAAAAGAAAAATTATTTGGAAACTTTAATAACCCATAACTCTTTCAAAAAATGTTCAATTGCAACTTTATTTATAAAAGTACATTTCTGGTATCTGAATATATATAAATCACTTTACCGAAGTCGATTTGAATCAATATTTTAGAAAATATGGCCTAAAACGTGAAAAAATTAAAAAAAATGGCATTTTGTAGAAAAGCAAAATTCCTTGGGAACTTTAATAGCCCATAACTCTTTCAAAAAATGTTCAATTGCAACTTTATTTATAAAAGTACATTTCTGGCATCTGAATATATATAAAACACTTTACCGAAGTCGATTTGAATCAATATTTTAGAAAATATGGCCAAAAAGGTGAAAAAATTAAAAAAATTGGCATTTTTAAAAAAGCAAAATAATTTGGAAGCTTTATTAACGCATAACTCTTAAAAAAAAGATTCAACTGCAACTTAATTAAGTAAATTTACGGCATCTCAATATATATAAATCACTTTACCGAAGTCGATTTGAATCAATATTTTAGAAAATATGGCCAAAAAGGTGAAAAAATTAAAAAATTGGCATTTTTAAAAAGCTAAATTCTTTGGAAACTTTAATAACCCATAACTCTTTCAAAAGAGGTTTAACTGCCACTTAATTTGAAAACTACATTTCTGGCACATAAATATATATAAATCTCATTACCGAAGTCGATTTTAATCAATATTATACAAAATATGGCCAAAAAGGTGAAAAATTAAAAAAATTGGCATTTTTAAAAAAGCAAAATTCTTTGGAAACTTTAATAACCCATAACTCTTTCAAAAAATGTTCAACTGTAACTTAATTTGGAAAGTAATTTTTTGGCATCTCAATATATATAAAACACTTTACCGGAGTCGATTTGAATCAATATTTTAGAAAATATGGCCAAAAAGGTGAAAAAATTAAAAAAATTGGCATTTTTAAAAAAGCAAAATTATTTGGAAGCTTTAATAACGCATAACTCTTAAAAAAAAGATTTAACTGCAACTTAAATTGGAAAGTAAATTTACGGCATCTCAATATATATAAATCACTTTACCGAAGTCGATTTGAATCAATATTTTAGAAAATATGGCCAAAAGGTGAAAAAATTAAAAAATTGGCATTTTTAAAAAAGCTAAATTCTTTGGAAACTTTAATAACCCATAACTCTTTCAAAAGAGGTTTAACTGCCACTTAATTTGAAAACTACATTTCTGGCACATAAATATATATAAATCTCTTTACCGAAGTCGATTTTAATCAATATTATACAAAATATGGCCAAAAAGGTGAAAAATTAAAAAAATTGGCATTTTTAAAAAAGCAAAATTCTTTGGAAACTTTAATAACCCATAACTCTTTCAAAAAATGTTCAACTGTAACTTAATTTGGAAAGTCATTTTTGGCATCTCAATATATATAAATCACTTTACCGAAGTCGATTTTAATCAATATTTTAGAATATATGGCCTAAAACGTGAAAAAATTAAAAAAATAATGGCATTTTGTAGAAAAGCAAAATTCTTTGGGAATTTTAATAGCCCATAACTCTTTCAAAAAATGTTCAATTGCAACTTTATTTATAAAAGTACATTTCTGGCATCTGAATATATATAAAACACTTTACCGAAGTCGATTTGAATCAATATTTTAGAAAATATGGCGAAAAAGGTGAAAAAATTAAAAAAATTGGCATTTTTAAAAAAGAAAAATTTACTTGGAAACTTTAATAACCCATAACTCTTTCAAAAAATGTTCAATTGCAACTTTATTTATAAAAGTACATTTCTGGCATCTGAATTATATAAATCACTTTACCGAAGTCGATTTTAATCAATATTATAGAAAATATGGCCAAAAAGGTGAAAAAATTAAAAAAATTGGCATTTTTAAAAAAGCAAAATTCTTTGGAAACTTTAATAACCCATAACTCTTTCAAAAAATGTTCAACTGTAACTTAATTTAGAAAGTAATTTTTTGGCATCTCAATATATATAAATCACTTTACCGAAGTCGATTTGAATCAATATTTTAGAAAATATGGCCTAAAACGTGAAAAAATTAAAAAAAAAATGGCATTTTGTAGAAAAGCAAAATTCTTTGGGAACTTTAATAGCCCATAACTCTTTCAAAAAATGTTCAATTGCAATTTTATTTATAAAAGTAAATTTACGGCATCTCAATATATATAAATCACTTTACCGAAGTCGATTTGAATCAATATTTTAGAAAATATGGCCAAAAAGGTGAAAAAATTAAAAAATTGGCATTTTTAAAAAAGCTAAATTCTTTGGAAACTTTAATAACCCATAACTCTTTCAAAAGAGGTTTAACTGCCACTTAATTTGAAAACTACATTTCTGGCACATAAATATATATAAATCTCTTTACCGAAGTCGATTTTAATCAATATTATACAAAATATGGCCAAAAAGGTGAAAAATTAAAAAAATTGGCATTTTTAAAAAAGCAAAATTCTTTGGAAACTTTAATAACCCATAACTCTTTCAAAAAATGTTCAACTGTAACTTAATTTGGAAAGTAATTTTTTGGCATCTCAATATATATAAAACACTTTACCGGAGTCGATTTGAATCAATATTTTAGAAAATATGGCCAAAAAGGTGAAAAAATTAAAAAAATTGGCATTTTTAAAAAAGCAAAATTATTTGGAAGCTTTAATAACGCATAACTCTTAAAAAAAAGATTTAACTGCAACTTAATTTGGAAAGTAAATTTACGGCATCTCAATATATAAATTAATAAATCTTAGCGAGATTTATTTTAAAAAAAAGCTTGTGCTTTATTTACGGTCGATTTTAGACTAACTTAAACAATCTAAAGAAATTAATTATAACACTTCTGCTGCTAAAGTCTCTGCCGCTGTTGCTGCCGCTGCTGACGTTGGGTGTTGAATTCTTTCGTCCCGGTCCCACGGTTGGGAGTTGCGCAAGTGCTGACCATAGGGAACGATTATGATGACGCAGCGCACGTGGGGATGGTTGGGTGCAGGTGCGTTCTATATTCTGGTCGATGCTCCCACGATATCGTATGTTAACTCGAGGCACGTGTTGATTTGGTGCATTCGAGTGCATTGTGGGTTTTATCATAAGTGACCTTAACTCCTCCCCCTTTAAATGCGGACGTCCTCGGCCGCCAGTTGTCCATGATTTCCGTTTGTTCCCGAACTCTTTACTGAATCGATGATTATCTTTGTTGATTTGCACTTTAGTGCTCTAATTGACAGTGTTAATATGAACATCAGTAGAATAATAAAGATACCGATACTGACTATTATGTTAGTTTCTTGACTGTCTTTCATGAGCTGAATTCTTGCCGTATTGTTGAAGTTCAGTTCCTTCACCATTTCTAGCGATAGGACCTCTTCAACTTTGCTTTTGTTTCCCATGATTTGGAGTAGAGGAGGCAAAGGTTCAGCGTGAACATACTCTCTGTTCATGTAGAGAGTTCCTCCTATCTCGATTGATGTATTTTTAGATTGAACGAGATAGGTTCCATCGAGATGTAGTCGTTCGTCATCGATGTTGACTGTTCCCTCGAAGTCGTTCAGTAGAATTGTTCCGGGCAGGATTTCTTCATGTTCCGGGATGTGTTGACTGTTTATTTGTTGACAGCTGGGTTGTTTCATTTGTAGAAGTGCGGCTTCGCAGGTGTTGTTACTTAGGTCTATTAGGTTTTCTTTCTTACATACTGACTTATCATTGATAGTTTCGCAGGATTCTTGAATTCGGTATTTTATTTCATTACATTGTATTATTAAATCGAATTTGATTTTGTTTATTAGTTTCCTTTTTTAATTGGTTTTATTATTATTTTTTGACAAATATTATCCTCTATTATGGGCAGACTGATAATGTAAAGAATGTCTATTCCGTTTGAAGCTACTTTAATTCTAGCAAATTCGAGTAATTCTTCTATATTTATAAATAAATTGTTAGAATTTTGTACCAAATTTTCTATGAGTTTAATTTCGACAGATGATAATAATATGGAGTTAATTGTGTTGGTCTTAGCCCAATTGATTGCGTAAATCATATTTGTGAGTTCTTCTTTAAAAATTTTTAATTTATACTTTAATGTTTCTATTTCCATATTATTAACTGCTTGACTTTCTTTAGTGAATTTTATTATTGAATTAGTGCTTTCTTTAATTTCTTTAATTTTTTCCGCTAAAAAGTCTGTTTATTATTACCTGCTTATTATTATTCTTTAATTGTTCGTTCATTTTATTTAAAATGATTTCGTGATCGTGGTGATCTGGGCTTCCGGCTAACCATTTCCAGGCAGTACCGAGCATATTTATTGATCTTCGTGTTCTTATATTATTAGGTCTTAGTCTATTTAGATCGTCTCTTATTTGTGTTAATTCGAGCGTAATGAATGGGGTGAGGTGGTTGGGGAGAGATGAGTTGATGGATTTTTCGAGCGATTGTAGTGCTTCTTCGTATTTTTGGATGTTGAAGACATGTATGATTTTGAATGAGCTATTCTGGATAGCTGCGGGGCCGATTTTGATAGTGACAAGTTGTGAGTTGGTATAATCTAGTATGGTTACCGTCCCGAGACACAACGGCAAAAATAGTAATCTGTAATTATGGATTTAACTTTTTAGATTATTTTTATGAACTACCTTCCCTGATACTGTTTTGATGGTTGAATTTCGATTTTCTGCAACTATTTCTTTTTTATATCTTGAAGAGATCTTAGAGCCTATTCTCTTGTTAACTTTAACGAAGACCTCTTCACCTATTGCGTATGACCTGAGCGTGTTTTTATTTGCATTGTGGTAATTTAGATCTGAAATCTGTGTGTCTAAGATTTTGCTCCTAATCTCTTCCCTTTTCTTTTCTATTGAGTCTGGTGTGTTGATTATATTGTTTCTAAAAAATGTTTCTACTGGTTTTTCTTTAGTTATCGAATGAATTGATTGATTATATTCCTGAGTCGCTTTAAACAATAGATCTGTGAGAGTAAGCTCGTCGTTGTCTTTCTTCAGACATCTAAGAATTTCAGTTAATGTCGAGTGAAAACGTTCTATTTGTCCATTGCTGGTGGAAGAGTACGGAGGTGTAGTAAAAACAGATATGTTAAGTTGGTTCTCCAACATGAATTTGATGGATGCTGAGTTTAGTGCTCTTTCATTATCAATTACTACAACTTTGGGGATTTTAAAAGCTATTAGCATTTCTCTTAATGGGATCATTATGTCTTCTGAAGCTCTGGATTTCAGGACTTTCACCTGAGCGTATTTAGAAAATTTGTCGATACCTGTTAAAACGTTAAGTTTTTCTGTGATATAGATATCTATATGTATCAGCTGTCCGGGATATTGTGGAATTGGAGTGGATTGTATAGCGCCTTTTGGGGGATGTCTGTCGTACTTTGATTCCTTACATGTTAGACATGTCGTGGTTATTGCAGTAATTTTTTTGTTCATTTTGGGAAAGAAGAATTTTCTTAGAATTTGTTCCTTATTTTCTTTTGCATTACGATGCGCTCTTTTATGTTCCTGTACTATTAAATCGTTTTGTTTACTTTCTGAGTCTATATCTTCCACTATCTGTTGTGCAAATCGGATTTTATAGGAATTGAAATGTGAAGGGTAGAAATTTTGAATCTGACCCATGATTTTTTCGGAGGTATGAATACCGTTGAGTATCTTAGGATCTAGTCTTTGTTTCATTATTTCAATTAGATCCTTCTCTGTATATGATGGTCTTTTCACTATATGCCTATGGTAAGTGGGGAATGGAATTTCGAAAATGTATGACGGGTTATCGTCTGTAAATAGGAATAATTGATTTTTAAACACATTAATGGGACTTTCTACCGAATGTATGAGGTTGTGAGACGAGCTATCATCGCTATTTACGGTCGCGGATGATGTTAGAGTGTTTATTTCATGCTTTGGTGGTGTTCTAGACAAAGCATCTGCTACCACGTTAGAGGTACCAGGTTTGTATTTTAACTCGTAGTTAAATTCTTCGAGGTAACTCTTCCAACGCTTAAGCTTGCCGTTATGATTTTTATTACTTAATGCAAAGGTGAGGGGTTGGTGATCCGTGTAGATCACGACCCTTGCTGTACCGTATAGGTACGTTCTTAAGTTCTGCAGAGCCCACACAATTGCTAACATTTCTTTTTCGTTCGTAGCGTAGTTTTCCTCTGTTTTTGATAGAGTACGGGATATAAAAGTAATGGGCTTGCCTTCTTGCTCAAGAACTGCTCCGATTGCGAAATTCGATGCATCTGTGGTTAGATGGAATTCCTTCTTGAAATTCGGATAGCTTAAGATAACATCTGCCGAGCTAAGTGTTCTCTTTAGTTTATTAAAGGCGTCTATTGCTTCGTCATTTAAGTGAATTTTGACTTTGTCAGATACTTTGGTTGATATTCTGCCTCCTTCACCTCTAAGAAGGATGGTAAGAGGTTTTGCCAACTTGGCATAGTCTCTTATGAATCTTCTATAGTATCCGGAAAGACCTAGGAATGATCTAAGTTCCTTCAGGGATGAGGGTATGGGGAAGTTAGCAATAGCTTTTACTTTGTCAGGGTTGGTTTTGACACCGTTCTCTGATATAGTAAAACCTAAGAAATTAACCTCTCTTTTAAAGAATTCACATTTATCCATTTGGACTTTCATGTTGGCCTGCTGTAAAGTCGCAAACACTTGATCCAAGTGATGAGCGTGTTCATTTTCTGTTTTACTGAAAATGATAATGTCATCGATATAGACGTAGCAAATCTTTCCGATGTGTTCTCTGAGAATATCGTCTAGAGCTCTTTGAAAGATAGAAGGTGAGTTTTTTAAACCGAAAGGAAGTCGAGTGAACTCGTATTTTCCTCCATTGACGGCGAAAGCTGTTTTTTCTATGTCCTCCTCTCTAAGTAAGATCTGATGAAATCCACTTTTCAAATCGAGGACTGTGAAAAACCTACTGTTCCCTAACTGTGCAATGATTTCTCCTATCTCCGGCATGGGGTATCGGTCAGAGATTGTTTCCGCATTCAATTTGCGATAGTCAATCACGATTCGATATTTCTTTTCTCCAGAGGCATCTGCCTTCTTTGGTACGACCCACACTGGTGCGTTGTACGGAGAACGAGAGGGTCGTATAATTCCATCATTCAACATCTCGTTGAGTTGTTTCTCAACTTCTTGTTTAAGAGATGTTGGATATGGGTAATGTTTCGTATGTACAGGTCTATCGGATAACGTTCTTATTTCTCCTACTACTCTCGTGGAGTATGTTAGTTTCTCATCTGGTTCCGCGAAGAGCGACTTATAGAGATTTGCTAGTTCGCGTATTAGCGAACTCTGATTTTCAGTCATATGATCCGTTCTAATTTTAATGTTATTTACGGATTGCGCTGGCAATTGCCTTATTCGGAATTGTTTATTGCCATTTACTTTTAATATGTCATTTCTGACGTCAATCACAACGTTAAGTTGTTTCATGGTATCGTTACCTAAAATACCATGGAATGTTTTTAGGGTTGGCAAAATGAAGAATTTAATCGGAATGTCGTGAAGACCAAAAGATTTAGGAAAGTATGATGCGTGATTGCTATCTGACCTCCTATGGAGTTTGCGAAAAAAGTTTCTTTATTTGGCTTTGGAGAAGCTACTAGTGAGGGTTGAATATAATTTTGATTGGATCCTGTATCTATTAAAAATTTAAGATGCTCTCCGTCCCTCGTTCTACATTGAAAGTATGGTAGTGAGGAACGGTTTAAACTAAAAAATTGACGTCTGACATGTCCGTTATCCCTATTTCTGAGTCAAGCTGAGTGTATTCCCTGCCATCATATTGGTCTGAAAAACCGGCTGCTTCCAGGTGTGCGTAGTATTCCTGTTCGTTGCCATTATATGGGTAGGTATCTTCGTTTGGTTCTTGTTCTGTTAAGTCATTTTGATCAGGTTGTTCTTCGGTGTTTTGTTCTGTGGGGTTTCCAGTATTAATGTGGAATTGTCTTTGAAATTTCTGTGGCGGTCCTGAAAGTGGCGGTGGTCGTTTGCCAGAGAATTGATTTTGTTGTGGGTGATTCATGTAATTCACCCTGGCTGAACGAATCGAACTATCGACTTCCATTGGAGTGGGTTTAGGTTCTGGTTTTGGAGCTAGTGGACGCGGAGGCGTTTGGTATTGTGGTCTATACTGACTCGATTGTTGTGGTATTATTTGTTGTTGGGGGAACTGAGAAAAATGTCTTGCTAGATTGGATGTTGACTGATAAGTCTGATTAGTGAGACGCGGCGCATAGTAAAGTCTGGGGTCGAAATTTCTCCATTGACTCTGGTTAGAGTTGTTCGTCGGTTTCATCATTGTATGTCTAGCGTATGTTTGGTTCATGATGTGTCTAGGTGGAATGGTTGGTGGTTGTTGCCTGACTTTTGATGAAAAGGTATTTCTATGCTCCTGGTTTTCAAGTAGATTGCACAGATGCAATGCGTGACCGAGATCTCTAGGTTCCTTAACGGCTAAGAGACGAGGTAAGTCTCCGTTGAGACCTCGAACGAAAGTGTCGAGGGCTTTACCTCGGTAGTTATTCGTCAGAGCTCTTATGGAGTCTGTAGAGTCTTCTTGTACGCTGACTTGATTAAGTATCAGGGACAGTTGATGATATACGGCTTGGTAGTATTCCGTAATAGATAGTCTACCTTGCGATAGTGAGAACAATTGATACTCGAGAGTCTTGAGATCTCGTTTATCTGCATAATGTTCGGTCAAGCATTTGGAGATTGCTTTCCAGTTCAGTGGAGTGTTGTATGACTCTAACACTGTTTCTGCTTCACCTACTACTTTCATACGTACCGCTAACGTAACTAGGTAGTATCTATGCGTGTGTTCTTGTCCGTTGAATATGGTCATAATTCTATCGACATTCTTCTTCCAAGATCCGAAAGAAGTCCTGTCTCCCGAGAATTCTTTGATTAAACGAACTACATCTGGTACTTTTTCTGATTCGCCATTCGGTGATGGGCTTACGTATGGTATGTCTGTCAGCTGTTCTTCTGTTTCTATTCCTAGGGCTTGTCGAATGACTTGTCCTTCTTGAAGGGTGTCAGTGATTAAGGATCTTATGACTTCTCTTAACTCTGGAGTGGCTGTTGAAGTGCTAACTCTGGTCGGGACAGTTTTCTGTCGGCTTGAGCTTGTGATACCTAGCCCTGCCATTGCTTCGGACAAATCTTCCTGCATTTTATCTTTAATGTTTTTCGAACAGTATAGAGGAAAAAATCGAATAGCACGGTTGATGATTTTAATGAAGCTATAGGGTGATTTATGATTCGGTGATTGTGTTTCTAGTTGAGACAGCTTAATTATTTTTAATATTTTGTTAAAACCAGTGGCTGGTTTGTTCCTTCTATCCGTGAGGGTCCCGTGGGAATCACAAGATTGGAATGTGTTATGAGGGTTTTTATAATGTGTTATTGGTTTACTTTAATTAATTATTTGTATCTTCTTAACTTAACTTTGTCTTGAAATTCTTAGATTATCTTATTTTCTAAAAAATTATTACTTAGAATTAATCTTGATTTCTTTCTTGTTTTTGTTCGATTGGTTCAATTCTTTTCCTTAATTTTTTGTTCTTGTATTTTGTTTGGTTCTTTTCTTTGATTTGATTTCACAAAATTTTACTTAATCACTATGCTTACACTAAGAAGTACATCCGGTGAATCTATCCCGCGCTGGTCCTTTGGATAACTCCTTTTCCTCCTATTGCTGTGCGGCGTAGCGGCGGTGCAACGGCTAATGGGGATCCTTAGTGACACTTTAATCACGCGGTTGTCTGCGAACGAATGCAACAGACTACGTCAGCGGCTATGTTGACCAAGTGAATCGATTGAGTATAAGTCGCGGCGAATGTTTATGCTTTTTTATATTCACACTCGTGCTGTGGCTGTTTCAGGCACTTTCGACGAGTAACACTATGTGGCTCTTTGAGGCACTGGTACGCGACACGGTTGATTACTACTTGATTCACCTGGTCCCTGCTCGGGCGCCAATTAATAAATCTTAGCGAGATTTATTTTAAAAAAAGCTTGTGCTTTATTTACGGTCGATTTTAGACTAACTTAAACAATCTAAAGAAATTAATTATAACACTTCTGCTGCTAAAGTCTCTGCCGCTGTTGCTGCCGCTGCTGACGTTGGGTGTTGAATTCTCTCGTCCCGGTCCCACGGTTGGGAGTTGCGCAAGTGCTGACCATAGGGAACGATTATGATGACGCAGCGCACGTGGGGATGGTTGGGTGCAGGTGCGTTCGATATTCTGGTCGATGCTCCCACGATATCGTATGTTAACTCGAGGCACGTGTTGATTTCGAGTGCATTGTGGGTTTTATCATAAGTGACCTTAACTTATATAAATCACTTTACCGAAGTCGATTTGAATCAATATTTTAGAAAATATGGCCAAAAAGGTGAAAAAATTAAAAAATTGGCATTTTTAAAAAAGCTAAATTCTTTGGAAACTTTAATAACCCATAACTCTTTCAAAAGAGGTTTAACTGCCACTTAATTTGAAAACTACATTTCTGGCACATAAATATATATAAATCTCTTTACCGAAGTCGATTTTAATCAATATTAAACAAAATATGGCCAAAAAGGTGAAAAATTAAAAAAATTGGCATTTTTAAAAAAGCAAAATTCTTTGGAAACTTTAATAACCCATAACTCTTTCAAAAAATGTTCAACTGTAACTTAATTTGGAAAGTAATTTTTTGGCATCTCAATATATATAAATCACTTTACCGAAGTCGATTTTAATCAATATTTTAGAATATATGGCCTAAAACGTGAAAAAATTAAAAAAATAATGGCATTTTGTAGAAAAGCAAAATTCTTTGGGAATTTTAATAGCCCATAACTCTTTCAAAAAATGTTCAATTGCAACTTTATTTATAAAAGTACATTTCTGGCATCTGAATATATATAAAACACTTTACCGAAGTCGATTTGAATCAATATTTTAGAAAATATGGCGAAAAAAGTGAAAAAATTAAAAAAATTGGCATTTTTAAAAAAGAAAAATTTACTTGGAAACTTTAATAACCCATAACTCTTTCAAAAAATGTTCAATTGCAACTTTATTTATAAAAGTACATTTCTGGCATCTGAATTATATAAATCACTTTACCGAAGTCGATTTTAATCAATATTATAGAAAATATGGCCAAAAAGGTGAAAAAATTAAAAAAATTGGCATTTTTAAAAAAGCAAAATTCTTTGGAAACTTTAATAACCCATAACTCTTTCAAAAAATGTTCAACTGTAACTTAATTTAGAAAGTAATTTTTTTGGCATCTCAATATATATAAATCACTTTACCGAAGTCGATTTTAATCAATATTATAGAAAATATGGCCAAAAAGGTGAAAAAATTAAAAAAAAAATGGCATTTTGTAGAAAAGCAAAATTCTTTGGGAACTTTAATAGCCCATAACTCTTTCAAAAAATGTTCAATTGCAATTTTATTTATAAAAGTACATTTCTGGCATTTCAATATATATAAATCACTTTACCGAAGTCGATTTGAATCAATATTTTAGAAAATATGGCCAAAGAGGTGAAAAAATTAAAAAAATTGTCGTTTTTAAAAAAGCAAAATTCTTTGGAAACTTTAATAACCCATAACTCTTCCAAAAAAGGTTCAATTGCATTTTTATTTGTAAAGTAAATTTCTGGCATCTCAATATATATAAATCCCTTTACCGAAGTCGATTTGAATCAATATTTTAGAAAATATAGCCAAAAAGGTGAAAAAATTAAAAAATTTGCATTTTAAAAAAGCAAACTTATTTGGAAACTTTAATAGCCCATAACTCTTTCAAAAGAGGTTTAACTGCAACTTAATTTGGAAACTACATTTCTGGCATATAAATATATATAAATCACTTTACCGAAGTCGATTTGAATCAATATTTTAGAAAATATGGCCTAAAAGGTGAAAAAATTAAAAACAATGGCATTTTTAGAAAAGCAAAATTCTTAGGGAACTTTAATAGCCCATAACTCTTTCAAAAAAGGTTCAACTGCAAATTAATTTGGAAAGTAATTTTCTGGCATCTCAATATATTTAAATCACTCTACCGAAGTCGATTTGAATCAATATTTTAGAAAATATTGACTAAAACTGTAAAAAATTTAAAAAAAAATGGCATTTTAAGAAAAGCAAAATTCTTTGGAAACTTTAATAACCCATAACTCTTTCAAAAAAGGTTCAACTGCAACTTAATTTGGAAACTACATTTCTGGCATATAAATATATATAAATTATTTTACCGAAGTCGATTTAAATCAATTTTTTAGAAAATATGGCCTAAAAGGTGAAAAAATTATAAAAATTGGCATTTTTAAAAAAGTTAAATTCTTTGGAAACTTTAATAACCCATAACTCCTTCAAAATAGGTTCCACTGCAACTTAATTTGGAAAGTAATTTTCTGGCATCTCAATATATATAAAGCACTCTACCGAAGTCGATTTGAATCAATATTTTAGAAAATATGGCCTAAAAGGAGAAAAAATTATAAAAATTGGCATTTTTAAAAAAGCAAAATTCTTTGTAAACTTTAATAACCCATAACTCTTTCAAAAAAGGTTCAATTGCAACTTTATTTGTAAAGTTCATTTGATCTAAAAAAGATTTAACTGCAACTTAATTTGGAAAGTAAATTTACGGCATCTCAATATATATAAATCACTTTACCGAAGTCGATTTGAATCAATATTTTAGAAAATATGGCCAAAAAGGTGAAAAAATTAAAAAATTGGCATTTTTAAAAAAGCTAAATTCTTTGGAAACTTTAATAACCCATAACTCTTTCAAAAGAGGTTTAACTGCCACTTAATTTGAAAACTACATTTCTGGCACATAAATATATATAAATCTCTTTACCGAAGTCGATTTTAATCAATATTATACAAAATATGGCCAAAAAGGTGAAAAACTAAAAAAATTGGCATTTTTAAAAAGCAAAATTCTTTGGAAACATTAATAACCCATAACTCTTTCAAAAAATGTTCAACTGTAACTTAATTTGGAAAGTACATTTTTGGCATCTCAATATATATAAATCACTTTACCTAAGTCGATTTTAATCAATATTTTAGAAAATATGGCCTAAAACGTGAAAAAATTAAAAAAATAATGGCATTTTGTAAAAAAGCAAAATTCTTTGGGAATTTTAATAGCCCATAACTCTTTCAAAAATGTTCAATTGCAACTTTATTTATAAAAGTACATTTCTGGCATCTGAATATATATAAAACACTTTACCGAAGTCGATTTGAATCAATATTTTAGAAAATATGGCGAAAAAAGTGAAAAAATTAAAATAATTGGCGTTTTTAAAAAAGCAAAATTGTTTGGAAAGTTTAATAACCCATAACTCTTTCAAAAAATGTTCAATTGCAACTTTATTTATAAAAGTACATTTCTGGCATCTGAATTATATAAATCACTTTACCGAAGTCGATTTTAATCAATATTATAGAAAATATGGCCAAAAAGGTGAAAAAAATTAAAAAAATTGGCATTTTTAAAAAGCAAAATTCTTTGGAAACTTTAATAACCCATAACTCTTTCAAAAAATGTTCAACTGTAACTTAATTTAGAAAGTAATTTTTTGGCATCTCAATATATATAAATCACTTTACCGAAGTCGATTTGAATCAATATTTTAGAAAATATGGCCTAAAACGTGAAAAAATTAAAAAAAAAATGGCATTTTGTAGAAAAGCAAAATTCTTTGGGAACTTTAATAGCCCATAACTCTTTCAAAAAATGTTCAATTGCAATTTTATTTATAAAAGTACATTTCTGGCATCTCAATATATATAAATCACTTTACCGAAGTCGATTTGAATCAATATTTTAGAAAATATGGCCAAAGAGGTGAAAAAATTAAAAAAATTGTCGTTTTTAAAAAAGCAAAATTCTTTGGAAACTTTAATAACCCATAACTCTTCCAAAAAAGGTTCAATTGCATTTTTATTTGTAAAGTAAATTTCTGGCATCTCAATATATATAAATCCCTTTACCGAAGTCGATTTGAATCAATATTTTAGAAAATATAGCCAAAAAAGGTGAAAAAATTAAAAAAGTTTGCATTTTAAAAAAGCAAACTTATTTGGAAACTTTAATAGCCCATAACTCTTTCAAAAGAGGTTTAACTGCAACTTAATTTGGAAACTACATTTCTGGCATATAAATATATATAAATCACTTTACCGAAGTCGATTTGAATCAATATTTTAGAAAATATGGCCAAAAAGGTGAAAAAATTAAAAAATTGGCATTTTTAAAAAAGCTAAATTCTTTGGAAACTTTAATAACCCATAACTCTTTCAAAAGAGGTTTAACTGCCACTTAATTTGAAAACTACATTTCTGGCACATAAATATATATAAATCTCTTTACCGAAGTCGATTTTAATCAATATTATACAAAATATGGCCAAAAAGGTGAAAAATTAAAAAAATTGGCATTTTTAAAAAAGCAAAATTCTTTGGAAACATTAATAACCCATAACTCTTTCAAAAAATGTTCAACTGTAACTTAATTTGGAAAGTAATTTTTTGGCATCTCAATATATATAAATCACTTTACCGAAGTCGATTTTAATCAATATTTTAGAAAATATGGCCTAAAACGTGAAAAAATTAAAAAAATAATGGCATTTTGTAGAAAAGCAAAATTCTTTGGAAACTTTAATAACCCATAACTCTTTCAAAAAAGGTTCAACTGCAACTTAATTTGGAAACTACATTTCTGGCATATATAAATATATAAATTATTTTACCGAAGTCGATTTAAATCAATATTTTTAGAAAATATGGCCTAAAAAGGTGAAAAAATTATAAAAATTGGCATTTTTAAAAAAGTTAAATTCTTTGGAAACTTTAATAACCCATAACTCCTTCAAAATAGGTTCCACTGCAACTTAATTTGGAAAAGTAATTTTCTGGCATCTCAATATATATAAATCCCTCTACCGAAGTCGATTTGAATCAATATTTTAGAAAATATGGCCTAAAAGGTGTAAAAATTATAAAAATTGGCATTTTTAAAAAAGCAAAATTCTTTGTAAACTTTAATAACCCATAACTCTTTCAAAAAAGGTTCAATTGCAACTTTATTTGTAAAAGTTCATTTTTGGCATCTAAATATATATAAATCACTTTACCGAAGTCAATTTGAATCAATATTTTAGAAAATATGGCCTAAAACGTGAAAAAATTAAAAAAAACTGGCATTTAAGAATATATAAAAAAGGTTCAATTGCAACTTTATTTGTAAAAGTTCATTTTTGGCATCTAAATATATATAAATCAATTTACCGAAGTCGATTTGAATCAATATTTTAGGAAATATGTCCTAAAAGGTGAAAAAAAAAAAAAAAATTGGCATTTTTAAAAAAGCAAAATTATTTGAAAGCTTTAATAACCCATAACTCTTTCAAAAAAGGTTCAATTGCAACTTTATTTGTAAAAGTTCATTTTTGGCATATAAATATATATAAATCACTATACCGAAGTCGATTTGAATCAATATTTTAGAAAATATGGCCTAAAAGGTGAAAAAATTAAAAACAATTGCATTTTTAGAAAAGCAAAATTCTTAGGGAACTTTAATAGCCCATAACTCTTTCAAAAAAGGTTCAACTGCAAATTAATTTGGAAAGTAATTTTCTGGCATCTCAATATATTTAAATCACTCTACCGAAGTCGATTTGAATCAATATTTTAGAAAATATGGCCAAAGAGGTGAAAAAATTAAAAAAATTGTCGTTTTTAAAAAAGCAAAATTCTTTGGAAACTTTAATAACCCATAACTCTTCCAAAAAAGGTTCAATTGCATTTTTATTTGTAAAGTAAATTTCTGGCATCTCAATATATATAAATCCCTTTACCGAAGTCGATTTGAATCAATATTTTAGAAAATATAGCCAAAAAGGTGAAAAAAATTAAAAAAGTTTGCATTTTAAAAAAGCAAACTTATTTGGAAACTTTAATAGCCCATAACTCTTTCAAAAGAGGTTTAACTGCAACTTAATTTGGAAACTACATTTCTGGCATATAAATATATATAAATCACTTTACCGAAGTCGATTTGAATCAATATTTTAGAAAATATGGCCTAAAAGGTGAAAATTAAAAACAATGGCATTTTTAAAAAGCAAAATTCTTAGGGAACTTTAATAGCCCATAACTCTTTCAAAAAAGGTTCAAATTAATTTGGAAAGTAATTTTCTGGCATCTCAATATATTTAAATCACTCTACCGAAGTCGATTTGAATCAATATTTTAGAAAATATTGACTAAAACGGTAAAAAATTTAAAAAAAATGGCATTTTAAGAAAAAGCAAAATTCTTTGGAAACTTTAATAACCCATAACTCTTTCAAAAAAGGTTCAACTGCAACTTAATTTGGAAACTACATTTCTGGCATATATAAATATATAAATTATTTTACCAAAGTCGATTTAAATCAATTTTTTAGAAAATATGGCCTAAAAGGTGAAAAAATTATAAAAATTGGCATTTTTAAAAAAGTTAAATTCTTTGGAAACTTTAATAACCCATAACTCCTTCAAAATAGGTTCCACTGCAACTTAATTTGGAAAGTAATTTTCTGGCATCTCAATATATATAAATCACTCTACCGAAGTCGATTTGAATCAATATTTTAGAAAATATGGCCTAAAAGGTGTAAAAATTATAAAAATTGGCATTTTTAAAAAAGCAAAATTCTTTGAAAACTTTAATAACCCATAACTCTTTCAAAAAAGGTTCAATTGCAACTTTATTTGTAAAAGTTCATTTTTGGCATCTAAATATATATAAATCACTTTACCGAAGTCAATTTGAATCAATATTTTAGAAAATATGGCCTAAAACGTGAAAAAATTAAAAAAAACTGGCATTTAAGAATATATAAAAAAGGTTCAATTGCAACTTTATTTGTAAAAGTTCATTTTTGGCATCTAAATATATATAAATCAATTTACCGAAGTCGATTTGAATCAATATTTTAGGAAATATGTCCTAAAAGGTGAAAAAAAAAAAAAAATTGGCATTTTTAAAAAAGCAAAATTATTTGAAAGCTTTAATAACCCATAACTCTTTCAAAAAAGGTTCAATTGCAACTTTATTTGTAAAAGTTCATTTTTGGCATATAAATATATATAAATCTCTTTACCGAAGTCGATTTGAATCAATATTTTAGAAAATATGGCCTAAAAGGTGAAAAAATTAAAAACAATGGCATTTTTAGAAAAGCAAAATTCTTAGGGAACTTTAATAGCCCATAACTCTTTCAAAAAAGGTTCAACTGCAAATTAATTTGGAAAGTAATTTTCTGGCATCTCAATATATTTAAATCACTCTACCGAAGTCGATTTGAATCAATATTTTAGAAAATATGGACTAAAACGGTAAAAAATTTAAAAAAAATGGCATTTTAAGAAAAGCAAAATTCTTTGGAAACTTTAATAACCCATAACTCTTTCAAAAGAGGTTTAACTGCCACTTAATTTGAAAACTACATTTCTGGCACATAAATATATATAAATCTCTTTACCGAAGTCGATTTTAATAAATATTATACAAAATATGGCCAAAAAGGTGAAAAATTAAAAAAATTGGCATTTTTAAAAAAGCAAAATTCTTTGGAAACTTTAATAACCCATAACTCTTTCAAAAAATGTTCAACTGTAACTTAATTTGGAAAGTAATTTTTTGGCATCTCAATATATATAAATCACTTTACCGAAGTCGATTTTAATCAATATTTTAGAAAATATGGCCTAAAACGTGAAAAAATTAAAAAAATAATGGCATTTTGTAAAAAGCAAAATTCTTTGGGAACTTTAATAGCCCATAACTCTTTCAAAAAAGGTTCAACTGCAACTTAATTTGGAAACTACATTTCTGGCATATAAATATATATAAATCACTTTACCGAAGTCGATTTTAATCAATATTTTAGAAAATATGGCCTAAAAGTGAAAAAATTAAAAAAATTGGCATTTTTAAAAAGCTAAATTCTTTGGAAACTTTAATAACCCATAACTCCTTCAAAAAAGGTTCAACTGCAACTTAATTTGGAAAGTAATTTTCTGGCATCTCAATATATATAAATCACTTTACCGAAGTCGATTTGAATCAATATTATAGAAAATATGGCCTAAAAGGTGAAAAAATTATAAAAATTGGCATTTTAAAAGAAAAATTCTTTGGAAACTTTAATAACCCATAACTCTTTCAAAAAAGGTTCAATTGCAACTTTATTTGTAAAAGTTCATTTTTGGCATCTAAATATATATAATTCACTTTACCGAAGTCAATTTGAATCAATATTTTAGAAAATATGGCTTAAAACGTGAAAAAATTAAAAAAAACTGGCATTTAAGAATATATAAAAAAGGTTCAATTGCAACTTTATTTGTAAAAGTTCATTTTTGGCATCTAAATATATATAAATCAATTTACCGAAGTCGATTTGAATCAATATTTTAGGAAATATGTCCTAAAAGGTGAAAAAAATAAAAAAATTGGCATTTTTAAAAAAGCAAAATTATTTGGAAGCTTTAATAACCCATAACTCTTAAAAAAAAGATTCAACTGCAACTTAATTTAAAAAGTAAATTTCTGGCATCTTAATATATATAAATCACTTTACCGAAGTCGATTTGAATCAATATTTTAGAAAGTATGGCCAAAAAGGTGAAAAAAATAAAAAATTTGGCGTTTTTAAAAAGCAAACTTATTTGGAAACTTTAATAACCCATAACTCTTTCAAAAGAGGTTTAACTGCCACTTAATTTGAAAACTACATTTCTGGCACATAAATATATATAAATCTCTTTACCGAAGTCGATTTTAATCAATATTATACAAAATATGGCCAAAAAGGTGAAAAATTAAAAAAATTGGCATTTTTAAAAAAGCAAAATTCTTTGGAAACTTTAATAACCCATAACTCTTTCAAAAAATGTTCAACTGTAACTTTATTTGGAAAGTAATTTTTTGGCATCTCAATATATATAAAACACTTTACCGAAGTCGATTTGAATCAATATTTTAGAAAATATGGCCAAAAAGGTGAAAAAATTAAAAAAATTGGCATTTTTAAAAAGCAAAATTATTTGGAAGCTTTAATAACGCATAACTCTTAAAAAAAGATTCAACTGCAACTTAATTTGGAAAGTAAATTTACGGCATCTCATTATATATAAATCACTTTACCGAAGTCGATTTGAATCAATATTTTAGAAAATATGGCCAAAAAGGTGAAAAAATTAAAAAATTGGCATTTTTAAAAAAGCTAAATTCTTTGGAAACTTGAATAACCCATAACTCTTTCAAAAGAGGTTTAACTGCCACTTAATTTGAAAACTACATTTCTGGCACATAAATATATATAAATCTCTTTACCGAAGTCGATTTTAATCAATATTATACAAAATATGGCCAAAAAGGTGAAAAAATTAAAAAAATTGGTATTTTTAAAAAAGCAAAATTCTTTGGAAACTTTAATAACCCATAACTCTTTCAAAAAATGTTCAACTGTAACTTAATTTAGAAAGTAATTTTTTGGCATCTCAATATATATAAATCACTTTACCGAAGTCGATTTGAATCAATATTTTAGAAAATATGGCCTAAAACGTGAAAAAATTAAAAAAATGGCATTTTGTAGAAAAGCAAAATTCTTTGGAACTTTAATAGCCCATAACTCTTTCAAAAATGTTCAATTGCAATTTTATTTATAAAAGTACATTTCTGGCATCTCAATATATATAAATCACTTTACCGAAGTCGATTTGAATCAATATTTTAGAAAATATGGCAAAAAAGGTGAAAAAATTAAAAAAATTGTCGTTTTTAAAAAGCAAAATTCTTTGGAAACTTTAATAACCCATAACTCTTCAAAAAAAGGTTCAATTGCATTTTTATTTGTAAAGAAAATTTCTGGCATCTCAATATATATAAATCCCTTTACCGAAGTCGATTTGAATCAATATTTTAGAAAATATAGCCAAAAAGGTGAAAAAATTAAAAAAATTGCATTTTAAAAAAGCAAACTTATTTGGAAACTTTAATAACCCATAACTCTTTCAAAAGAGGTTTAACTGCAACTTAATTTGGAAATTACATTTCTGGCATATAAATATATATAAATCACTTTACCGAAGTCGATTTGAATCAATATTTTAGAAAATATGGCCTAAAAGGTGAAAAAATTAAAAACAATGGCATTTTTAGAAAAGCAAAATTATTAGGGAACTTTAATAACCCATAACTCTTTCAAAAAAGGTTCAACTGCAAATTAATTTGGAAAGTAATTTTCTGGCATCTCAATATATTTAAATCACTCTACCGAAGTCGATTTGAATCAATATTTAAGAAAATATTGACTAAAACGGTTAAAAATTTAAAAAAAAATGGCATTTTAAGAAAAGCAAAATTCTTTGGAAACTTTAATAACCCATAACTCTTTCAAAAAAGGTTCAACTGCAACTTAATTTGGAAACTACATTTCTGGCATATATAAATATATAAATTATTTTACCGAAGTCGATTTAAATCAATTTTTTAGAAAATATGGCCTAAAAAGGTGAAAAAATTATAAAAATTGGCATTTTTAAAAAGCTAAATTCTTTGGAAACTTTAATAACCCATAACTCCTTCAAAATAGGTTCCACTGCAACTTAATTTGGAAAGTAATTTTCTGGCATCTCAATATATATAAATCCCTCTACCGAAGTCGATTTGAATCAATATTTTAGAAAATATGGCCTAAAAGGTGTAAAAATTATAAAAAATTGGCATTTTTAAAAGCAAAATTCTTTGGAAACTTTAATAACCCATAACTCTTTCAAAAAGGTTCAATTGCAACTTTATTTGTAAAAGTTCATTTTTGGCATCTAAATATATATAAATCACTTTACCGAAGTCAATTTGAATCAATATTTTAGAAAATATGGCCTAAAACGTGAAAAAATTAAAAAAAACTGGCATTTAAGAATATATAAAAAAGGTTCAATTGCAACTTTATTTGTAAAAGTTCATTTTGGCATCTAAATATATATAAATCAATTTACCGAAGTCGATTTGAATCAATATTTTAGGAAATATGTCCTAAAAAGGAAAAAAAAAAAATTGGCATTTTTAAAAAAGCAAAATTATTTGAAAGCTTTAATAACCCATAACTCTTTCAAAAAGGTTCAATTGCAACTTTATTTGTAAAAGTTCATTTTTGGCATATAAATATATATAAATCACTTTACCGAAGTCGATTTGAATCAATATTTTAGAAAATATGGCCTAAAAAGGTGAAAAAATTAAAAACAATTGCATTTTTAGAAAAGCAAAATTCTTTGGGAACTTTAATAGCCCATAACTCTTTCAAAAAGGTTCAACTGCAAATTAATTTGGAAAAGTAATTTTCTGGGATCTCAATATATTTAAATCACTCTACCGAAGTCGATTTGAATCAATATTTTAGAAAATATGGCCAAAAAGGTGAAAAAATTAAAAAAATTGTCGTTTTTAAAAAAGCAAAATTCTTTGGAAACTTTAATAACCCATAACTCTTCCAAAAAAGGTTCAATTGCATTTTTATTTGTAAAGTAAATTTCTGGCATCTCAATATATATAAATCCCTTTACCGAAGTCGATTTGAATCAATATTTTAGAAAATATAGCCAAAAAGGTGAAAAAAATTAAAAAAGTTTGCATTTTAAAAAAGCAAACTTATTTGGAAACTTTAATAGCCCATAACTCTTTCAAAAGAGGTTTAACTGCAACTTAATTTGGAAACTACATTTCTGGCATATAAATATATATAAATCACTTTACCGAAGTCGATTTGAATCAATATTTTAGAAAATATGGCCTAAAAGGTGAAAAAATTAAAAACAATGGCATTTTTAGAAAAGCAAAATTCTTAGGGAACTTTAATAGCCCATAACTCTTTCAAAAAAGGTTCAAATTAATTTGGAAAGTAATTTTCTGGCATCTCAATATATTTAAATCACTCTACCGAAGTCGATTTGAATCAATATTTTAGAAAATATGGACTAAAACGGTAAAAAGTTTAAAAAAAAATGGCATTTTAAGAAAAGCAAAATTCTTTGGAAACTTTAATAACCCATAACTCTTTCAAAAAAGGTTCAACTGCAACTTAATTTGGAAACTACATTTCTGGCATATATAAATATATAAATTATTTTACCAAAGTCGATTTAAATCAATTTTTTAGAAAATATGGCCTAAAAGGTGAAAAAATTATAAAAATTGGCATTTTTAAAAAAGTTAAATTCTTTGGAAACTTTAATAACCCATAACTCCTTCAAAATAGGTTCCACTGCAACTTAATTTGGAAAGTAATTTTCTGGCATCTCAATATATATAAATCACTCTACCGAAGTCGATTTGAATCAATATTTTAGAAAATATGGCCTAAAAGGTGTAAAAATTATAAAAATTGGCATTTTTAAAAAGCAAAATTCTTTGAAAACTTTAATAACCCATAACTCTTTCAAAAAGGTTCAATTGCAACTTTATTTGTAAAAGTTCATTTTTGGCATCTAAATATATATAAATCACTTTACCGAAGTCAATTTGAATCAATATTTTAGAAAATATGGCCTAAAACGTGAAAAAAAATTAAAAAAAAACTGGCATTTAAGAATATATAAAAAAGGTTCAATTGCAACTTTATTTGTAAAAGTTCATTTTTGGCATCTAAATATATATAAATCAATTTACCGAAGTCGATTTGAATCAATATTTTAGGAAATATGTCCTAAAAAGGTGAAAAAAAAAAAAAAATTGGCATTTTTAAAAAAGCAAAATTATTTGAAAGCTTTAATAACCCATAACTCTTTCAAAAAAGGTTCAATTGCAACTTTATTTGTAAAGTTCATTTTGGCATATAAATATATATAAATCTCTTTACCGAAGTCGATTTGAATCAATATTTTAGAAAATATGGCCTAAAAAGGTGAAAAAATTAAAAACAATGGCATTTTTAGAAAAGCAAAATTCTTAGGGAACTTTAATAGCCCATAACTCTTTCAAAAAGGTTCAACTGCAAATTAATTTGGAAAGTAATTTTCTGGCATCTCAATATATTTAAATCACTCTACCGAAGTCGATTTGAATCAATATTTTAGAAAATATGGACTAAAACGGTAAAAAATTTAAAAAAAAATGGCATTTTAAGAAAAGCAAAATTCTTTGGAAACTTTAATAACCCATAACTCTTTCAAAAGAGGTTTAACTGCCACTTAATTTGAAAACTACATTTCTGGCACATAAATATATATAAATCTCTTTACCGAAGTCGATTTTAATAAATATTATACAAAATATGGCCAAAAAGGTGAAAAATTAAAAAAATTGGCATTTTTAAAAAAGCAAAATTCTTTGGAAACTTTAATAACCCATAACTCTTTCAAAAAATGTTCAACTGTAACTTAATTTGGAAAGTAATTTTTTGGCATCTCAATATATATAAATCACTTTACCGAAGTCGATTTTAATCAATATTTTAGAAAATATGGCCTAAAACGTGAAAAAATTAAAAAAATAATGGCATTTTGTAGAAAAGCAAAATTCTTTGGGAATTTTAATAGCCCATAACTCTTTCAAAAAAGGTTCAACTGCAACTTAATTTGGAAACTACATTTCTGGCATATAAATATATATAAATCACTTTACCGAAGTCGATTTAAATCAATTTTTTAGAAAATATGGCCTAAAATGTGAAAAAATTATAAAAATTGGCATTTTTAAAAAAGCTAAATTCTTTGGAAACTTTAATAACCCATAACTCCTTCAAAATAGGTTCCACTGCAACTTAATTTGGAAAGTAATTTTCTGGCATCTCAATATATATAAATCACTCTACCGAAGTCGATTTGAATCAATATTATAGAAAATATGGCCTAAAAGCTGAAAAAATTATAAAAATTGGCATTTTTAAAAAAGAAAAATTCTTTGTAAACTTTAATAACCCATAACTCTTTCAAAAAAGGTTCAATTGCAACTTTATTTGTAAAAGTTCATTTTTGGCATCTAAATATATATAATTCACTTTACCGAAGTCAATTTGAATCAATATTTTAGAAAATATGGCTTAAAACGTGAAAAAATTAAAAAAAACTGGCATTTAAGAATATATAAAAAGGTTCAATTGCAACTTTATTTGTAAAAGTTCATTTTTGGCATCTAAATATATATAAACAATTTACCGAAGTCGATTTGAATCAATATTTTAGGAAATATGGCCTAAAAGGTGAAAAAATAAAAAAAATTGGCATTTTTAAAAAACAAAATTATTTGGAAGCTTTAATAACCCATAACTCTTAAAAAAAAGATTCAACTGCAACTTAATTTAAAAAGTAAATTTCTGGCATCTTAATATATATAAATCACTTTACCGAAGTCGATTTGAATCAATATTTTAGAAAATATGGCCAAAAAAGGTGAAAAATTAAAAAAATTTGGCATTTTTAAAAAGCAAACTTATTTGGAAACTTTAATAACCCATAACTCTTTCAAAAGAGGTTTAACTGCAACTTAATTTGAAAACTACATTTCTGGCACATAAATATATATAAATCTCTTTACCGAAGTCGATTTTAATCAATATTATACAAAATATGGCCAAAAAGGTGAAAAATTAAAAAAATTGGCATTTTTAAAAAAGCAAAATTCTTTGGAAACTTTAATAACCCATAACTCTTTCAAAAAATGTTCAACTGTAACTTTATTTGAAAAGTAATTTTTTGGCATCTCAATATATATAAAACACTTTACCTAAGTCGATTTGAATCAATATTTTAGAAAATATGGCCAAAAACGTGAAAAAATTAAAAAAAATTGGCATTTTGTAAAAAAGCAAAATTATTTGGGAACTTTAATAACCCATAACTCTTTCAAAAAATGATTCAATTGCAACTTTATTTGGAAAAGTAAATTTCTGGCATCTGAATATATATAAAACACTTTACCGAAGTCGATTTGAATCAATATTTTAGAAAATATGGCCAAAAGGTGAAAAAATTAAAAAAAATGGCATTTTTAAAAAAGCAAAATTCTTTGGAAACTTTAATAACCCATAACTCTTTCAAAAAAGGTTCAACTGCAACTTAATTTAAAAAATACATTTCTGGCACTCTAAATATATATAAATCACTTTACCGAAGTCGATTTTAATCAATATTATAGAAAATATGGCCAAAAAGGTGAAAAAATTAAAAAAATTGGCATTTTTAAAAAAGCAAAATTCTTTGGAAACTTTAATAACCCATAACTCTTTCAAAAAATGTTCAACTGTAACTTAATTTAGAAAGTAATTTTTTGGCATCTCAATATATATAAATCACTTTACCGAAGTCGATTTGAATCAATATTTTAGAAAATATGGCCTAAAACGTGAAAAAATTAAAAAAAAATGGCATTTTGTAGAAAAGCAAAATTCTTTGGGAACTTTAATAGCCCATAACTCTTTCAAAAAATGTTCAATTGCAATTTTATTTATAAAAGTACATTTCTGGCATCTCAATATATATAAATCACTTTACCGAAGTCGATTTGAATCAATATTTTAGAAAATATGGCCAAAAAGGTGAAAAAATTAAAAAAATTGTCGTTTTTAAAAAAGCAAAATTCTTTGGAAACTTTAATAACCCATAACTCTTCCAAAAAAAGGTTCAATTGCATTTTTATTTGTAAAGAAAATTTCTGGCATCTCAATATATATAAATCCCTTTACCGAAGTCGATTTGAATCAATATTTTAGAAAATATAGCCAAAAAGGTGAAAAAAATTAAAAAAATTTGCATTTTAAAAAAGCAAACTTATTTGGAAACTTTAATAACCCATAACTCTTTCAAAAGAGGTTTAACTGCAACTTAATTTGGAAACTACATTTCTGGCATATAAATATATATAAATCACTTTACCGAAGTCGATTTGAATCAATATTTTAGAAAATATGGCCTAAAAGGTGAAAAAATTAAAAACAATGGCATTTTTAGAAAAGCAAAATTCTTAGGGAACTTTAATAGCCCATAACTCTTTCAAAAAAGGTTCAACTGCAAATTAATTTGGAAAGTAATTTTCTGGCATCTCAATATATTTAAATCACTCTACCGAAGTCGATTTGAATCAATATTTTAGAAAATATTGACTAAAACGGTTAAAAATTTAAAAAAAAATGGCATTTTAAGAAAACCAAAATTCTTTGGAAACTTTAATAACCCATAACTCTTTCAAAAAAGGTTCAACTGCAACTTAATTTGGAAACTACATTTCTGGCATATAAATATATATAAATTATTTTACCGAAGTCGATTTAAATCAATTTTTTAGAAAATATGGCCTAAAAGGTGAAAAAATTATAAAAATTGGCATTTTTAAAAAAGCTAAATTCTTTGGAAACTTTAATAACCCATAACTCCTTCAAAATAGGTTCCACTGCAACTTAATTTGGAAAATAATTTTCTGACATCTCAATATATATAAATCACTCTACCGAAGTCGATTTGAATCAATATTTTAGAAAATATTGGCTAAAACGGTAAAAATTATAAAAAAATGGCATTTTAAAAAAGCAAAATTCTTTGGAAACTTTAATAACCCATAACTCTTTCAAAAAAGGTTCAATTGCAACTTTATTTGTAAAAGTTCATTTTGGCATCTAAATATATATAAATCACTTTACAAGTCAATTTGAATCAATATTTTAGAAAATATGGCAAAACGTGAAAAAATAAAAAAAACTGGCATTTCAAAAAAAAAAAAAGATTCAATTGCAACTTTATTTGTAAAAGTTCATTTTTGGCATCTAAATATATATAAATCAATTTACCGAAGTCGATTTGAATCAATATTTTAGGAAATATGTCCTAAAAGGTGAAAAAAATAAAAAAATTGGCATTTTTAAAAAAGCAAAATTATTTGAAAGCTTTAATAACCCATAACTCTTAAAAAAAAGATTCAACTGCAACTTAATTTGGAAAGTAAATTTCTGGCATCTTAATATATATAAATCACTTTACCGAAGTCGATTTGAATCAATATTTTAGAAAGTATGGCCAAAAAGGTGAAAAAAATAAAAAATTTGGCGTTTTTAAAAAGCAAACTTATTTGGAAACTTTAATAACCCATAACTCTTCCAAAAAAGGTTCATTTGCATTTTAATTTGGAAAGTAAATTTCTGGCATCTCAATATATATAAATCACTTTACCGAAGTCGATTTGAATCAATATTTTAGAAAATATGGCCAAAAAGGTGAAAAAATTATAAAAATTGGCATTTTTAAAAATGCTAAATTCTTTGGAAACTTTAATAACCCATAACTCTTTCAAAATAGGTTCAATTACATTTTTATTTATAAAAGTATGTTTCTGGCATCTGAATATATATAAAACACTTTACCGAAGTCGATTTGAATCAATATTTTAGAAAATATAGCCAAAAAGGTGAAAAAAATTAAAAAAATTTGCATTTTAAAAAAGCAAACTTATTTGGAAACTTTAATAGCCCATAACTCTTTCAAAAGAGGTTTAACTGCAACTTAATTTGGAAACTACATTTCTGGCATATAAATATATATAAATCACTTTACCGAAGTCGATTTGAATCAATATTTTAGAAAATATGGCCTAAAAGGTGAAAAAATTTAAAACAATGGCATTTTTAGAAAAGCAAAATTCTTAGGGAACTTTAATAGCCCATAACTCTTTCAAAAAAGGTTCAACTGCAACTTAATTTGGAAAGTAATTTTCTGGCATCTCAATATATATAAATCACTCTACCGAAGTCGATTTGAATCAATATTTTAGAAAATATGGACTAAAACGGTAAAAAATTTAAAAAAAAAATGGCATTTTAAGAAAACCAAAATTCTTTGGAAACTTTAATAACCCATAACTCTTTCAAAAAAGGTTCAACTGCAACTTAATTTGGAAACTACATTTCTGGCATATAAATATATATAAATTATTATACCGAAGTCGATTTAAATCAATTTTTTACAAAATATGGCCTAAAAGGTGAAAAAATTATAAAAATTGGCATTTTTAAAAAAGCTAAATTCTTTGGAAACTTTAATAACCCATAACTCCTTCAATATAGGTTCCACTGCAACTTAATTTGGAAAGTAATTTTCTGGCATCTCAATATATATAAATCACTCTACCGAAGTCGATTTGAATCAATATTTTAGAAAATATGGCCTAAAAGGTGAAAAAATTATTAAAATTGGCATTTTTAAAAAAGCAAAATTCTTTGTAAACTTTAATAACCCATAACTCTTTCAAAAAAGGTTCAATTGCAACTTTATTTGTAAAAGTTCATTTTTGGCATCTAAATATATATAAATCACTTTACCGAAGTCAATTTGAATCAATATTTTAGAAAATATGGCCTAAAATGTGAAAAAATTAAAAAAAACTGCCATTTAAGAATATATAAAAAAGGTTCAATTGCAACTTTATTTGTAAAAGTTCATTTTTGGCATCTAAATATATATAAATCAATTTACCGAAGTCGATTTGAATCAATATTTTAGGAAATATGTCCTAAAAGGTGAAAAAATTATAAAAATTGGCATTTTTAAAAAAGCTAAATTATTTGGAAGCTTTAATAACCCATAACTCTTAAAAAAAAGATTGAACTGCAACTTAATTTGGAAAGTAAATTTCTGGCATCATAATATATATAAATCACTTTACGGAAGTCGATTTGAATCAATATTTTAGAAAGTATGGCCAAAAAGGTGAAAAAAATAAAAAATTTGGCGTTTTTAAAAAGCAAACTTATTTGGAAACTTTAATAACCCATAACTCTTCCAAAAAAGGTTCATCTGCATTTTAATTTGGAAAGTAAATTTCTGGCATCTCAATATATATAAATCACTTTACCGAAGTCGATTTGAATCAATATTTTAGAAAATATGGCCTAAAAGGTGAAAAAATTATAAAAATTGGCATTTTTAAAAAAGCTAAATAATTTGGAAACTTTAATAACCCATAACTCCTTCAAAATAGGTTCCACTGCAACTTTATTTAGAAAAGTACATTTCTGGCATCTGAATATATATAAAACACTTTACCGAAGTCGATTTGAATCAAAATTTTAGAAAATATGGCCTAAAACGGTGAAAAAATTTAAAAAAATGGCATTTTTAAGAAAAGCAAAATTCTTAGGAAACTTTAATAACCCATAACTCTTTCAAAAAGGTTCAACTGCAACTTAATTTGGAAAGTAATTTTCTGGCATCTCAATATATATAAATCACTTTACCGAAGTCGATTTGAATCAATATTTTAGAAAATATGGACTAAAACGGTAAAAAATTTAAAAAAAATGGCATTTTTAAAAAAGCTAAATTCTTTGGAAACTTTAATAACCCATAACTCTTTCAAAAAGGTTCAACTGCAACTTAATTTGGAAACTACATTTCTGGCATATAAATATATATAAATTATTATACCGAAGTCGATTTAAATCAATTTTTTACAAAATATGGCCTAAAAGGTGAAAAAATTATAAAAATTGGCATTTTTAAAAAAGCTAAATTCTTTGGAAACTTTAATAACCCATAACTCCTTCAAAATAGGTTCCACTGCAACTTAATTTGGAAAGTAATTTATGGCATCTCAATATATATAAATCATTTTACCGAAGTCGATTTGAATCAATATTTTTTAGAAAATATGGCCTAAAAGGTGAAAAAATTATTAAAATTGGCATTTTTAAAAAAGCATAAATTCTTTGTAAACTTTAATAACCCATAACTCTTTCAAAAAGGTTCAATTGCAACTTTATTTGTAAAAGTTCATTTTTGGCATCTAAATATATATAAATCACTTTACCGAAGTCAATTTGAATCAATATTTTAGAAAATATGGCCTAAAACGTGAAAAAATTAAAAAAACAAAACTTGGCAATTTAAGAATATATAAAAAAGGTTCAATTGCAACTTTATTTGTAAAAGTTCATTTTTGGCATCTAAATATATATATAAATCAATTTACCGAAGTCGATTTGAATCAATATTTTAGAAAGTATGGCCTAAAAAAAATTAAAAGGATTAGAAAATAACTAAAAAAATTATAATTGGCGTTTTTAAAAAAGCAAACTTATTTGGAAACTTTAATAACCCATAACTCTTAAAAAAAAGATTCAACTGCATTTTAATTTGGAAAGTAAATTTCTGGCATCTCAATATATATAAATCACTTTACCGAAGTCGATTTGAATCAATATTTTAGAAAATATGGCCAAAAAGGTGAAAAAATTATAAAAATTTGGCATTTTTAAAAAGCTAAATTCTTTGGAAACTTTAATAACCCATAACTCTTCCAAAATAGGTTCAATTGCAACTTTATTTATAAAAGTAAATTTTCTGGCATCTGAATATATATAAAACACTTTACCGAAGTCGATTTGAATCAATATTTTAGAAAATATGGACTAAAACGGTAAAAAAATTTAAAAAAATGGCATTTTAAGAAAAGCAAAATTCTTTGGAAACTTTAATAACCCATAACTCTTTCAAAAAGGTTCAACTGCAACTTAATTTGGAAACTACGTTTCTGGCATATAAATATATAAAAATTATTTTACCGAAGTCGATTTAAATCAATTTTTTAGAAAATATGGCCTAAAAGGTAAAAAATTAAAAAACATTTTAAAAAATTGGCATTTTTAAAACCCATAACTCTCAAAGGTTCTTCTGGAAACTACATTTCTGGCATATAAATATATATAAATTATTTTACCGAAGTCGATTTAAATCAATTTTTTAGAAAATATGGCCTAAAAGGTGAAAAAATTATAAAAATTGGCATTTTTAAAAAAGCTAAATTCTTTGGAAACTTTAATAACCCATAACTCCTTCAAAATAGGTTCCACTGCAACTTAATTTGGAAAGTAATTTTCTGGCATCTCAATATATTTAAATCACTCTACCGAAGTCGATTTGAATCAATATTTTAGAAAATATGGACTAAAACGGTAAAAAATTTAAAAAAAAATGGCATTTTAAGAAAAGCAAAATTCTTTGGAAACTTTAATAACCCATAACTCTTTCAAAAAAGGTTCAACTGCAACTTAATTTGGAAACTACATTTCTGGCATATAAATATATATAAATTATTTTACCGAAGTCGATTTAAATCAATTTTTTAGAAAATATGGCCTAAAAGGTGAAAAAATTATAAAAATTGGCATTTTTAAAAAAGCTAAATAATTTGGAAACTTTAATAACCCATAACTCCTTCAAAATAGGTTCCACTGCAACTTAATTTGGAAAGTAATTTTCTGGCATCTCAATATATATAAATCACTCTACCGAAGTCGATTTGAATCAATATTTTAGAAAATATGGCCTAAAAGGTGAAAAAATTATAAAAATTGGCATTTTTAAAAAAGCAAAATTCTTTGTAAACTTTAATAACCCATAACTCTTTCAAAAAAGGTTCAATTGCAACTTTATTTGTAAAAGTTCATTTTTGGCATCTAAATATATATATAAATCACTTTACCGAAGTCAATTTGAATCAATATTTTAGAAAATATGGCCTAAAACGTGAAAAAATTAAAAAAAACTGGCATTTAAGAATATATAAAAAAGGTTCAAATAGCAAATTTTTTTAATTTGTAAAAAGTTCATTTCTGGCATCTAAATATATATAAATCAATTTACCGAAGTCGATTTGAATCAATATTTTAGAAAATATGGCCTAAAAGGTGAAAAAATTTAAAAAAATTGGCATTTTTAAAAAAGCAAAATTATTTGGAAGCTTTAATAACCCATAACTCTTAAAAAAAAGATTCAACTGCAACTTAATTTGGAAAGTAAATTTCTGGCATCTTAATATATATAAATCACTTTACCGAAGTCGATTTGAATCAATATTTTAGAAAGTATGGCCAAAAGTTGAAAAAAATAAAAAAATTTGGCATTTTTAAAAAGCAAACTTATTTGGAAACTTTAATAACCCATAACTCTTCCAAAAAAGGTTCATTTGCATTTTAATTTGGAAAGTAAATTTCTGGCATCACAATATATATAAATCACTTTACCAAAGTCGATTTGAATCAATATTTTAGAAAATATGGCCAAAAAGGTGAAAAAAATTAAAAAAACTGGCATTTAAGAATATATTAAAAAGGTTCAATTGCAATTTTATTTGGAAAAGTTCATTTTTGGCATCTAAATATATATAAATCAATTTACCGAAGTCGATTTGAATCAATATTTTAGGAAATATGTCCTAAAAGGTGAAAAAAATAAAAAAATTGGCATTTTTAAAAAAGCAAACTTATTTGGAAACTTTAATAACCCATAACTCTTCCAAAAAAGGTTCATTTGCATTTTAATTTGGAAAAAAATTTTTGGCATCACAATATATATAAATCACTTTACCGAAGTCGATTTGAATCAATATTTTAGAAAATATGGCCAAAAAGGTGAAAAAATTATAAAAATTGGCATTTTTAAAAATGCTAAATTCTTTGGAAAATTTAATAACCCATAACTCTTTCAAAATAGGTTCAATTGCAACTTTATTTATAAAAGTATGTTTCTGGCATCTGAGTATATATAAAACACTTTACCGAAGTCGATTTGAATCAATATTTTAGAAAATATGGCCAAAAAGGTGAAATAATTAAAAAAATTGGCATTTTTAAAAAGCAAAATTATTTGGAAGCTTTAATAACGCATAAGTCTTATAAAAAATAGTTCAACTGCAACTTTATTTGGAAAGTAAATTTCTGGCATCTCAATATATATAAATCACTTTATTGAAGTCAATTTGAATCAATATATTGGAAAATATGGCCAAAAAGGTAAAAAAATTAAGAAAATTTGGCGTTTTTATGAAAGCTAAATTCTTTGGAAACTTTAATAACCCATAACTCTTTCAAAAAAGGTTCAACTGCAACTTAATTTGGAAACTACATTTCTGGCATCTGAATATATATAAATCACTTTACCGAAGTCGATTTGAATCAATATTTTAGAAAATATGGACTAAAACGGTAAAAAATTAAAAAAAAAATGGCATTTTAAGAAAAGCAAAATTCTTTGGAAACTTTAATAACCCATAACTCTTTCAAAAAAGGTTCAACTGCAACTTAATTTGGAAACTACATTTCTGGCATATAAATATATATAAATTATTTTACCGAAGTCGATTTAAATCAATTTTTTAAAAAATATGGCCTAAAAGGTGAAAAATTTATAAAAATTGGCATTTTTAAAAAAGCTAAATTCTTTGGAAACTTTAATAACCCATAACTCCTTCAAAATAGGTTCCACTGCAACTTAATTTGGAAACTACATTTCTGGCATATAAATATATATAAATTATTTTACCGAAGTCGATTTAAATCAATTTTTTAGAAAATATGGCCTAAAAGGTGAAAAAATTATAAAAATGGCATTTTTAAAAAAGCTAAATTCTTTGGAAACTTTAATAACCCATAACTCCTTCAAAATAGGTTCCACTGCAACTTAATTTGGAAAGTAATTTTCTGGCATCTCAATATATTTAAATCACTGTACCGAAGTCGATTTGAATCAATATTTTAGAAAATATGGACTAAAACGGTAAAAAATTTAAAAAAAAATGGCATTTTAAGAAAAGCAAAATTCTTTGGAAACTTTAATAACCCATAACTCTTTCAAAAAAGGTTCAACTGCAACTTAATTTGGAAAGTACATTTCTGGCATATAAATATATATAAATTATTTTACCGAAGTCGATTTAAATCAATTTTTTAGAAAATATGGCCTAAAAGGTGAAAAAATATAAAAAATTGGCATTTTTAAAAAAGCTAAATAATTTGGAAACTTTAATAACCCATAACTCCTTCAAAATAGGTTCCACTGCAACTTAATTTGGAAACTACATTTCTGGCATATAAATATATATAAATCACTTTACCGAAGTCGATTTGAATCAATATTTTAGAAAATATGGCCTAAAAGGTGAAAAAATTTAAAACAATGGCATTTTTAGAAAAGCAAAATTCTTAGGGAACTTTAATATCCCATAAACACACCAAAGGTTCAACTGCAACTTAATTTGGAAAGTAATTTTCTGGCATCTCAATATATATAAATCACTCTACCGAAGTCGATTTGAATCAATATTTTAGAAAATATGGACTAAAACGGTAAAAAATTAAAAAAAAATGGCATTTTAAGAAAACCAAAATTCTTTGGAAACTTTAATAACCCATAACTCTTTCAAAAAAGGTTCAACTGCAACTTTATTTGGAAACTACATTTCTGGCATATAAATATATATAAATTATTATACCGAAGTCGATTTAAATCAATTTTTACAAAATATGGCCTAAAAGGTGAAAAAATTATAAAAATTGGCATTTTTAAAAAGCTAAATTCTTTGGAAACTTTAATAACCCATAACTCCTTCAATATAGGTTCCACTGCAACTTAATTTGGAAAGTAATTTTCTGGCATCTCAATATATATAAATCACTCTACCGAAGTCGATTTGAATCAATATTTTAGAAAATATGGCCTAAAAGGTGAAAAAATTATTAAAATTGGCATTTTTAAAAAACCAAAATTCTTTGTAAACTTTAATAACCCATAACTCTTTCAAAAAAGGTTCAATTGCAACTTTATTTGTAAAAGTTGATTTTTGGCATCTAAATATATATAAATCACTTTACCGAAGTCAATTTGAATCAATATTTTAGAAAATATGGCCTAAAACGTGAAAAAATTAAAAAAAACTGGCATTTAAGAATATATAAAAAAGGTTCAATTGCAACTTTATTTGTAAAAGTTCATTTTTGGCATCTAAATATATATAAATCAATTTACCGAAGTCGATTTGAATCAATATTTTAGGAAATATGTCCTAAAAGGTGAAAAAATTATAAAAATTGGCATTTTTAAAAAAGCTAAATTATTTGGAAGCTTTAATAACCCATAACTCTTAAAAAAAAGATTGAACTGCGACTTAATTTGGAAAGTAAATTTCTGGCATCATAATATATATAAATCACTTTACGGAAGTCGATTTGAATCAATATTTTAGAAAGTATGGCCAAAAAGTGAAAAAATAAAAAATTTGGCGTTTTTAAAAAGCAAACTTATTTGGAAACTTTAATAACCCATAACTCTTCCAAAAAAGGTTCTTCTGCATTTTAATTTGGAAAGTAAATTTCTGGCAAAATTATAAAAATTGGCATTTTTAAAAATGCTAAATTCTTTGGAAACTTTAATAACCCATAACTCTTTCAAAATAGGTTCAATTGCAACTTTATTTATAAAAGTATGTTTCTGGCATCTGAATATATATAAAACACTTTACCGAAGTCGATTTGAATCAATATTTTAGAAAATATGGACTAAAACGGTAAAAAATTTAAAAAAAAATGGCATTTTAAGAAAAGCAAAATTCTTTGGAAACTTTAATAACCCATAACTCTTCCAAAAAAGGTTCAACTGCAACTTAATTTGGAAACTACATTTCTGGCATATAAATATATATAAATTATTTTACCGAAGTCGATTTAAATCAATTTTTTAAAAAATATGGCCTAAAAGGTGAAAAATTTATAAAAATTGGCATTTTTAAAAAAGCTAAATTCTTTGGAAACTTTAATAACCCATAACTCCTTCAAAATAGGTTCCACTGCAACTTAATTTGGAAACTACATTTCTGGCATATAAATATATATAAATTATTTTACCGAAGTCGATTTAAATCAATTTGTTAGAAAATATGGCCTAAAAGGTGAAAAAATTATAAAAATTGGCATTTTTAAAAAAGCTAAATTCTTTGGAAACTTTAATAACCCATAACTCCTTCAAAATAGGTTCCACTGCAACTTAATTTGGAAAGTAATTTTCTGGCATCTCAATATATTAAAATCACTCTACCGAAGTCGATTTGAATCAATATTTTAGAAAATATGGACTAAAACGGTAAAAAATTTAAAAAAAAATGGCATTTTAAGAAAAGCAAAATTCTTTGGAAACTTTAATAACCCATAACTCTTTCAAAAAAGGTTCAACTGCAACTTAATTTGGAAACTACATTTCTGGCATATAAATATATATAAATTATTTTACCGAAGTCGATTTAAATCAATTTTTAGAAAATATGGCCTAAAAGGTGAAAAAATTATAAAAATTGGCATTTTTAAAAAAGCTAAATAATTTGGAAACTTTAATAACCCATAACTCCTTCAAAATAGGTTCCACTGCAACTTAATTTGGAAAGTAATTTTCTGGCAATATATATAAATCACTCTACCGAAGTCGATTTGAATCAATATTTTAGAAAATATGGCCTAAAAGGTGAAAAAATTATAAAAATTGGCATTTTTAAAAAAGCAAAATTCTTTGTAAACTTTAATAACCCATAACTCTTTCAAAAAAGGTTCAATTGCTACTTTATTTGTAAAAGTTCATTTTTGGCATCTAAATATATATATAAATCACTTTACCGAAGTCAATTTGAATCAATATTTTAGAAAATATGGCCTAAAACGTGAAAAAATTAAAAAAAACTGGCATTTAAGAATATATAAAAAAGGTTCAATTGCACTTTTTTTTGTAAAAGTTCATTTTTGGCATCTAAATATATATAAATCAATTTACCGAAGTCGATTTGAATCAATATTTTAGGAAATATGTCCTAAAAGGTGAAAAAAATAAAAAAATTGGCATTTTTAAAAAAGCAAAATTATTTGGAAGCTTTAATAACCCATAACTCTTAAAAAAAAGATTCAACTGCAACTTAATTTGGAAAGTAAATTTCTGGCATCTTAATATATATAAATCACTTTACCGAAGTCGATTTGAATCAATATTTTAGAAAGTATGGCCAAAAAGTTGAAAAAAATAAAAAATTTGGCGTTTTTAAAAAGCAAACTTATTTGGAAACTTTAATAACCCATAACTCTTCCAAAAAAGGTTCATTTGCATTTTAATTTGGAAAGTAAATTTCTGGCATCACAATATATATAAATCACTTTACCAAAGTCGATTTGAATCAATATTTTAGAAAATATGGCCAAAAACGTGAAAAAATTAAAAAAAACTGGCATTTAAGAATATATTAAAAAGGTTCAATTGCAATTTTATTTGTAAAAGTTCATTTTTGGCATCTAAATATATATAAATCAATTTACCGAAGTCGATTTGAATCAATATTTTAGGAAATATGTCCTAAAAGGTGAAAAAATTAAAAAAAATTGGCATTTTTAAAAAAGCAAAATTATTTGGAAACTTTAATAACCCATAACTCTTAAAAAAAAGATTCAACTGCAAATTAATTTGGAAAGTAAATTTCTGGCATCTTAATATATATAAATCACTTTACCGAAGTCGATTTGAATCAATATTTTAGAAAGTATGGCCAAAAAGTTGAAAAAAATAAAAAATTTGGCGTTTTTAAAAAGCAAACTTATTTGGAAACTTTAATAACCCATAACTCTTTCAAAAAAGGTTCATTTGCATTTTAATTTGGAAAGTAAATTTCTGGCATCACAATATATATAAATCACTTTACCGAAGTCGATTTGAATCAATATTTTAGAAAATATGGCCAAAAAGGTGAAAAAATTATAAAAATTGGAATTTTTAAAAATGCTAAATTCTTTGGAAACTTTAATAACCCATAACTCTTTCAAAATAGGTTCAATTGCAACTTTATTTATAAAAGTATGTTTCTGGCATCTGAGTATATATAAAACACTTTACCGAAGTCGATTTGAATCAATATTTTAGAAAATATGGCCAAAAAGGTGAAATAATTAAAAAAATTGGCATTTTTAAAAAGCAAAATTATTTGGAAGCTTTAATAACGCATAAGTCTTATAAAAAAAATTCAACTGCAACTTTATTTGGAAAGTAAATTTCTGGCATCTCAATATATATAAATCACTTTATTGAAGTCAATTTGAATCAATATATTGGAAAATATGGCCAAAAAGGTAAAAAAATTAAGAAAATTTGCGTTTTTATGAAAGCTAAATTCTTTGGAAACTTTAATAACCCATAACTCTTTCAAAAAAGGTTCAACTGCAACTTAATTTGGAAACTACATTTCTGGCATCTGAATATATATAAAACACTTTACCGAAGTCGATTTGAATCAATATTTTAGAAAATATGGCCTAAAACGTGAAAAAATTAAAAAAAATGGCATTTTGTAGAAAAGCTAAATTCTTTGGGAACTTTAATAGCCATAACTCTTCCAAAAAATGTTCAATTGCAACTTTATTTATAAAAGTACATTTCTGGCATCTGAATATATATAAAACACTTTACCGAAGTCGATTTGAATCAATATTTTAGAAAATATGGCCAAAAAGGTGAAAAAATTAAAAAAATTGGCATTTTTAAAAAAGCAAAATTATTTGGAAGCTTTAATAGCCCATAACTCTTCCAAAAAAAATTCCATTGCATTTTTATTTGTAAATTAAATTTCTGGCATCTCAATATATATAAATCACTTTACCGAAGTCGATTTTAATCAATCTTTTAGAAAATATGGCCAAAAGGAGAAAAACTTATAAAACTTGGCATTTTTAAAAAAGCTAAATTCTTTGGAAACTTAAATAACCCATAACTCTTCCAAAAAAGGTGCAATAGCATTTTTATTTGTAATGTAAATTTCTGGTATCTCAATATATATAAATCTCTTTACCGAAGTCGATTTGAATCAATATTTTAGAAAATATGGCCAAAAAGGTGAAAAAAATAAAAAAAAAATTGGCATTTTTAAAAAAGCAAACTTATTTGGAAACTTAAATAACCCATAACTCTCCAAAAAAAAATTCCATTGCATTTTTATTTGTAAATTAAATTTCTGGCATCTCAATATATATAAATCACTTTACCGAAGTCGATTTGAATCAATATTTTAGAAAATATGGCCAAATAGGTGAAAAAAAATGTTAAAAAATTGGCATTTTTAAAAAAGCAAACTTATTTGGAAACTTTAATAACCAATAACTCTTCCAAAAAAAATTCCATTGCATTTTTAATTGTAAAGTAAATTTCTGGCATCTCAATATATATAAATCACTTTACCGAAGTCGATTTTAATCAATATTTTAGAAAATATGGCCAAAAAGGAGAAAAACTTATAAAAATTGGCATTTTTAATAAAGCTAAATTCTTTGGAAACTTTAATAACCCATAACTCTTTAAAAAATGTTCAATGGCAACTTTATTTGTAACAGTACATTTCTGGCATCTGAATTATTTAAATCACTTTACCGAAGTCGATTTGAATCAATATTTTAGAAAATATGGCCAAAAAGGTGAAAATATTATAAAAATTGGCATTTTTAAAAAAGCAAACTTATTTGGAAACTTAAATAACCCATAACTCTCCCAAAAAAGGTTCAATAGCATTTTTATTTGTAATGTAAATTTCTGGTATCTCAATATATATAAATCATTTTACCGAAGTCGATTTGAATCAATATTTTAGAAAATATGGCCAAAACGGTGAAAAAAATTTAAAAAAATTGGCATTTTTAAAAAAGCAAACTTATTTGGAAACTTTGATAACCCATAACTCTGCCAAAAAAAATTCCATTGCATTTTTATTTGTAAAGTAAATTTCTGGCATCTCAATATATATAAATCTCTTTACCGAAGTCGATTTGAATCAATATTTTAGAAAATATGGCCAAAAAGGTGAAAAAAATAAAAAAAAATTGGCATTTTTAAAAAAGCAAACTTATTTGGAAACTTAAATAACCCATAACTCTCCAAAAAAAAATTCCATTGCATTTTTATTTGTAAATTAAATTTCTGGCATCTCAATATATATAAATCACTTTACCGAAGTCGATTTGAATCAATATTTTAGAAAATATGGCCAAATAGGTGAAAAAAAATTTAAAAAAATTGGCATTTTTAAAAAAGCAAACTTATTTGGAAACTTTAATAACCAATAACTCTTCCAAAAAAAATTCCATTGCATTTTTAATTGTAAAGTAAATTTCTGGCATCTCAATATATATAAATCACTTTACCGAAGTCGATTTGAATCAATATTTTAGAAAATATGGCCAAAAAGGAGAAAAACTTATAAAAATTGGCATTTTTAAAAAAGCTAAATTCTTTGGAAACTTTAATAACCCATAACTCTTTAAAAAATGTTCAATGGCAACTTTATTTGTAACAGTACATTTCTGGCATCTGAATTATTTAAATCACTTTACCGAAGTCGATTTGAATCAATATTTTAGAAAATATGGCCAAAAAGGTGAAAATATTATAAAAATTGGCATTTTTAAAAAAGCAAACTTATTTGGAAACTTAAATAACCCATAACTCTCCCAAAAAAGGTTCAATAGCATTTTTATTTGTAATGTAAATTTCTGGTATCTCAATATATATAAATCATTTTACCGAAGTCGATTTGAATCAATATTTTAGAAAATATGGCCAAAACGGTGAAAAAAATTTAAAAAAATTGGCATTTTTAAAAAAGCAAACTTATTTGGAAACTTTGATAACCCATAACTCTTCCAAAAATAATTCCATTGCATTTTTATTTGTAAAGTAAATTTCTGGCATCTCAATATATATAAATCACTTTACCGAAGTCGATTTTAATCAATATTTTAGAAAATATGGCCAAAAAGGTGAAAAAATTAAAAAAATTTGCGTTTTTATAAAAGCAAAATTCTTTGGAAACTTTAATAACCCATAACTCTTTCAAAAATGTTCAATGGCAACTTTATTTGTAACAGTACATTTTTGGCATCTGAATATATATAAATCACTTTACCGAAGTCGATTTGAATCAATATTTTAGAAAATATGGCCAAAAAGGTGAAAAATTTAAAAAAATTGGCATTTTTAAAAAAGCAAAATTATTTGGAAGCTTTAATAACCCATAACTCTTAAAAAAATGATTGAACTGCAACTTAATTTGGAAAGTAAATTTCTGGCATCTGAATATATATAAATCACTTTACCGAAATCGATTTGAATCAATATTTTAGAAAATATGGCCAAAAAGGTGAAAAAATTAAAAAAATTTGCGTTTTTATAAAAGCAAAATTCTTTGGAAACTTTAATAACCCATAACTCTTTCAAAAAAGGTTCAACTGCAACTTAATTTGGAAACTACATTTCTCGCATATAAATATATATAAATCACTTTACCGAAGTCGATTTTAATCAATATTTTAGAAAATATGGCCTAAAACGTGAAAAAATTAAAAAAAAAATGGAATTTTTAAAAAAGCAAAATTCTTTTTAAACTTTAATAACCCATAACTCTTTCAAAAAAGGTTCAACTGCAACTTAATTTGGAAAGTCATTTTCTGGCATCTCAATATATATAAATCACTCTACCGAGGTCGATTTAAATCAATATTTTAGAAAATATAGCATAAAAGGTGAAAAAATCATAAAAATTGGCAATTTTAAAAAAGATAAACTCTTTGGAAACTTTAATAACCCATAACTGTTTCAAAAAATGTTCAACTGCAACTTAATTTGGAAACTACATTTCTCGCATTTAAATATATATAAATCACTTTACCGAAGTCGATTTTAATCAATATTTTAGAAAATATGGCCTAAAACGTGAAAAAATTAAAAAAAAATGGAATTTTTAAAAAAGCAAAATTTTTTTTAAACTTAAATAACCCATAACTCTTTCAAAAAAGGTTCAACTGCAACTTAATTTGGAAAGTAATTTTCTGGCATCTCAATATATATAAATCACTCTACCGAGGTCGATTTAAATCAATATTTCAGAAAATATAGCATAAAAGGTGGAAAAATTATGAAAATTGGCAATTTTTAAAAAGAAAAACTCTTTGGAAAATTTAATAACCCATAACTCTTTCAAAAAATGTTCAACTGCAACTTAGTTTGGAAAGTAAATTTGTGGCATCTCAATATATATGAATCACTTTACCGAAGCAGATTTGAATCAATAATTTAGAAAATATGGCCAAAAAGGTGAAAAAATTAAAAAAATTGGCATTTTTAAAAAAGAAAAATTATTTGGAAACTTTAATAACCCATAACTCTTTCAAAAAAGGTTCAACTGCAACTTAATTTGGAAACTACATTTCTGGCATATAAATATATATAAATCACTTTACCGAAGTCGATTTGAATCAATATTTTAGAAAATATGGCCTAAAACGTGAAAAAATTAAAAAAAATGGCATTTTGTAGAAAAGATAAATTCTTTGGGAACTTTTATAGCCCATAACTCTTCCAAAAAATGTTCAATTGCAACTTTATTTATAAAAGTACATTTCTGGCATCTGATTTATTTAAATCACTTTACCGAAGTCGATTTGAATCAATATTTTAGAAAATATGGCCAAAAAGGTGAAAAAATTAAAAAAATTGGCATTTTTAAAAAAGCAAAATTATTTGGAAGCTTTAATAACGCATAACTCTTAAAAAAAAGATTCAACTGCAACTTAATTTGGAAAGTAAATTTCTGGCATCTCAATATATATAAATCACTTTACCGAAGTCGATTTTAATCAATATTTTAGTAAATATGGCCAAAAAGGTGAAAAAAATTTAAAAAATTGGCATTTTTAAAAAAGCAAACTTCTTTGGAAACTTTAATAACCCATAACTCTTCCAAAAATGTTCAATGGCATCTTTATTTGTAAAAGTACATTTCTAGCATCTCAATATATTTAAATCACTTTACCGAAGTCGATTTGAATCAATATTTAAGAAAATATGGCCAAAAAGGTGAAAATATTATAAAAATTGGCATTTTTAAAAAAGCAAACTTATTTGTAAACTTAAATAACCCATAACTCTTCCAAAAAAGGTTCAATAGCATTTTTATTTGTAAAAGTACATTTCTGGCATCTCAATATATATAAATCACTTTACCGAAGTCGATTTGAATCAATATTTTAGAAAATATGGCCAAAAAGGTGAAAAAAATTAAAAAAAATTGGCATTTTTAAAAAAGCAAACTTATTTGGAAACTTTAATAACCCATAACTCTCCAAAAAAAAATTCCATTGCATTTTTATTTGTAAAGTAAATTTCTGGCATCTCAATATATATAAATCACTTTATCGAAGTCGATTTGAATCAATATTTTAGAAAATATGGCCAAAAAGGTGAAAAATTTAAAAAAATTGGCATTTTTAAAAAAGCAAACTTATTTGGAAACTTTAATAACCCATAACTCTTCCAAAAAAATTCCATTGCATTTTTATTTGTAAAGTAAATTTCTGGCATCTCAATATATATAAATCACTTTACCGAAGTCGATTTGAATCAATATTTTAGAAAATATGGCCAAAAAGGTGAAAAACTTATAAAAATTGGCATTTTTAAAAAAGCTAAATTCTTTGGTAACTTTAATAACCCATAACTCTTTCAAAATAGGTTCAATGGCACCTTTATTTATAAAAGTACATTTCTGGCATCTCAATATATATAAATCACTTTACCGAAGTCGATTTGAATCAATATTTTAGAAAATATGGCCAAAAAGGTGAAAAAATTAAAAAAATTGTCGTTTTTAAAAAAGCAAAATTCTTTGGAAACTTTAATAACCCATAACTCTTTCAAAAAAGGTTGAACTGTAACTTAATTTGGAAACTTCATTTCTCGCATATAAATATATATAAATCACTTTACCGAAGTCGATTTTAATCATTATTTTAGAAAATATGGCCAAAAACGTGAAAAAATTAAAAAATAATGGCATTTTGTAAAAAAGCAAAATTCTTTGGAAACTTTAATAGCCCATAACTCTTTCAAAAAATGTTCAATTGCAACTTTATTTATAAAAGTACATTTCTGGCATCTGAATATATATAAAACACTTTACCGAAGTCGATTTGAATCAATATTTTAGAAAACATGGCCAAAAAGGTGAAAAAATTAAAGAAATTGGCATTTTTAAAAAAGAAAAATTCTTTGGGAACTTTAATAGCCCATAACTCTTTCAAAAAATGTTCAATTGCAACTTTATTTATAAAAGTACATTTCTGGCATCTGAATTATATAAATCACTTTACCGAAGTCGATTTGAATCAATATTATAGAAAATATGGCCAAAAAGGTGAAAAAATTAAAAAAATTGGCATTTTTAAAAAAGCAAAATTCTTTGGAAACTTTAATAACCCATAACTCTTTCAAAAAATGTTCAACTGTAACTTAATTTGGAAAGTAATTTTTTGGCATCTCAATATATATAAATCACTTTACCGAAATCGATTTGAATCAATATTTTAGAAAATATGGCCAAAAAGGTGAAAAAATTAAAAAAAATGTCGTTTTTAAAAAAGCAAAATTGTTTGGAAACTTTAATAACCCATAACTCTTTCAAAAAAGGTTCAACTGCAACTTAATTTGGAAAGTAATTTTTTGGCATCTCAATATATATAAATCACTTTACCGAAGTCGATTTGAATCAATATTTTAGAAAATATGGCCTAAAACGTGAAAAAATTAAAAAAAAATGGAATTTTTAAAAAAGCAAAATTTTTTTTAAACTTTAATAACCGATAACTCTTTCAAAAAAGGTTCAACTGCAACTTAATTTGGAAAGTAATTTTCTGGAATCTCAATATATATAAATCACTCTACCGAGGTCGATTTAAATCAATATTTTAGAAAATATAGCATAAAAGGTGGAAAAATTATGAAAATTGGCAATTTTAAAAAAGAAAAACTCTTTGGAAAATTTAATAACCCAAAACTCTTTCAAAAAATGTTCAACTGCAACTTAGTTTGGAAAGTAAATTTCTGGCATCTCAATATATATGAATCACTTTACCGAAGTCGATTTGAATCAATAATTTAGAAAATATGGCCAAAAAGCTGAAAAAATTAAAAAAATTGGCATTTTTAAAAAAACAAATTTCTTTGGAAACTTTAATAACCCATAACTCTTTCAAAAAGGGTTCAACTGCAACTGAATTTCAAAACTACATTTCTGGCATATGAATATATATAAATCACTTTACAGAAGTCGATTTGAATCAATATTTCAGAAAATATGGCCAAAAAGGTGAAAAAATTAAAAAAATTGTCGTTTTTAAAAAAGCAAAATTCTTTGGAAACTTTAATAACCCATAACTCTTTCAAAAAAAGTTCAACTGCAACTTAATTTAGAAACTACATTTCTCGCATATAAATATATATAAATCACTTTACCGAAGTCGATTTTAATCATTATTTTAGAAAATATGGCCTAAAACGTGAAAAAATTAAAAAAATAATGGCATTTTGTAGAAAAGCAAAATTCTTTGGGAACTTTAATAGCCCATAACTCTTTCAAAAAATGTTCAATTGCAACTTTATTTATAAAACTACATTTCTGGCATCTGAATATATATAAATCACTTTACCGAAGTCGATTTGAATCAGTATTTTAGAAAATATGGCCTAAAACGTGAAAAAATTAAAAAAAATGGCATTTTGTAGAAAAGCTAAATTCTTTGGGAACTTTTATAGCCCATAACTCTTCCAAAAAATGTTCAATTGCAACTTTATTTATAAAAGTACATTTCTGGCATCTGAATATATATAAAACACTTTACCGAAGTCGATTTGAAACAATATTTTAGAAAATAAGGCCAAAAAGGTGAAAAAATTAAAAAAATTGGCATTTTTAAAAAAGCAAAATTATTTGGAAGCTTTAATAACGCATAACTCTTAAAAAGATTCAACTGCAACATAATTTGGAAAGTAATTTTCTGGCATTTCAATATATATAAATCACTTTACCGAAGTCGATTTTAATCAATATTTTAGAAAATATGGCCAAAAAGGAGAAAAACTTATAAAAATTGGCATTTTTAAAAAAGCTAAATTTTTTGGAAACTTTAATAACCCATAACTCTTTCAAAAATGTTCAATGGCAACTTTATTTGTAAAAGTACATTTCTGGCATCTGAATTATTTAAATCACTTTACCGAAGTCGATTTGAATCAATATTTTAGAAAATATGGCCAAAAAGGTGAAAATATTATAAAAATTAGCATTTTTAAAAAAGCAAAATTATTTGGAATCTTTAATAACCCATAACTCTTCCAAAACAAATTCCATTGCATTTTTATTTGTAAAGTAAATTTCTGGCATCTCAATATATATAAATCACTTTACCGAAGTCGATTTTAATCAATATTTTAGAAAATATGGCCAAAAAGGAGAAAAACTTATAAAAATTGGCATTTTTAAAAAGCTACATTCTTTGGTAACTTTAATAACCCATAACTCTTTCAAAAATGTTCAATGGCAACTTTATTTGTAAAAGTACATTTCTGGCATCTGAATTATTTAAATCACTTTACCGAAGTCGATTTGAATCAATATTTTAGAAAATATGGCCAAAAAGGTGAAAATATTATAAAAATTGGCATTTTTAAAAAAGCAAACTTATTTGGAAACTTAAATAACCCATAACTCTTCCAACAAAGGTTCAATAGCATTTTTATTTGTAATGTAAATTTCTGCTATCTCAATATATATAAATCATTTTACCGAAGTCGATTTAAATCAATATTTTAGAAAATATGGCCAAAAAGGTGAAAAAAATTAAAAAAAATTGGCATTTTTAAAAAAACAAATTTCTTTGGAAACTTTAATAACCCATAACTCTTTCAAAAAAGGTTCAACTGCAACTGAATTTCAAAACTACATTTCTGGCATATGAATATATATAAATCACTTTACAGAAGTCGATTTGAATCAATATTTCAGAAAATATGGCCAAAAAGGTGAAAAAATTAAAAAATTGTCGTTTTTAAAAAAGCAAAATTGTTTGGAAACTTTAATAACCCATAACTCTTTCAAAAAAAGTTCAACTGCAACTTAATTTAGAAACTACATTTCTGGCATATAAATATATATAAATCACTTTACCGAAGTCGATTTGAATCAATATTTTAGAAAATATGGCCTAAAAACGTGAAAAAATTAAAAAAATGGCATTTTTAGAAAAGCTAAATTCTTTGGGAACTTTTATAGCCCATAACTCTTCCAAAAAATGTTCAATTGCAACCTTATTTATAAAAGTACATTTCTGGCATCTGAATATATATAAAACAATTTACCGAAGTGGATTTGAATCAATATTTTAGAAAATATGGCCAAAAAGCTGAAAAAATTAAAAAAATTGGCATTTTTAAAAAAGCAAAATTATTTGGAAGCTTTAATAACGCATAACTCTTAAAAAAAAGATTCAACTGCAACTTAATTTGGAAAGTAATTTTCTGGCATTTCAATATATATAAATCACTTTACCGAAGTCGATTTTAATCAATATTTTAGAAAATATGGCCAAAAAGGAGAAAAACTTATAAAAATTGGCATTTTTAAAAAGCTACATTCTTTGGTAACTTTAATAACCCATAACTCTTTCAAAAATGTTCAATGGCAACTTTATTGGTAAAAGTACATTTCTGGCATCTGAATTATTTAAATCACTTTACCGAAGTCGATTTGAATCAATATTTTAGAAAATATGGCCAAAAGGTGAAAATATTATAAAATTGGCATTTTTAAAAAGCAAACTTATTTGGAAACTTAAATAACCCATAACTCTTCCAAAAAAGGTTCAATAGCATTTTTATTTGTAATGTAAATTTCTGCTATCTCAATATATATAAATCATTTTACCGAAGTCGATTTGAATCAATATTTTAGAAAATATGGCCAAAAGGTGAAAAAATTAAAAAAAATTGGCATTTTTAAAAAAACAAATTTCTTTGGAAACTTTAATAACCCATAACTCTTTCAAAAAAGGTTCAACTGCAACTGAATTTCAAAACTACATTTCTGGCATATGAATATATATAAATGACTTTACAGAAGTCGATTTGAATCAATATTTCAGAAAATATGGCCAAAAAGGTGAAAAAATTAAAAAAATTGTCGTTTTTAAAAAAGCAAAATTGTTTGGAAACTTTAATAACCCATAACTCTTTCAAAAAAGTTCAACTGCAACTTAATTTAGAAACTACATTTCTGGCATATAAATATATATAAATCACTTTACCGAAGTCGATTTGAATCAATATTTTAGAAAATATGGCCTAAAACGTGAAAAAATTAAAAAAAATGGCATTTTGTAGAAAAGCTAAATTCTTTGGGAACTTTTATAGCCCATAACTCTTCCAAAAAATGTTCAATTGCAACCTTATTTATAAAAGTACATTTCTGGCATCTGAATATATATAAAACAATTTACCGAAGTGGATTTGAATCAATATTTTAGAAAATATGGCCAAAAAGGTGAAAAAATTAAAAAATTGGCATTTTTAAAAAAGCAAAATTATTTGGAAGCTTTAATAACGCATAACTCTTAAAAAAAAGATTCAACTGCAACTTAATTTGGAAAGTAATTTTCTGGCATTTCAATATATATAAATCACTTTACCGAAGTCGATTTTAATCAATATTTTAGAAAATATGGCCAAAAAGGAGAAAAACTTATAAAAATTGGCATTTTTAAAAAAGCTAAATTTTTTGGAAACTTTAATAACCCATAACTCTTTCAAAAATGTTCAATGGCAAATTTATTTGTAAAAGTACATTTCTGGCATCTGAATTATTTAAATCACTTTACCGAAGTCGATTTGAATCAATATTTTAGAAAATATGGCCAAAAAGGTGAAAATATTATAAAAATTGGCATTTTTAAAAAAGCAAACTTATTTGGAAACTTTAATAACCCATAACTCTTCCAAAACAAATTCCATAGCATTTTTATTTGTAAAGTAAATTTCTGGCATCTCAATATATATAAATCACTTTACCGAAGTCGATTTTAATCAATATTTTAGAAAATATGGCCAAAAAGGAGAAGAACTTATAAAAATTGGCATTTTTAAAAAGCTACATTCTTTGGTAACTTTAATAACCCATAACTCTTTCAAAAATGTTCAATGGCAACTTTATTTGTAAAAGTATATTTCTGGCATCTGAATTATTTAAATCACTTTACCGAAGTCGATTTGAATCAATATTTTAGAAAATATGGCCAAAAAGGTGAAAATATTATAAAAATTGCCATTTTTAAAAAAGCAAACTTATTTGGAAAATTAAATAACCCATAACTCTTCCAAAAAAGGTTCAATAGCATTTTTATTTGTAATGTAAATTTCTGGTATCTCAATATATATAAATCATTTTACCGAAGTCGATTTGAATCAATATTTTAGAAAATATGGCCAAAAAGGTGAAAAAATTAAAAAAAATTGGCATTTTTAAAAAAGCAAACTTATTTGGAAACTTTAATAACCCATAACTCTCCAAAAAAAATTCCATTGCATTTTTATTTGTAAAGTAAATTTCTGGCATCTCAATATATATAAATCACTTTACCGAAGTCGATTTGAATCAATATTTTAGAAAATATGGCCAAAAAGGTGAAAATATTATAAAAATTGGCATTTTTAAAAAAGCAAACTTATTTGGAAACTTTAATAACCCATAACTCTTCCAAAACAAATTCCATAGCATTTTTATTTGTAAAGTAAATTTCTGGCATCTCAATATATATAAATCACTTTACCGAAGTCGATTTTAATCAATATTTTAGAAAATATGGCCAAAAAGGAGAAAAACTTATTAAAATTGGCATTTTTAAAAAAGCTACATTCTTTGGTAACTTTAATAACCCATAACTCTTTCAAAAATGTTCAATGGCAACTTTATTTGTAAAAGTATATTTCTGGCATCTGAATTATTTAAATCACTTTACCGAAGTCGATTTGAATCAATATTTTAGAAAATATGGCCAAAAAGGTGAAAATATTATAAAATTGGCATTTTTAAAAAAGCAAACTTAGTTGGAAACTTAAATAACCCATAACTCTTCCAAAAAAGGTTCAATAGCATTTTTATTTATAAAAGTACATTTCTGGCATCTGAATATATATAAAACAATTTACCGAAGTCGATTTGAATCAATATTTTAGAAAATATGGCCAAAAAGGTGAAAATATTATAAAAATTGGCATTTTTAAAAAAGCAAACTTATTTGGAAACTTTAATAACCCATAACTCTTCCAAAACAAATTCCATAGCATTTTTATTTGTAAAGTAAATTTCTGGCATCTCAATATATATAAATCACTTTACCGAAGTCGATTTTAATCAATATTTTAGAAAATATGGCCAAAAAGGAGAAGAACTTATAAAAATTGGCATTTTTAAAAAAGCTACATTCTTTGGTAACTTTAATAACCCATAACTCTTTCAAAATGTTCAATGGCAACTTTATTTGTAAAAGTATATTTCTGGCATCTGAATTATTTAAATCACTTTACCGAAGTCGATTTGAATCAATATTTTAGAAAATATGGCCAAAAAGGTGAAAATATTATAAAAATTGGCATTTTTAAAAAAAACTTATTTGGAAACTTAAATAACCCATAACTCTTCCAAAAAAGGTTCAATAGCATTTTTATTTGTAATGTAAATTTCTGGTATCTCAATATATATAAATCATTTTACCGAAGTCGATTTGAATCAATATTTTAGAAAATATGGCCAAAAAGGTGAAAAATAAAAAAAATTGGCATTTTTAAAAAAGCAAACTTATTTGGAAACTTTAATAACCCATAACTCTCCAAAAAAAAATTCCATTGCATTTTTATTTGTAAAGTAAATTTCTGGCATCTCAATATATATAAATCACTTTACCGAAGTCGATTTGAATCAATATTTTAGAAAATATGGCCAAAAAGGTGAAAATATTATAAAAATTGGCATTTTTAAAAAAGCAAACTTATTTGGAAACTTTAATAACCCATAACTCTTCCAAAACAAATTCCATAGCATTTTTATTTGTAAAGTAAATTTCTGGCATCTCAATATATATAAATCACTTTACCGAAGTCGATTTTAATCAATATTTTAGAAAATATGGCCTAAAAGGAGAAAAACTTATTAAAATTGGCATTTTTAAAAAGCTACATTCTTTGGTAAACTTTAATAACCCATAACTCTTTCAAAAATGTTCAATGGCAACTTTATTTGTAAAAGTATATTTCTGGCATCTGAATTATTTAAATCACTTTTACCGAAGTCGATTTGAATCAATATTTTAGAAAATATGGCCAAAAAGGTGAAAATATTATAAAAATTGGCATTTTTAAAAAAGCAAACTTATTTGGAAACTTAAATAACCCATAACTCTTCCAAAAAGGTTCAATAGCATTTTTATTTATAAAAGTACATTTCTGGCATCTGAATATATATAAAACAATTTACCGAAGTGGATTTGAATCAATATTTTAGAAAATATGGCCAAAAAGGTGAAAAAATTAAAAAAATTGGCATTTTTAAAAAAGCAAAATTATTTGGAAGCTTTAATAACGCATAACTCTTAAAAAAAAGATTCAACTGCAACTTAATTTGGAAAGTAATTTTCTGGCATTTCAATATATATAAATCACTTTACCGAAGTCGATTTTAATCAATATTTTAGAAAATATGGCCAAAAAAGGACAAAAAACTTATAAAAATTGGCATTTTTAAAAAAGCTAAATTTTTTGGAAACTTTAATAACCCATAACTCTTTCAAAAATGTTCAATGGCAAATTTATTTGTAAAAGTACATTTCTGGCATCTGAATTATTTAAATCACTTTACCGAAGTCGATTTGAATCAATATTTTAGAAAATATGGCCAAAAGGTGAAAATATTATAAAAATTGGCATTTTTAAAAAAGCAAACTTATTTGGAAACTTTAATAACCCATAACTCTTCCAAAACAAATTCCATAGCATTTTTATTTGTAAAGTAAATTTCTGGCATCTCAATATATATAAATCACTTTACCGAAGTCGATTTTAATCAATATTTTAGAAAATATGGCCAAAAGGAGAAGAACTTATAAAAATTGGCATTTTTAAAAAAGCTACATTCTTTTGGTAACTTTAATAACCCATAACTCTTTCAAAAATGTTCAATGGCAACTTTATTTGTAAAAGTATATTTCTGGCATCTGAATTATTTAAATCACTTTACCGAAGTCGATTTGAATCAATATTTTAGAAAATATGGCCAAAAAGGTGAAAATATTATAAAAATTGGCATTTTTAAAAAAGCAAACTTATTTGGAAACTTAAATAACCCATAACTCTTCCAAAAAAGGTTCAATAGCATTTTTATTTGTAATGTAAATTTCTGGTATCTCAATATATATAAATCATTTTACCGAAGTCGATTTGAATCAATATTTTAGAAAATATGGCCAAAAAGGTGAAAAAAATTAAAAAAAAATTGGCATTTTTAAAAAAGCAAACTTATTTGGAAACTTTAATAACCCATAACTCTCCAAAAAAAAATTCCATTGCATTTTTATTTGTAAAGTAAATTTCTGGCATCTCAATATATATAAATCACTTTACCGAAGTCGATTTGAATCAATATTTTAGAAAATATGGCCAAAAAGGTGAAAATATTATAAAAATTGGCATTTTTAAAAAAGCAAACTTATTTGGAAACTTTAATAACCCATAACTCTTCCAAAACAAATTCCATAGCATTTTTATTTGTAAAGTAAATTTCTGGCATCTCAATATATATAAATCACTTTACCGAAGTCGATTTTAATCAATATTTTAGAAAATATGGCCAAAAAGGAGAAAAACTTATTAAAATTGGCATTTTTAAAAAAGCTACATTCTTTGGTAACTTTAATAACCCATAACTCTTTCAAAAATGTTCAATGGCAACTTTATTTGTAAAAGTATATTTCTGGCATCTGAATTATTTAAATCACTTTACCGAAGTCGATTTGAATCAATATTTTAGAAAATATGGCCAAAAAGGTGAAAATATTATAAAAATTGGCATTTTTAAAAAAGCAAACTTATTTGGAAACTTAAATAACCCATAACTCTTCCAAAAAAGGTTCAATAGCATTTTTATTTATAAAAGTACATTTCTGGCATCTGAATATATATAAAACAATTTACCGAAGTGGATTTGAATCAATATTTTAGAAAATATGGCCAAAAAGGTGAAAAAATTAAAAAAATTGGCATTTTTAAAAAAGCAAAATTATTTGGAAGCTTTAATAACGCATAACTCTTAAAAAAAAGATTCAACTGCAACTTAATTTGGAAAGTAATTTTCTGGCATTTCAATATATATAAATCACTTTACCGAAGTCGATTTTAATCAATATTTTAGAAAATATGGCCAAAAAGGAGAAAAACTTATAAAAATTGGCATTTTTAAAAAAGCTAAATTTTTTGGAAACTTTAATAACCCATAACTCTTTCAAAAATGTTCAATGGCAAATTTATTTGTAAAAGTACATTTCTGGCATCTGAATTATTTAAATCACTTTACCGAAGTCGATTTGAATCAATATTTTAGAAAATATGGCCAAAAAGGTGAAAATATTATAAAAAATTGGCATTTTTAAAAAAGCAAACTTATTTGGAAACTTTAATAACCCATAACTCTTCCAAAACAAATTCCATAGCATTTTTATTTGTAAAGTAAATTTCTGGCATCTCAATATATATAAATCACTTTACCGAAGTCGATTTTAATCAATATTTTAGAAAATATGGCCAAAAAGGAGAAGAACTTATAAAAATTGGCATTTTTAAAAAAGCTACATTCTTTGGTAACTTTAATAACCCATAACTCTTTCAAAAATGTTCAATGGCAACTTTATTTGTAAAAGTATATTTCTGGCATCTGAATTATTTAAATCACTTTACCGAAGTCGATTTGAATCAATATTTTAGAAAATATGGCCAAAAAGGTGAAAATATTATAAAAAATTGGCATTTTTAAAAAAGCAAACTTATTTGGAAACTTAAATAACCCATAACTCTTCCAAAAAAGGTTCAATAGCATTTTTATTTGTAATGTAAATTTCTGGTATCTCAATATATATAAATCATTTTACCGAAGTCGATTTGAATCAATATTTTAGAAAATATGGCCAAAAAGGTGAAAAAAATTAAAAAAAAATTGGCATTTTTAAAAAAGCAAACTTATTTGGAAACTTTAATAACCCATAACTCTCCAAAAAAAAATTCCATTGCATTTTTATTTGTAAAGTAAATTTCTGGCATCTCAATATATATAAATCACTTTACCGAAGTCGATTTGAATCAATATTTTAGAAAATATGGCCAAAAAGGTGAAAATATTATAAAAAATTGGCATTTTTAAAAAGCAAACTTATTTGGAAACTTTAATAACCCATAACTCTTCCAAAACAAATTCCATAGCATTTTATTTGTAAAAGTAAATTTCTGGCATCTCAATATATATAAATCACTTTACCGAAGTCGATTTTAATCAATATTTTAGAAAATATGGCCAAAAAGGAGAAAAACTTATTAAAATTGGCATTTTTAAAAAAGCTACATTCTTTGGTAACTTTAATAACCCATAACTCTTTCAAAAATGTTCAATGGCAACTTTATTTGTAAAAGTATATTTCTGGCATCTGAATTATTTAAATCACTTTACCGAAGTCGATTTGAATCAATATTTTAGAAAATATGGCCAAAAAGGTGAAAATAATTATAAAAATTGGCATTTTTAAAAAAGCAAACTTATTTGGAAACTTAAATAACCCATAACTCTTCCAAAAAAGGTTCAATAGCATTTTTATTTGTAATGTAAATTTCTGGTATCTCAATATATATAAATCATTTTACCGAAGTCGATTTGAATCAATATTTTAGAAAATATGGCCAAAAAGGTGAAAAAAATTAAAAAAAATTGGCATTTTTAAAAAAGCAAACTTATTTGGAAACTTTAATAACCCATAACTCTCCAAAAAAATTCCATTGCATTTTTATTTGTAAAAGTAAATTTCTGGCATCTCAATATATATAAATCACTTTACCGAAGTCGATTTGAATCAATATTTTAGAAAATATGGCCAAAAAGGTGAAAAACTTATAAAAATTGGCATTTTTAAAAAAGCTAAATTCTTTGCAAACTTTAATAACCCATAACTCTTTCAAAAAAGGTTCAACTGCAACTTAATTTGGAAACTACATTTCTGGCATATAAATATATATAAATCACTTTACCGAAATCGAATTTAACCAATATTTTAGAAAATATGGCCTAAAACGTGAAAAAATTAAAAAAATTGTCGTTTTTAAAAAAGTAAAATTCTTTGGAAACTTTAATAACCCATAACTCTTTCAAAAAAGGTTCAACTGTAACTTAATTTGGAAAGTAATTTTTTGGCATCTCAATATATATAAATCACTTTACCGAAGTCCATTTGAATCAATATTTTAGAAAATATGGCCAAAAAGGTGAAAAAATTAAAAAAATTGTCGTTTTTTAAGAAGCAAAATTCTTTGGATACTTTAATAACCCATAACTCTTTCAAAAAATGTTCAATTGCAACTTTATTTATAAAAGTACATTTCTGGCATATTAATTATATAAATCACTTTACCGAAGTCGATTTGAATCAATATTATACAAAATATGGCCAAAAAGGTGAAAAAATTAAAAAAATTGGCATTTTTAAAAAATCAAAATTCTTTGGAAACTTTAATAACCCATAACTCTTTCAAAAAATGTTCAACTGTAACTTAATTTGGAAAGTAATTTTCTGGCATCTCAATATATATAAATCTCTTTACCGAAGTCGATTTTAATCAATATTATACAAAATATGGCCAAAAAGGTGAAAAAATTATAAAAATTGACATTTTTAAAAAAGCAAAATTCTTTGGAAACTTTAATAACCCATAACTCTTCAAAAAATGTTCAACTGTAACTTAATTTGGAAAGTAATTTTTTGGCATCTCAATATATATAAATCACTTTACCGAAGTCGATTTGAATCAATATTTTAGAAAATATGACCTAAAACGTGAAAAAATTAAAAAAAAATGGAATTTTTAAAAAAGCAAAATTTTTTTTAAACTTTAATAACCCATAACTCTTTCAAAAAAGGTTCAACTGCAACTTAATTTGGAAAGTAATTTTCTGGCATCTCAATATATATAAATAACTCTACCGAGGTCGATTTACATCAATATTTTAGAAAATATAGCATAAAAGGTGGAAAAATTATGAAAATTGGCAATTTTAAAAAAGAAAAACTCTTTGGAAAATTTAATAACCCATAACTCTTTCAAAAAAGGTTCAATTGCAACTTAGTTTGGAAAGTAAATTTCTGGCATCTCAATATATATGAATCACTTTACCGAAGTCGATTTGAATCAATAATTTAGAAAAGATGGCCAAAAAGGTGAAAAAATTAAAAAAAATGGCATTTTTAAAAAAGCAAATTTCTTTGGAAACTTTAATAACCCATAACTCTTTCAAAAAAGGTTCAACTGCAACTGAATTTCAAAACTACATTTCTGGCATATGAATATATATAAATCACTTTACAGAAGTCGATTTGAATCAATATTTTAGAAAATATGGCCAAAAAGGTGAAAAAATTAAAAAAATTGTCGTTTTTAAAAAAGCAAAATTCTTTGGAAACTTTAATAACCCATAACTCTTTCAAAAAAAGTTCAACTGCAACTTAATTTAGAAAATACATTTTTGGCATATAAATATATATAAATCACTTTACCGAAGTCGATTTGAATCAATATTTTAGAAAATATGGCCTAAGACGTGAAAAAATTAAAAAAAATGGCATTTTGTAGAAAAGCAAAATTCTTTGGGAACTTTTATAGCCCATAACTCTTCCAAAAAATATTCAATTGCAACTTTATTTATAAACGTAAATTTCTGGCATCTCAATATATATAAAACACTTTATCGAAGTCGATTTGAATCAATATTTTAGAAAATATGGCCAAAAAGGTAAAAAAAAATTAAAAAAAATTGGCATTTTTAAACAAGCAAACTTATTTGGAAACTTTAATAACCCATAACTCTTCCAAAAAAAATTCCATTGCATTTTTATTTGTAAAGTAAATTTCCGGCATCTCAATATATATAAATCACTTTACCGAAGTCGATTTTAATCAATATTTTAGAAAATATGGCCAAAAAGGTGAAAAATTAAAAAAATTGGCATTTTTATAAAAAGCAAAATTATTTGGAAACTTTAATAACCCATAACTCTTTCAAAAAAGTTCAACTGCAACTTAATTTGGAAACTTCATTTCTGGCATATAAATATATATAAATCACTTTACCGAAGTCGATTTGAATCAATATTTTAGAAAATATGGCCAAAAAGGTGAAGAAATTAAAAAAATTGTCGTTTTTAAAAAAGGAAAATTCTTTGGAAACTTTAATAACCCATAACTCTTTCAAAAAAGGTTCAACTGCAACTTAATTTGGAAACTACATTTCTCGCATATAAATATATATAAATCACTTTACCGAAGTCGATTTTAATCAATATTTTAGAAAATATAGCCTAAAACGTGAAAAAATTAAAAAAATAATGGCATTTTTAAAAAAGAAAAATTATTTGGGAACTTTAATAACCCATAACTCTTTCAAAAAATGTTCAATTGCAACTTTATTTATAAAAGTACATTTCTGGCGTCTGAATTATATAAATCACTTTACCGAAGTCGATTTGAATCAATATTTTAGAAAATATGGCCTAACCCGTGAAAAAATTAAAAAAAAATGGCATTTTGTAGAAAAGCAAAATTCTTTGGGAACTTTAATAGCCCATAACTCTTTCAAAAAATGTTCAATTGCAACTTTATTTATAAAAGTACATTTCTGGCATCTGAATTATATAAATCACTTTACCGAAGTCGATTTGAATCAATATTATAGAAAATATGGCCAAAAAGGTGAAAAAATTAAAAAAATTGGCATTTTTAAAAAAGCAAAATTCTTTGGAAACTTTAATAACCCATAACTCTTTCAAAAAATGTTCAACTGTAACTTAATTTGGAAAATAATTTTTTGGCATCTCAATATATATAAATCACTTTACCGAAGTCGATTTGAATCAATATTTTATAAAATATGGCCAAAAAGGTGAAAAAATTAAAAAAAATGTCGTTTTTAAAAAAGCAAAATTCTTTGGAAACTTTAATAACCCATAACTCTTTCAAAAAAGGTTCAACTGCAACTTAATTTGGAAACTACATTTCTCGCATATAAATATATATAAATCACTTTACCGAAGTCGATTTTAGTCAATATTTTAGAAAATATGGCCTAAAACGTGAAAAAATTAAAAAAATAATGGCATTTTGTAGAAAAGCAAAATTCTTTGGGAACTTTAATAGCCCATAACTCTTTCAAAAACTGTTCAATTGCAACTTAATTTGAAAAGTACATTTCTGGCATCTGAATATATATAAAACACTTTACCGAAGTCGATTTGAATCAATATTTTAGAAAATATGGCCAAAAAGGTGAAAAAATTAAAAAAATTGGCATTTTTAAAAAAGAAAAATTATTTGGAAACTTTAATAACCCATAACTCTTTCAAAAAATGTTCAATTGCAACTTTATTTATAAAAGTACATTTCTGGCATCTGAATTATATAAATCACTTTACCGAAGTTTTAACAAAGAAAATATGGCCAAAAAGGTGAAAAAATTAAAAAAATTGGCATTTTTAAAAAAGCAAAATTCTTTGGAAACTTTAATAACCAATAACTCTTTCAAAAAATGTTCAACTGTAACTTAATTTGGAAAGTAATTTTTTGGCATCTCAATATATATAAATCTCTTTGCCGAAGTCGATTTTAATCAATATTTTAGAAAATATGGACTAAAACGTGAAAAAATTAAAAAAAAATGGCATTTTAAGAAAAGCAAAATTCTTTGGAAAATTTAATAACCCATAACTCTTTCAAAAAATGTTCAACTGCAACTTAATTTGAAAACTACATTTCTGGCATATAAATATATATAAATCACTTTGCCGAAGTCGATTTGAATCAATATTTTAGAAAATATGGCCTAAAACGTGAAAAAATTAAAAAAAATTGCATTTTTAGAAAAGAAAAATTCTTTGGAAACTTTAATAACCCATAACACTTTCAAAAAAGGTTCAACTGCAACTTAATTTGGAAACTACATTTCTCGCATATAAATATATATAAATCACTTTACCGAAGTCGATTCGAATCAATATTTTAGAAAATATGGCCTAAAACGTGAAAAAATTAAAAAAATAATGGCATTTTGTAGAAAAGCAAAATTCTTTGGGAACTTTAATAGCCCATAACTCTTTCAAAAAATGTACAATTGCAACTTTATTTATAAAAGTACATTTCTGGCATCTGAATATATATAAAACACTTTAACGAAGTCGATTTGAATCAATATTTTAGAAAATATGGCCAAAAAGGTGAAAAAATTAAAAAAATTGGCATTATTAAAAAAGAAAAATTATTTGGAAACTTTAATAACCCATAACTCTTTCAAAAAATGTTCAATTGCAACTTTATTTATAAAAGTACATTTCTGGCATCTGAATTATATAAATCACTTTACCGAAGTCGATTTTAATCAATATTATAGAAAATATGGCCAAAAAGGTGAAAAAATTAAAAAAATTGGCATTTTTAAAAAAGCAAAATTCTTTGGAAACTTTAATAACCCATAACTCTTTCAAAAAATGTTCAACTGTAACTTAATTTGGAAAGTAATTTTTTGGCATCTCAATATATATAAATCTCTTTGCCGAAGTCGATTTTAATCAATATTTTAGAAAATATGGACTAAAACGTGAAAAAATTAAAAAAAAATGGCATTTTAAGAAAAGCAAAATTCTTTGGAAAATTTAATAACCCATAACTCTTTCAAAAAATGTTCAACTGCAACTTAATTTGAAAACTACATTTCTGGCATATAAATATATATAAATCACTTTGCCGAAGTCGATTTGAATCAATATTTTAGAAAATATGGCCTAAAACGTGAAAAATTAAAAAAAATGGCATTTTTAGAAAAGAAAAATTCTTTGGAAACTTTAATAACCCATAACACTTTCAAAAAAGGTTCAACTGCAACTTAATTTGGAAACTACATTTCTCGCATATAAATATATATAAATCACTTTACCGAAGTCGATTCGAATCAATATTTTAGAAAATATGGCCTAAAACGTGAAAAAATTAAAAAAATAATGGCATTTTGTAGAAAAGCAAAATTCTTTGGGAACTTTAATAGCCCATAACTCTTTCAAAAAATGTACAATTGCAACTTTATTTAAAAAAGTACATTTCTGGCATCTGAATATATATAAAACACTTTACCGAAGTCGATTTGAATCAATATTTTAGAAAATATGGCCAAAAAGGTGAAAAAAATAAAAAAATTGTCGTTTTTAAAAAAGCAAAATTCTTTGGAAACTTTAATAACCCATAACTCTTTCAAAAAAAGTTCAACTGCAACTTAATTTAGAAACTACATTTCTGGCATATAATTATATATAAATCACTTTACCGAAGTCGATTTGAATCAATATTTTAGAAAATATGGCCTAAGACGTGAAAAAATTAAAAAAAATGGCATTTTGTAGAAAAGCTAAATTCTTTGGGAACTTTTATAGCCCATAACTCTTCCAAAAAATATTCAATTGCAACTTTATTTATAAAAGTAAATTTCTGGCATCTCAATATATATAAAACACTTTATCGAAGTCGATTTGAATCAATATTTTAGAAAATATGGCCAAAAAGGTAAAGAAAAATTAAAAAAAATTGGCATTTTTAAACAAGCAAACTTATTTGGAAACTTTAATAACCCATAACTCTTTCAAAAAATGTTCAATTGCAACTTTATTTATAAAAGTACATTTCTGGCATCTGAATTATATAAATCACTTTACCGAAGTCGATTTTAATCAATATTATAGAAAATATGGCCAATTAGGTGAAAAATTAAAAAAATTGGCATTTTTAAAAAAGCAAAATTCTTTGGAAACTTTAATAACCCATAACTCTTTCAAAAAATGTTCAACTGTAACTTAATTTGGAAAGTAATTTTTTGGCATCTCAATATATATAAATCTCTTTGCCGAAGTCGATTTTAATCAATATTTTAGAAAATATGGACTAAAACGTGAAAAAATTAAAAAAAAATGGCATTTTAAGAAAAGCAAAATTCTTTGGAAAATTTAATAACCCATAACTCTTTCAAAAAATGTTCAACTGCAACTTAATTTGAAAACTACATTTCTGGCATATAAATATATATAAATCACTTTGCCGAAGTCGATTTGAATCAATATTTTAGAAAATATGGCCTAAAACGTGAAAAAATTAAAATAAATGGCATTTTTAGAAAAGAAAAATTCTTTGGAAACTTTAATAACCCATAACACTTTCAAAAAGGTTCAACTGCAACTTAATTTGGAAACTACATTTCTGCATATAAATATATATAAATCACTTTACCGAAGTCGATTTGAATCAATATTTTAGAAAATATGGCCAAAAAGGTGAAAAAATAAAAAAATTGTCGTTTTTAAAAAAGCAAAATTCTTTGGAAACTTTAATAACCCATAACTCTTTCAAAAAAAGTTCAACTGCAACTTAATTTAGAAACTACATTTCTGGCATATAAATATATATAAATCACTTTACCGAAGTCGATTTGAATCAATATTTTAGAAAATATGGCCTAAGACGTGAAAAAATTAAAAAAAATGGCATTTTGTAGAAAAGCTAAATTCTTTGGGAACTTTTATAGCCCATAACTCTTCCAAAAAATATTCAATTGCAACTTTATTTATAAAAGTAAATTTCTGGCATCTCAATATATATAAAACACTTTATCGAAGTCGATTTGAATCAATATTTTAGAAAATATGGCCAAAAAGGTAAAGAAAAATTAAAAAAAATTGGCATTTTTAAACAAGCAAACTTATTTGGAAACTTTAATAACCCATAACTCTTCCAAAAAAAATTCCATTGCATTTTTATTTGTAAAGTAAATTTCTGGCATCTCAATATATATAAATCACTTTACCGAAGTCGATTTTAATCAATATTTTAGAAAATATGGCCAAAAAGGTGAAAAAATTAAAAAAATTTGCGTTTTTATAAAAGCTAAATTTTTTGGAAACTTTAATAACCCATAACTCTTTCAAAAAAAGTTCAACTGCAACTTAATTTGGAAACTTCATTTCTGGCATATAAATATATATAAATCACTTTACCGAAGTCGATTTGAATCAATATTTTAGAAAATATGGCCAAAAAGGTGAAAAAATTAAAAAAATTGTCGTTTTTAAAAAAGCAAAATTCTTTGGAAACTTTAATAACCCATAACTCTTTCAAAAAAGGTTCAACTGCAACTTAATTTGGAAACTACATTTCTCGCATATAAATATATATAAATCACTTTACCGAAGTCGATTTTAATCAATATTTTAGAAAATATGGCCAAAAAGGTGAAAAAATTAAAAAAATTGGCATTTTTAAAAAAGCAAAATTTTTTGGAAACTTTAATAACCCATAACTCTTTCAAAAAATGTTCAACTGCAAATTAATTTTGAAAGTAATTTTCTGGCATCTCAATATATATAAATCACTCTACCGAAATCGATTTGAATCAATATTTTAGAAAATATGGACTAAAACGTGAAAAAATTAAAAAAAAATGGCATTTTAAGAAAAGCAAAATTCTTTGGAAAATTTAATAACCCATAACTCTTTCAAAAAGTTCAACTGCAACTTAATTTGAAAACTACATTTCTGGCATATAAATATATATAAATCACTTTGCCGAAGTCGATTTGAATCAATATTTTAGAAAATATGGCCTAAAAGTGAAAAATTAAAAAATGGCATTTTTAGAAAGAAAAATTCTTTGGAAACTTTAGTAACCCATAACACTTTCAGAAAAGGGTCAACTGCAACTTAATTTGGAAACTACATTTCTCGCATATAAATATATATAAATCACTTTACCGAAGTCGATTCGAATCAATATTTTAGAAAATATGGCCTAAAACGTGAAAAAATTAAAAAAATAATGGCATTTTGTAGAAAAGCAAAATTCTTTGGGAACTTTAATAGCCCATAACTCTTTCAAAAAATGTACAATTGCAACTTTATTTATAAAAGTACATTTCTGGCATCTGAATATATATAAAACACTTTACCGAAGTCGATTTGAATCAATATTTTAGAAAATATGGCCAAAAAGGTGAAAAAATTAAAAAAATTGGCATTTTTAAAAAAGCAAAATTATTTGGAAGCTTTAATAACGCATAACTCTTAAAAAAAAGATTCAACTGCAACTTAATTTAAAAAGTACATTTCTGGCATCTGAATATATATAAAACACTTTACCGAAGTCGATTTGAATCAATATTTTAGAAAATATGGCCAAAAAGGTGAAAAAATTAAAAAAATTGGCATTTTTAAAAAAGCAAAATTCTTTGGAAGCTTTAATAACGCATAACTCTTAAAAAAAAGATTCAACTGTAACTTTATTTAAAAAGTAAATTTCTGGCATCTCAATATATATAAATCACTTCACCGAAGTCGATTTGAATCACTTTACCGATGTCGATTTGAATCAATATTTTAGAAAATATGGCCAAAAAGGTGAAAATATTATAAAATTGGCATTTTAAAAAAGCAAACTTATTTGGAAACTTAAATAACACATAACTCTTCCAAAAAAATTCTATTGCATTTTTATTTGTAAAGTAAATTTCAGGCATCTCAATATATATAAATCACTTTACCGAAGTCGATTTGAATCAATATTTTAGAAAATATGGCCAAAAAGGTGAAAAACTTATAAAAATTGGCATTTTTAAAAAAGCTAAATTCTTTGGAAACTTTAATAACCCATAACTCTGTCAAAATAGGTTCAATTGCAACTTTATTTATAAAAGTACATTTCTGGCACCTGAATATATATATATATCACTTTACCGAAGTCGATTTGAATCAATATTTTAGAAAATATGGCCAAAAAGGTGAAAAATTTAAAAAAATTGGCATTTTTAAAAAAGCAAAATTATTTGGAAGCTTTAATAACCCATAACTCTTAAAAAAATGATTGAACTGCAACTTAATTTGGAAAGTAAATTTCTGGCATCTCAATATATATAAATCACTTTACCGAAATCAATTTGAATCAATATTTTAGAAAATATGGCCAAAAAGGTGAAAAAATTAAAAAATTTGCGTTTTTATAAAAGCTAAATTCTTTGGAAACTTTAATAGCCCATAACTCTTTCAAAATAGGTTCAATTGCAACTTTATTTATAAAAGTACATTTTTGGCATCTGAATATATATATAAATCACTTTACCGAAGTCGATTTTAATCAATATTTTAGAAAATATGGCCTAAAACGTGAAAAAATTAAAAAAAAATGGAATTTTGAAAAAAGCAAAATTCTTTTTAAACTTTAATAACCCATAACTCTTTCAAAAAAGGTTCAACTGCATTTTAACTTGGAAAGTAATTTTCTGGCATCTCAATATATATAAATCACTCCACCGAGGTCGATTTAAATCAATATTTTAGAAAAAAAAGCATAAAAGGTGGAAAAATTATAAAAATTGGCAATTTTAAAAAGAAAAACTCTTTGGAAACTTTAATAACCCATAACTCTTTCAAAAAATGTTCAACTGCAACTTAGTTTAAAAAGTAAATTTCTGGCATCTCAATATATATAAATCACTTTACCGAAGTCGATTTGAATCAATATTTTAGAAAATATGGCCAAAAAGGTGAAAAATTAAAAAAATTGGCATTTTTTAAAAAGCAAATTTCTTTGGAAACTTTAATAACCCATAACTCTTCCAAAAAAGGTTCAATTGCATTTTTATTGGTAAAGTAAATTTCTGGCATCTCAGTATATATAAATCCCTTTACCGAAGTCGATTTGAATCAATATTTTAGAAAATATAGCCAAAAAGGTGAAAAAAATTAAAAAAAATTGGCATTTTAAAAAAGCAAACTTATTTGGAAACTTTGCCAAAGTCGATTTGAATCAATATTTTAGAAAATATGGCCTAAAACGTGAAAAAATTAAAAAAAATGGCATTTTTAGAAAAAAAAAATCTTTGGAAACTTTAATAACCCATAACACTTTCAAAAAAGGTTCAGCTGCAACTTAATTTGGAAACTACATTTCTCGCATATAAATATATATATATCACTTTACTGAAGTCGATTTGAATCAATATTTTAGAAAATATGGCCTAAAACGTGAAAAAAATTAAAAAAATAATGGCATTTTGTAGAAAAGCAAAATTCTTTGGGAACTTTAATAGCCCATAACTCTTTCAAAAAATGTTCAATTGCAACTTTATTTGTAAAAGTACATTTCTGGCATCTGAATTATTTAAATCACTTTACCGAAGTCGATTTGAATCAATATTTTAGAAAATATGGCCAAAAAGGTGAAAATATTATAAAAATTGGCATTTTTAAAAAAGCAAACTTATTTGGAAACTTAAATAACCCATAACTCTTCAAAAAAAATACCATTGCATTTTTATTTGTAAAGTAAATTTCAGGCATCTCAATATATATAAATCACTTTACCGAAGTCGATTTGAATCAATATTTTAGAAAATATGGCCAAAAGGTGAAAAACTTATAAAAATTGGCATTTTTAAAAAAGCTAAATTCTTTGGAAACTTTAATAACCCATATCTTTTTCAAAATAGGTTCAATTGCAACTTTATTTATAAAAGTACATTTCTGGCATCTGAATATATATATAAATCACTTTGCCGAAGTCGATTTGAATCAATATTTTAGAAAATATGGCCAAAAGGTGAAAAATTTAAAAAAATTGGCATTTTTAAAAAAGCAAAATTATTTGGAAGCTTTAATAACCCATAACTCTTAAAAAAATGATTGAACTGCAACTTAATTTGGAAAGTAAATTTCTGGCATCTCAATATATATAAATCACTTTACCGTAATCGATTTGAATCAATATTTTACAAAATATGGCCAAAAGGTGAAAAAATTAAAAAAATTTGCGTTTTTATAAAAGCTAAATTCTTTGGAAACTTTAATAACCCATAACTCTTTCAAAAAAGGTTCAACTGCAACTTAATTTAGAAACTATATTTCTCGCATATAAATATATATAAATCACTTTACCGAAGTCGTTTTGAATCAATATTTTAGAAAATATGGCCTAAAACGTGAAAAAATTAAAAAAAATGGAATTTTTAAAAAAGCAAAATTCTTTTTAAACTTTAATAACCAATAACTCTTTCAAAAAAGGTTCAACTGCATTTTAATTTGAAAAGTAATTTTCTGACATCTCAATATAAATAAATCACTCTACCGAAATCGATTTGAATCAATATTTTAGAAAATATAGCATAAAAAGGTGAAAAAATTAAAAAAAAAATGGCATTTTTAAAAAAGAAAAATTATTTGGGAACTTTAATAACCATAACTCTTTCAAAAAATGTTCAATTGCAACTTTATTTATAAAACTACATTTCTGGCGTCTGAATTATATAAATCACTTTACCGAAGTCGATTTGAATCAATATTATAGAAAATATGGCCAAAAAGGTGAAAAAATTAAAAAAATTGGCATTTTTAAAAAGCAAAATTCTTTGGAAACTTTAATAACCCATAACTCTTTCAAAAAATGTTCAACTGTAACTTAATTTGGAAAATAATTTTTTGGCATCTCAATATATATAAATCACTTTACCGAAGTCGATTTGAATCAATATTTTAGAAAATATGGCCAAAAAGGTGAAAAAATTAAAAAAAATGTCGTTTTTAAAAAAGCAAAATTCTTTGGAAACTTTAATAACCCATAACTCTTTCAAAAAAGGTTCAACTGCAACTTAATTTGGAAACTACATTTCTCGCATATAAATATATATAAATCACTTTACCGAAGTCGATTTTAATCAATATTATAGAAAATATGGCCAAAAAGGTGAAAAAATTAAAAAAATTGGCATTTTTAAAAAAGCAAAATTCTTTGGAAACTTTAATAACCCATAACTCTTTCAAAAAATGTTCAACTGTAACTTAATTTGGAAAGTAATTTTTTGGCATCTCAATATATATAAATCTCTTTGCCGAAGTCGATTTTAATCAATATTATACAAAATATGGCCAAAAAGGTGAAAAAATTAAAAAAATTGGCATTTTTAAAAAAGCAAAATTTTTTGGAAATTTTAATAACCCATAACTCTTTCAAAAAATGTTCAACTGCAAATTAATTTTGAAAGTAATTTTCTGGCATCTCAATATATATAAATCACTCTACCGAAATCGATTTGAATCAATATTTTAGAAAATATGGACTAAAACGTGAAAAAATTAAAAAAAAATGGCATTTTATATATAAAAGTACATTTTTGGCATCTGAATATATATATAAATCACTTTACCGAAGTCGATTTTAATCAATATTTTAGAAAATATGGCCTAAAACGTGAAAAAATTAAAAAAAATGGAATTTTGAAAAAGCAAAATTCTTTTAAACTTTAATAACCCATAACTCTTTCAAAAAAGGTTCAACTGCATTTTAACTTGGAAAGTAATTTTCTGGCATCTCAATATATATAAATCACTCCACCGAGGTCGATTTAAATCAATATTTTAGAAAAAAAGCATAAAAGGTGAAAAAATTATAAAAATTGGCAATTTTAAAAGAAAAACTCTTTGGAAACTTTAATAACCCATAACTCTTTCAAAAAATGTTCAACTGCAACTTAGTTTAAAAAGTAAATTTCTGGCATCTCAATATATATAAATCACTTTACCGAAGTCGATTTGAATCAATATTTTAGAAAATATGGCCAAAAAGGTGAAAAATTAAAAAAATTGGCATTTTTTAAAAAGCAAATTTCTTTGGAAACTTTAATAACCCATAACTCTTCCAAAAGGTTCAATTGCATTTTATTTGGTAAAGTAAATTTCTGGCATCTCAGTATATATAATCCCTTTACCGAAGTCGATTTGAATCAATATTTTAGAAAATATAGCCAAAAAAGGTGAAAAAATTAAAAAAATTGGCATTTTAAAAAGCAAACTTATTTGGAAACTTTGCCAAAGTCGATTTGAATCAATATTTTAGAAAATATGGCCTAAAACGTAAAAAATTAAAAAATGGCATTTTTAGAAAAAAAAAATCTTTGGAAACTTTAATAACCCATAACACTTTCAAAAAAGGTTCAGCTGCAACTTAATTTGGAAACTACATTTCTCGCATATAAATATATATATATCACTTTACTGAAGTCGATTTGAATCAATATTTTAGAAAATATGGCCTAAAACGTGAAAAAATTAAAAAAATAATGGCATTTTGTAGAAAAGCAAAATTCTTTGGGAACTTTAATAGCCCATAACTCTTTCAAAAAATGTTCAATTGCAACTTTATTTGTAAAAGTTCATTTCTGGCATCTGAATTATTTAAATCACTTTACCGAAGTCGATTTGAATCAATATTTTAGAAAATATGGCCAAAAAGGTGAAAATATTATAAAAATTGGCATTTTTAAAAAAGCAAACTTATTTGGAAACTTAAATAACCCATAACTCTTCCAAAAAAAATACCATTGCATTTTTATTTGTAAAGTAAATTTCAGGCATCTCAATATATATAAATCACTTTACCGAAGTCGATTTGAATCAATATTTTAGAAAATATGGCCAAAAAGGTGAAAAACTTATAAAAATTGGCATTTTTAAAAAAGCTAAATTCTTTGGAAACTTTAATAACCCATATCTTTTCAAAAATGTACAATTGCAACTTTATTTATAAAAGTACATTTCTGGCATCTGAATATATATATAAATCACTTTGCCGAAGTCGATTTGAATCACTATTTTAGAAAATATGGCCAAAAAGGTGAAAAAATTAAAAAAATTGGCATTTTTAAAAAAGCAAAATTATTTGGAAGCTTTAATAACGCATAACTCTTAAAAAAAAGATTCAACTGCAACTTAATTTAAAAAGTACATTTCTGGCATCTGAATATATATAAAACACTTTACCGAAGTCGATTTGAATCAATATTTTAGAAAATATGGCCAAAAAGGTGAAAAAATTAAAAAAATTGGCATTTTAAAAAAGCAAAATTCTTTGGAAGCTTTAATAACGCATAACTCTTAAAAAAAGATTCAACTGTAACTTTATTTAAAAGTAAATTTCTGGCATCTCAATATATATAAATCACTTCACCGAAGTCGATTTGAATCACTTTACCGATGTCGATTTGAATCAATATTTTAGAAAATATGGCCAAAAAGGTGAAAATATTATAAAAATTGGCATTTTAAAAAAGCAAACTTATTTGGAAACTTAAATAACACATAACTCTTCCAAAAAAATTCTATTGCATTTTTATTTGTAAAGTAAATTTCAGGCATCTCAATATATATAAATCACTTTACCGAAGTCGATTTGAATCAATATTTTAGAAAATATGGCCAAAAAGGTGAAAAACTTATAAAAATTGGCATTTTAAAAAAGCTAAATTCTTTGGAAACTTTAATAACCCATAACTCTGTCAAAATAGGTTCAATTGCAACTTTATTTATAAAAGTACATTTCTGGCATCTGAATTATATAAATCACTTTACCGAAGTCGATTTGAATCAATATTATAGAAAATATGGCCAAAAAGGTGAAAAAATTAAAAAAATTGGCATTTTTAAAAAAGCAAAATTCTTTGGAAACTTTAATAACCCATAACTCTTTCAAAAAATGTTCAACTGTAACTTAATTTGGAAAATAATTTTTTGGCATCTCAATATATATAAATCACTTTACCGAAGTCGATTTGAATCAATATTTTAGAAAATATGGCCTAACCCGTGAAAAAATTAAAAAAAAAAAGTGGCATTTTGTAGAAAAGCAAAATTCTTTGGGAACTTTAATAGCCCATAACTCTTTCAAAAAATGTTCAATTGCAACTTTATTTATAAAAGTACATTTCTGGCATCTGAATTATATAAATCACTTTACCGAAGTCGATTTGAATCAATATTATAGAAAATATGGCCAAAAAGGTGAAAAAATTAAAAAAATTGGCATTTTTAAAAAAGCAAAATTCTTTGGAAACTTTAATAACCCATAACTCTTTCAAAAAATGTTCAACTGTAACTTAATTTGGAAAATAATTTTTTGGCATCTCAATATATATAAATCACTTTACCGAAGTCGATTTGAATCAATATTTTAGAAAATATGGCAAAAAGGTGAAAAAATTAAAAAAAATGTCGTTTTTAAAAAAGCAAAATTCTTTGGAAACTTTAATAACCCATAACTCTTTCAAAAAAGGTTCAACTGCAACTTAATTTGGAAACTACATTTCTCGCATATAAATATATATAAATCACTTTACCGAAGTCGATTTTAATCAATATTATAGAAAATATGGCCAAAAGGTGAAAAAATTAAAAAAAATGGCATTTTAAAAAGCAAAATTCTTTGGAAACTTTAATAACCCATAACTCTTTCAAAATGTTCAACTGTAACTTAATTTGGAAAAGTAATTTTTGGCATCTCAATATATATAAATCTCTTTGCCGAAGTCGATTTTAATCAATATTATACAAAATATGGCCAAAAAGGTGAAAAAATTAAAAAAATTGGCATTTTTAAAAAAGCAAAATTTTTTGGAAACTTTAATAACCCATAACTCTTTCAAAAAATGTTCAACTGCAAATTAATTTTGAAAGTAATTTTCTGGCATCTCAATATATATAAATCACTCTACCGAAATCGATTTGAATCAATATTTTAGAAAATATGGACTAAAACGTGAAAAAATTAAAAAAAAATGGCATTTTATATATAAAAGTACATTTTGGCATCTGAATATATATATAAATCACTTTTACCGAAGTCGATTTTAATCAATATTTTAGAAAATATGGCCTAAAACGTGAAAAAATTAAAAAAAAATGGAATTTTGAAAAAAGCAAAATTCTTTTTAAACTTTAATAACCCATAACTCTTTCAAAAAAGGTTCAACTGCATTTTAACTTGGAAAGTAATTTTCTGGCATCTCAATATATATAAATCACTCCACCGAGGTCGATTTAAATCAATATTTTAGAAAAAAAAGCATAAAAGGTGAAAAAATTATAAAAATTGGCAATTTTAAAAAGAAAAACTCTTTGGAAACTTTAATAACCCATAACTCTTTCAAAAATGTTCAACTGCAACTTAGTTTAAAAAGTAAATTTCTGGCATCTCAATATATATAAATCACTTTACCGAAGTCGATTTGAATCAATATTTTAGAAAATATGTGCCAAAAGGTGAAAAAAATTAAAAAAATTGGCATTTTTAAAAAAGCAAATTTCTTTGGAAACTTTAATAACCATAACTCTTCCAAAAAGGTTCAATTGCATTTTTATTGGTAAAGTAAATTTCTGGCATCTCAGTATATATAAATCCCTTTACCGAAGTCGATTTGAATCAATATTTTAGAAAATATAGCCAAAAAGGTGAAAAAAATTAAAAAAATTGGCATTTTAAAAAAGCAAACTTATTTGGAAACTTTGCCAAAGTCGATTTGAATCAATATTTTAGAAAATATGGCCTAAAACGTGAAAAATTAAAAAAATGGCATTTTTAGAAAAAAAAATCTTTGGAAACTTTAATAACCCATAACACTTTCAAAAAGGTTCAGCTGCAACTTAATTTGGAAACTACATTTCTCATATATAAATATATATATATCACTTTACTGAAGTCGATTTGAATCAATATTTTAGAAAATATGGCCTAAAACGTGAAAAAATTAAAAAAATAATGGCATTTTGTAGAAAAGCAAAATTCTTTGGGAACTTTAATAGCCCATAACTCTTTCAAAATGGTTCAATTGCAACTTTATTTGTAAAAGTACATTTCTGGCATCTGAATTATTTAAATCACTTTACCGAAGTCGATTTGAATCAATATTTTAGAAAATATGGCCAAAAAGGTGAAAATATTATAAAAATTGGCATTTTTAAAAAAGCAAACTTATTTGGAAACTTAAATAACCCATAACTCTTCAAAAAAAATACCATTGCATTTTTATTTGTAAAGTAAATTTCAGGCATCTCAATATATAAAATCACTTTACCGAAGTCGATTTGAATCAATATTTTAGAAAATATGGCCAAAAAGGTGAAAAACTTATAAAAATTGGCATTTTTAAAAACCAAATTCTTTGGAAACTTTAATAACCATATCTTTTTCAAAATATGTTCAATTGCAACTTTATTTATAAAAGTACATTTCTGGCATCTGAATATATATATAAATCCACTTTGCCGAAGTCGATTTGAATCAATATTTTAGAAAATATGGCCAAAAGGTGAAAAATTTAAAAAAATTGGCATTTTTAAAAAGCAAAATTATTTGGAAGCTTTAATAACCCATAACTCTTAAAAAATGATTGAACTGCAACTTAATTTGGAAAGTAAATTTCTGGCATCTCAATATATATAAATCACTTTACCGTAATCGATTTGAATCAATATTTTACAAAATATGGCCAAAAAGGTGAAAAAATTAAAAAATTTGCGTTTTTATAAAAGCTAAATTCTTTGGAAACTTTAATAACCCATAACTCTTTCAAAAAAGGTTCAACTGCAACTTAATTTAGAAACTATATTTCTCGCATATAAATATATATAAATCACTTTACCGAAGTCGTTTTGAATCAATATTTTAGAAAATATGGCCTAAAACGTGAAAAAATTAAAAAAAAATGGAATTTTTAAAAAAGCAAAATTCTTTTAAACTTTAATAACCAATAACTCTTTCAAAAAAGGTTCAACTGCATTTTAATTTGAAAAGTAATTTTCTGACATCTCAATATAAATAAATCACTCTACCGAAATCGATTTGAATCAATATTTTAGAAAATATAGCATAAAAGGTGAAAAAATTAAAAAAATAATGGCATTTTTAAAAAAGAAAAATTATTTGGGAACTTTAATAACCCATAACTCTTTCAAAAAATGTTCAATTGCAACTTTATTTATAAAAGTACATTTCTGGCGTCTGAATTATATAAATCACTTTACCGAAGTCGATTTGAATCAATATTTTAGAAAATATGGCCTAACCCGTGAAAAAATTAAAAAAAAAAATGGCATTTTGTAGAAAAGCAAAATTCTTTGGGAACTTTAATAGCCCATAACTCTTTCAAAAAATGTTCAATTGCAACTTTATTTATAAAAGTACATTTCTGGCATCTGAATTATATAAATCACTTTACCGAAGTCGATTTGAATCAATATTATAGAAAATATGGCCAAAAAGGTGAAAAAATTAAAAAAATTGGCATTTTTAAAAAAGCAAAATTCTTTGGAAACTTTAATAACCCATAACTCTTTCAAAAAATGTTCAACTGTAACTTAATTTGGAAAATAATTTTTTGGCATCTCAATATATATAAATCACTTTACCGAAGTCGATTTGAATCAATATTTTAGAAAATATGGCCAAAAAGGTGAAAAAATTAAAAAAAATGTCGTTTTTAAAAAAGCAAAATTCTTTGGAAACTTTAATAACCCATAACTCTTTCAAAAAAGGTTCAACTGCAACTTAATTTGGAAACTACATTTCTCGCATATAAATATATATAAATCACTTTACCGAAGTCGATTTTAATCAATATTATAGAAAATATGGCCAAAAAGGTGAAAAAATTAAAAAAATTGGCATTTTTAAAAAAGCAAAATTCTTTGGAAACTTTAATAACCCATAACTCTTTCAAAAAATGTTCAACTGTAACTTAATTTGGAAAGTAATTTTTTGGCATCTCAATATATATAAATCTCTTTGCCGAAGTCGATTTTAATCAATATTATACAAAATATGGCCAAAAAGGTGAAAAAATTAAAAAAATTGGCATTTTTAAAAAAGCAAAATTTTTTGGAAACTTTAATAACCCATAACTCTTTCAAAAAATGTTCAACTGCAAATTAATTTTGAAAGTAATTTTCTGGCATCTCAATATATATAAATCACTCTACCGAAATCGATTTGAATCAATATTTTAGAAAATATGGACTAAAACGTGAAAAAATTAAAAAAAAATGGCATTTTAAGAAAAGCAAAATTCTTTGGAAAATTTAATAACCCATAACTCTTTCAAAAAATGTTCAACTGCAACTTAATTTGAAAACTACATTTCTGGCATATAAATATATATAAATCACTTTGCCGAAGTCGATTTGAATCAATATTTTAGAAAATATGGCCTAAAACGTGAAAAAATTAAAAAAAATGGCATTTTTAGAAAAGAAAAATTCTTTGGAAACTTTAATAACCCATAACACTTTCAAAAAAGGTTCAACTGCAACTTAATTTGGAAACTACATTTCTCGCATATAAATATATATAAATCACTTTACCGAAGTCGATTCGAATCAATATTTTAGAAAATATGGCCTAAAACGTGAAAAAATTAAAAAATAATGGCATTTTGTAAAAAAGCAAAATTCTTTGGGAACTTTCATAGCCCATAACTCTTTCAAAAATGTACAATTGCAACTTTATTTATAAAAGTACATTTCTGGCATCTGAATATATATAAAACACTTTACCGAAGTCGATTTGAATCAATATTTTAGAAAATATGGCCAAAAAGGTGAAAAAATTAAAAAAATTGGCATTTTTAAAAAAGCAAAATTATTTGGAAGCTTTAATAACGCACAACTCTTAAAAAAAGATTCAACTGCAACAATTTAAAAAGTACATTTCTGGCATCTGAATATATATAAAACACTTTACCGAAGTCGATTTGAATCAATATTTTAGAAAATATGGCCAAAAGGTGAAAAATTAAAAAAAATTGGCATTTTAAAAAAGCAAAATTCTTTGGAAGCTTTAATAACGCATAACTCTTAAAAAAAGATTCAACTGTAACTTTATTTATAAAAGTACATTTCTGGCATCTGAATATATATATATATCACTTTACCGAAGTCGATTTGAATCAATATTTTAGAAAATATGGCCAAAAAGGTGAAAAATTTAAAAAAATTGGCATTTTTAAAAAAGCAAAATTATTTGGAAGCTTTAATAACCCATAACTCTTAAAAAAATGATTGAACTGCAACTTAATTTAAAAAGTACATTTCTGGCATCTGAATATATATAAAACACTTTACCGAAGTCGATTTGAATCAATATTTTAGAAAATATGGCCAAAAGGTGAAAAAATTAAAAAAATTGGCATTTTAAAAAGCAAAATTCTTTGGAAGCTTTAATAACGCATAACTCTTAAAAAAAAGATTCAACTGTAACTTTATTTAAAAAGTAAATTTCTGGCATCTCAATATATATAAATCACTTCACCGAAGTCGATTTGAATCACTTTACCGATGTCGATTTGAATCAATATTTTAGAAAATATGGCCAAAAAGGTGAAAATATTATAAAAATTGGCATTTTTAAAAAAGCAAACTTATTTGGAAACTTAAATAACACATAACTCTTCCAAAAAAATTCTATTGCATTTTTATTTGTAAAGTAAATTTCAGGCATCTCAATATATATAAATCACTTTACCGAAGTCGATTTGAATCAATATTTTAGAAAATATGGCCAAAAGGTGAAAAACTTATAAAAATTGGCATTTTAAAAAAGCTAAATTCTTTGGAAACTTTAATAACCCATAACTCTGTCAAAATAGGATCAATTGCAACTTTATTTATAAAAGTACATTTCTGGCATCTGAATATATATATATATCACTTTACCGAAGTCGATTTGGATCAATATTTTAGAAAATATGGCCAAAAGGTGAAAAATTTAAAAAAATTGGCATTTTTAAAAAGCAAAATTATTTGGAAGCTTTAATAACCCATAACTCTTAAAAAAAATGATTGAACTGCAACTTAATTTGGAAAGTAAATTTCTGGCATCTCAATATATATAAATCACTTTACCGAAATCAATTTGAATCAATATTTTAGAAAATATGGCCAAAAAGGTGAAAAAATTAAAAAAATTTGCGTTTTTATAAAAGCTAAATTCTTTGGAAACTTTAATAGCCCATAACTCTTTCAAAATAGGTTCAATTGCAACTTTATTTATAAAAGTACATTTTTGGCATCTGAATATATATATAAATCACTTTACCGAAGTCGATTTTAATCAATATTTTAGAAAATATGGCCTAAAACGTGAAAAAATTAAAAAAAAATGGAATTTTGAAAAAAGCAAAATTCTTTTTAAACTTTAATAACCCATAACTCTTTCAAAAAAGGTTCAACTGCATTTGAACTTGGAAAGTAATTTTCTGGCATCCCAATATATATAAATCACTCCACCGAGGTCGATTTAAATCAATATTTTAGAAAATAAAGCATAAAAGGTGAAAAAATTATAAAAATTGGCAATTTAAAAAAAAAAAAACTCTTTGGAAACTTTAATAACCCATAACTCTTTCAAAAAATGTTCAACTGCAACTTAGTTTAAAAAGTAAATTTCTGGCATCTCAATATATATAAATCACTTTACCGAAGTCGATTTGAATCAATATTTTAGAAAATATGGCCAAAAAGGTGAAAAAATTTAAAAAATTGGCATTTTTTAAAAAGCAAATTTCTTTGGAAACTTTAATAACCCATAACTCTTCCAAAAAAGGTTCAATTGCATTTTTATTGGTAAAGTAAATTTCTGGCATCTCAGTATATATAAATCCCTTTACCGAAGTCGATTTGAATCAATATTTTAGAAAATATAGCCAAAAAGGTGAAAAAAATTAAAAAAATTTGCATTTTAAAAAGCAAACTTATTTGGAAACTTTGCCGAAGTCGATTTGAATCAATATTTTAGAAAATATGGCCTGAAACGTGAAAAAATTAAAAAAAATGGCATTTTTAGAAAAGAAAAATTCTTTGGAAACTTTAATAACCCATAACACTTTCAAAAAAGGTTCAGCTGCAACTTAATTTGGAAACTACATTTCTCGCATATAAATATATATAAATCACTTTACCGAAGTCGATTTTAATCAATATTTTAGAAAATATGGCCAAAAACGTGAAAAAATTAAAAAAATAATGGCATTTTGTAGAAAAGCAAAATTCTTTGGGAACTTTAATAGCCCATAACTCTTTCAAAAAATGTTCAATTGCAACTTTATTTGTAAAAGTACATTTCTGGCATCTGAATTATTTAAATCACTTTACCGAAGTCGATTTGAATCAATATTTTAGAAAATATGGCCAAAAGGTGAAAATATTATAAAAATTGGCATTTTTAAAAAAGCAAACTTATTTGGAAACTTAAATAACCCATAACTCTTCCAAAAAAAATACCATTGCATTTTTATTTGTAAAAAGTAAATTTCAGGCATCTCAATATATATAAATCACTTTACCGAAGTCGATTTGAATCAATATTTTAGAAAATATGGCCAAAAGGTGAAAAACTTATAAAAATTGGCATTTTAAAAAAGCTAAATTCTTTGGAAACTTTAATAACCCATATCTTTTTCAAAATAGGTTCAATTGCAACTCTATTTATAAAAGTACATTTCTGGCATCTGAATATATATATAAATCACTTTGCCGAAGTCGATTTGAATCAATATTTTAGAAAATATGGCCAAAAAGGTGAAAAATTTAAAAAATTGGCATTTTTAAAAAAGCAAAATTATTTGGAAGCTTTAATAACCCATAACTCTTTCAAAAAATGTTCAACTGCAACTTAGTTTGGAGAGTAAATTTCTGGCATCTCAATATATATAAATCACTTTACCGAAGTCGATTTGAATCAATATTTTAGAAAATATAGCCAAAAAAGTGAAAAAAATTAAAAAAATTTGCATTTTAAAAAAGCAAACTTATTTGGAAACTTTAATAGCCCATAACTCTTTCAAAAGAGGTTTAACTGCAACTTAATTTGGAAACTACATTTCTGGCATATAAATATATATAAATCACTTTACCGAAGTCGTTTTGAATCAATATTTTAGAAAATATGGCCAAAAAGGTGAAAAAATTAAAAAAATTTGCGTTTTTATAAAAGCTAAATTCTTTGGAAACTTTAATAACCCATAACTCTTTCAAAAAAGGTTCAACTGCAACTTAATTTAGAAACTACATTTCTCGCATATAAATATATATAAATCACTTTACCGAAGTCGTTTTGAATCAATATTTTAGAAAATATGGCCTAAAACGTGAAAAAATTAAAAAAAAATGGAATTTTTAAAAAAGCAAAATTCTTTTTAAACTTTAATAACCCATAACTCTTTCAAAAAAGGTTCAACTGCATTTTAATTTAAAAAAGTAATTTTCTGACATCTCAATATAAATAAATCACTCTACCGAAATCGATTTGAATCAATATTTTAGAAAATATAGCATAAAAGGTGAAAAAATTATAAAAATTGGCAATTTTAAAAAAGAAAAACTCTTTGGAAACTTTAATAACCCATAACTCTTTCAAAAATGTTCAACTGCAACTTAGTTTGGAGAGTAAATGTCTGGCATCTCAATATATATAAATCACTTTACCGAAGTCGATTTGAATCAATATTTTAGAAAATATAGCCAAAAAAGTGAAAAAAATTAAAAAAATTGCATTTTAAAAAAGCAAACTTATTTGGAAACTTTAATAGCCCATAACTCTTTCAAAAGAGGTTTAACTGCAACTTAATTTGGAAACTACATTTCTGGCATATAAATATATATAAATCACTTTACCGAAGTCGATTTGAATCAATATTTTAGAAAATATGGCCTAAAAGGTGAAAAAATTAAAAACAATGGCATTTTTAGAAAAGCAAAATTCTTAGGAAACTTTAATAGCCCATAACTCCTTCAAAAAAGGTTCAGCTGCATATTAATTTCGAAAGTAATTTTCTGGCATCTCAATATATATAAATCACTCTACCGAAGTCGATTTGAATCAATATTTTAGAAAATATGGACTAGAACGTGAAAAAATTAAAAAAAATGGCATTTTAAGAAAAGCAAAATTCTTTGGAAACTTTAATAACCCATAACTCTTTCAAAAAAGGTTCAACTGCAACTTAATTTGGAAACTACATTTCTGGCATATAAATATATATAAATCACTTTGCCGATGTCGATTTGAATAAATATTATAGAAAATATGGCCAAAAAGGTGAAAAAATTAAAAAAATTGGCATTTTTAAAAAAGCAAAATTCTTTTTAAACTTTAATAACCCATAACTCTTCCAAAAAAGGTTTAATTGCATTTTCATTTGTAAAGTAAATTTCTGGCGTCTCAATATATATAAATCCCTTTACCGAAGTCGATTTGAATCAATATTTTAGAAAATATAGCCAAAAAAGTGAAAAAAATTAAAAAAATTTGCATTTTTAAAAAGCAAACTTATTTGGAAACTTTAATAGCCCATAACTCTTTCAAAAGAGGTTTAACTGCAACTTTATTTATAAAAGTACATTTCTGACATCTGAATATATATATAAATCTCTTTGCCGAAGTCGATTTGAATCAATATTTTAGAAAATATGGCCAAAAAGGTGAAAAATTTAAAAAAATTGGTATTTTTAAAAAAAGCAAACTTATTTGAAACTTTAATAACCCATAACTCTTCCAAAAAAGGTTTAATTGCATTTTCATTTGTAAAGTAAATTTCTGGCGTCTCAATATATATAAATCCCTTTACCGAAGTCGATTTGAATCAATATTTTAGAAAATATGGCCAAAAAGGTGAAAAACTTATAAAAATTGGCATTTTTAAAAAAGCTAAATTCTTTGGAAACTTTAATAACCCATAACACTTTCAAAAAAGGTTCAACTGCAACTTAATTTAGAAACTACATTTCTCGCATATAAATATATATAAATCACTTTACCGAAGTCGATTCGAATCAATATTTTAGAAAATATGGCCTAAAACGTGAAAAAATTAAAAAAATAATGGCATTTTGTAGAAAAGCAAAATTCTTTGGGAACTTTCATAGCCCATAACTCTTTCAAAAATGTACAATTGCAACTTTATTTATAAAAGTACATTTCTGGCATCTGAATATATATAAAACACTTTACCGAAGTCGATTTGAATCAATATTTTAGAAAATATGGCCAAAAAGGTGAAAAAATTAAAAAAATTGGCATTTTTAAAAAAGCAAAATTATTTGGAAGCTTTAATAACGCACAACTCTTAAAAAAAAGATTCAACTGCAACTTAATTTAAAAAGTACATTTCTGGCATCTGAATATATATAAAACACTTTACCGAAGTCGATTTGAATCAATATTTTAGAAAATATGGCCAAAAGGTGAAAAAATTAAAAAAATTGGCATTTTAAAAAAGCAAAATTCTTTGGAAGCTTTAATAACGCATAACTCTTAAAAAAAAGATTCAACTGTAACTTTATTTAAAAAGTAAATTTCTGGCATCTCAATATATATAAATCACTTCACCGAAGTCGATTTGAATCACTTTACCGATGTCGATTTGAATCAATATTTTAGAAAATATGGCCAAAAGGTGAAAATATTATAAAAATTGGCATTTTTAAAAAAGCAAACTTATTTGGAAACTTAAATAACACATAACTCTTCCAAAAAAATTCTATTGCATTTTTATTTGTAAAGTAAATTTCAGGCATCTCAATATATATAAATCACTTTACCGAAGTCGATTTGAATCAATATTTTAGAAAATATGGCCAAAAAGGTGAAAAACTTATAAAAATTGGCATTTTTAAAAAAGCTAAATTCTTTGGAAACTTTAATAACCCATAACTCTGTCAAAATAGGTTCAATTGCAACTTTATTTATAAAAGTACATTTCTGGCATCTGAATATATATATATATCACTTTACCGAAGTCGATTTGAATCAATATTTTAGAAAATATGGCCAAAAGGTGAAAAATTTAAAAAAATTGGCATTTTAAAAAAAGCAAAATTATTTGGAAGCTTTAATAACCCATAACTCTTAAAAAATGATTGAACTGCAACTTAATTTAAAAAGTACATTTCTGGCATCTGAATATATATAAAACACTTTACCGAAGTCGATTTGAATCAATATTTTAGAAAATATGGCCAAAAAGGTGAAAAAATTAAAAAAATTGGCATTTTTAAAAAAGCAAAATTCTTTGGAAGCTTTAATAACGCATAACTCTTAAAAAAAAGATTCAACTGTAACTTTATTTAAAAAGTAAATTTCTGGCATCTCAATATATAAATCACTTCACCGAAGTCGATTTGAATCACTTTACCGATGTCGATTTGAATCAATATTTTAGAAAATATGGCCAAAAGGTGAAAATATTATAAAAATTGGCATTTTTAAAAAGCAAACTTATTTGGAAACTTAAATAACACATAACTCTTCCAAAAAAATTCTATTGCATTTTTATTTGTAAAGTAAATTTCAGGCATCTCAATATATATAAATCACTTTACCGAAGTCGATTTGAATCAATATTTTAGAAAATATGGCCAAAAAGGTGAAAAACTTATAAAAATTGGCATTTTTAAAAAGCTAAATTCTTTGGAAACTTTAATAACCCATAACTCTGTCAAAATAGGTTCAATTGCAACTTTATTTATAAAAGTACATTTCTGGCATCTGAATATATATATATATCACTTTACCGAAGTCGATTTGAATCAATATTTTAGAAAATATGGCCAAAAAGGTGAAAAATTTAAAAAATTGGCATTTTTAAAAAAGCAAAATTATTTGGAAGCTTTAATAACCCATAACTCTTAAAAAAATGATTGAACTGCAACTTAATTTGGAAAGTAAATTTCTGGCATCTCAATATATATAAATCACTTTACCGAAATCAATTTGAATCAATATTTTAGAAAATATGGCCAAAAGGTGAAAAAATTAAAAAAATTTGCGTTTTTATAAAAGCTAAATTCTTTGGAAACTTTAATAGCCCATAACTCTTTCAAAATAGGTTCAATTGCAACTTTATTTATAAAAGTACATTTTTGGCATCTGAATATATATATAAATCACTTTACCGAAGTCGATTTTAATCAATATTTTAGAAAATATGGCCTAAAACGTGAAAAAATTAAAAAAAAATGGAATTTTGAAAAAAGCAAAATTCTTTTTTAAACTTTAATAACCCATAACTCTTTCAAAAAGGTTCAACTGCATTTGAACTTGGAAAGTACATTTCTGGCATCTCAATATATATAAATCACTCCACCGAGGTCGATTTAAATCAATATTTTAGAAAATAAAGCATAAAAGGTGAAAAAATTATAAAAATTGGCAATTTTAAAAAAAAAAAACTCTTTGGAAACTTTAATAACCCATAACTCTTTCAAAAAATGTTCAACTGCAACTTAGTTTAAAAAGTAAATTTCTGGCATCTCAATATATATAAATCACTTTACCGAAGTCGATTTGAATCAATATTTTAGAAAATATGGCCAAAAGGTGAAAAATTTAAAAAATTGGCATTTTTTAAAAAGCAAATTTCTTTGGAAACTTTAATAACCCATAACTCTTCCAAAAAAGGTTCAATTGCATTTTTATTGGTAAAGTAAATTTCTGGCATCTCAGTATATATAAATCCCTTTACCGAAGTCGATTCTTTGGGAACTTTAATAGCCCATAACTCTTTCAAAAAATGTTCAATTGCAACTTTATTTGTAAAAGTACATTTCTGGCATCTGAATATATATAAAACACTTTACCGAAGTCGATTTGAATCAATATTTTAGAAAATATGGCCTAAAACGTGAAAAATTAAAAAAAATGGCATTTTTAGAAAAGAAAATTCTTTGGGAACTTTAATAACCCATAACACTTTCAAAAAGGTTCAGCTGCAACTTAATTTGGAAACTACATTTCTCGCATATAAATATATATAAATCACTTTACCGAAGTCGATTTTAATCAATATTTTAGAAAATATGGCCTAAAACGTGAAAAAATTAAAAAAATAATGGCATTTTGTAGAAAAGCAAAAATCTTTGGGAACTTTAATAGCCCATAACTCTTTCAAAAATGTTCAATTGCAACTTTATTTGTAAAAGTACATTTCTGGCATCTGAATATATATAAAACACTTTACCGAAGTCGATTTGAATCAATATTTTAGAAAATATGGCCAAAAAGGTGAAAATATTATAAAAATTGGCATTTTAAAAAAGCAAACTTATTTGGAAACTTAAATAACCCATAACTCTTCCAAAAAAATACCATTGCATTTTTATTTGTAAAGTAAATTTCAGGCATCTCAATATATATAAATCACTTTACCGAAGTCGATTTGAATCAATATTTTAGAAAATATGGCCAAAAGGTGAAAAACTTATAAAAATTGGCATTTTTAAAAAGCTAAATTCTTTGGAAACTTTAATAACCCATATCTTTTTCAAAATAGGTTCAATTGCAACTTTATTTATAAAAGTACATTTCTGGCATCTGAATATATATATAAATCACTTTGCCGAAGTCGATTTGAATCAATATTTTAGAAAATATGGCCAAAAAGGTGAAAAATTTAAAAAATTGGCATTTTTAAAAAAGCAAAATTATTTGGAAGCTTTAATAACCCATAACTCTTAAAAAAATGATTGAACTGCAACTTAATTTGGAAAGTAAATTTCTGGCATCTCAATATATATAAATCACTTTACCGTAATCGATTTGAATCAATATTTTACAAAATATGGCCAAAAAGGTGAAAAAATTAAAAAAATTTGCGTTTTTATAAAAGCTAAATTCTTTGGAAACTTTAATAACCCATAACTCTTTCAAAAAGGTTCAACTGCAACTTAATTTAGAAAGTAAATTTCTCGCATATAAATATATATAAATCACTTTACCGAAGTCGTTTTGAATCAATATTTTAGAAAATATGGCCTAAAACGTGAAAAAATTAAAAAAAAATGGAATTTTTAAAAAAGCAAAATTCTTTTTAAACTTTAATAACCCATAACTCTTTCAAAAAAGGTTCAACTGCATTTTAATTTAAAAAGTAATTTTCTGACATCTCAATATAAATAAATCACTCTACCGAAATCGATTTGAATCAATATTTTAGAAAATATAGCATAAAAGGTGAAAAAATTATAAAAATTGGCAATTTTAAAAAAGAAAAACTCTTTGGAAACTTTAATAACCCATAACTCTTTCAAAAAATGTTCAATTGCAACTTTATTTGTAAAAGTACATTTCTGGCATCTGAATATATATAAAACACTTTACCGAAGTCGATTTGAATCAATATTTTAGAAAATATGGCCTAAAACGTGAAAAAATTAAAAAAATAATGGCATTTTGTAGAAAAGCAAAAATCTTTGGGAACTTTAATAGCCCATAACTCTTTCAAAAAATGTTCAATTGCAACTTTATTTGTAAAAGTACATTTCTGGCATCTGAATATATATAAAACACTTTACCGAAGTCGATTTGAATCAATATTTTAGAAAATATGGCCAAAAAGGTGAAAATATTATAAAAATTGGCATTTTTAAAAAAGCAAACTTATTTGGAAACTTAAATAACCCATAACTCTTCCAAAAAATACCATTGCATTTTTATTTGTAAAGTAAATTTCAGGCATCTCAATATATATAAATCACTTTACCGAAGTCGATTTGAATCAATATTTTAGAAAATATGGCCAAAAAGGTGAAAAACTTATAAAAATTGGCATTTTAAAAAAGCTAAATTCTTTGGAAACTTTAATAACCCATATCTTTTTCAAAATAGGTTCAATTGCAACTTTATTTATAAAAGTACATTTCTGGCATCTGAATATATATATAAATCACTTTGCCGAAGTCGATTTGAATCAATATTTTAGAAAATATGGCCAAAAAGGTGAAAAATTTAAAAAAATTGGCATTTTTAAAAAAGCAAAATTATTTGGAAGCTTTAATAACCCATAACTCTTAAAAAAATGATTGAACTGCAACTTAATTTGGAAAGTAAATTTCTGGCATCTCAATATATATAAATCACTTTACCGTAATCGATTTGAATCAATATTTTACAAAATATGGCCAAAAAGGTGAAAAAATTAAAAAAATTTGCGTTTTTATAAAAGCTAAATTCTTTGGAAACTTTAATAACCCATAACTCTTTCAAAAAGGTTCAACTGCAACTTAATTTAGAAACTACATTTCTCGCATATAAATATATATAAATCACTTTACCGAAGTCGTTTTGAATCAATATTTTAGAAAATATGGCCTAAAACGTGAAAAAATTAAAAAAAAATGGAATTTTTAAAAAAGCAAAATTCTTTTTAAACTTTAATAACCCATAACTCTTTCAAAAAAGGTTCAACTGGAATGGAAAATGGAATTTTTAAAAAAGCAAAATTCTTTTTAAACTTTAATAACCCATAACTCTTTCAAAAAAGGTTCAACTGCATTTTAATTTAAAAAGTAATTTTCTGACATCTCAATATAAATAAATCACTCTACCGAAATCGATTTGAATCAATATTTTAGAAAATATAGCATAAAAGGTGAAAAAATTATAAAAATTGGCAATTTTAAAAAAGAAAAACTCTTTGGAAACTTTAATAACCCATAACTCTTTCAAAAAATGTTCAACTGCAACTTAGTTTGGAGAGTAAATTTCTGGCATCTCAATATATATAAATCACTTTACCGAAGTCGATTTGAATCAATATTTTAGAAAATATAGCCAAAAAAGTGAAAAAAATTAAAAAAAATTTGCATTTTAAAAAAGCAAACTTATTTGGAAACTTTAATAGCCCATAACTCTTTCAAAAGAGGTTTAACTGCAACTTAATTTGGAAACTACATTTCTGGCATATAAATATATATAAATCACTTTACCGAAGTCGATTTGAATCAATATTTTAGAAAATATGGCCTAAAAGGTGAAAAAATTAAAAACAATGGCATTTTTAGAAAAGCAAAATTCTTAGGAAACTTTAATAGCCCATAACTCCTTCAAAAAAGGTTCAGCTGCATATTAATTTCGAAAGTAATTTTCTGGCATCTCAATATATATAAATCACTCTACCGAAGTCGATTTGAATCAATATTTTAGAAAATATGGACTAGAACGTGAAAAAATTAAAAAAAATGGCATTTTAAGAAAAGCAAAATTCTTTGGAAACTTTAATAACCCATAACTCTTTCAAAAAAGGTTCAACTGCAACTTAATTTGGAAACTACATTTCTGGCATATAAATATATATAAATCACTTTGCCGAAGTCGATTTAAATCAATATTTTAGAAAATATGGCCTAAAACGTGAAAAAATTAAAAAAAAATGGCATTTTTAGATAAGAAAAATTCTTTGGAAACTTTAATAACCCATAACACTTTCAGAAAAGGTTTAACTGCAACCTAGTTTGAAAAGTACATTTCTGGCATCCGAATATATATAAATTACTTTACCGAAGTCGATTTGAATCAATATTTTAGAAAATATGGCCTAAAAGGTGAAAAATTTAAAAAAATTGGCATTTTTAAAAAAGCAAAATTATTTGGAAGCTTTAATAACCCATAACTCTTAAAAAAATGATTGAACTGCAACTTAATTTGGAAAGTAAATTTCTGGCATCTCAATATATATAAATCACTTTACCGTAATCGATTTGAATCAATATTTTACAAAATATGGCCAAAAAGGTGAAAAACTTATAAAAATTGGCATTTTTAAAAAAGCTAAATTCTTTGGAAACTTTAATAACCCATAACTCTGTCAAAATAGGTTCAATTGCAACTTTATTTATAAAAGTACATTTCTGGCATCTGAATATATATATATATCACTTTACCGAAGTCGATTTGAATCAATATTTTAGAAAATATGGCCAAAAAGGTGAAAAATTTAAAAAAATTGGCATTTTTAAAAAAGCAAAATTATTTGGAAGCTTTAATAACCCATAACTCTTAAAAAAATGATTGAACTGCAACTTAATTTAAAAAGTACATTTCTGGCATCTGAATATATATAAAACACTTTACCGAAGTCGATTTGAATCAATATTTTAGAAAATATGGCCAAAAAGGTGAAAAAATTAAAAAAATTGGCATTTTTAAAAAAGCAAAATTCTTTGGAAGCTTTAATAACGCATAACTCTTAAAAAAAAGATTCAACTGTAACTTTATTTAAAAAGTAAATTTCTGGCATCTCAATATATATAAATCACTTCACCGAAGTCGATTTGAATCACTTTACCGATGTCGATTTGAATCAATATTTTAGAAAATATGGCCAAAAAGGTGAAAATATTATAAAAATTGGCATTTTTAAAAAAGCAAACTTATTTGGAAACTTAAATAACACATAACTCTTCCAAAAAAAATTCTATTGCATTTTTATTTGTAAAGTAAATTTCAGGCATCTCAATATATATAAATCACTTTACCGAAGTCGATTTGAATCAATATTTTAGAAAATATGGCCAAAAAGGTGAAAAACTTATAAAAATTGGCATTTTTAAAAAAGCTAAATTCTTTGGAAACTTTAATAACCCATAACTCTGTCAAAATAGGTTCAATTGCAACTTTATTTATAAAAGTACATTTCTGGCATCTGAATATATATATATATCACTTTACCGAAGTCGATTTGAATCAATATTTTAGAAAATATGGCCAAAAAGGTGAAAAATTTAAAAAAATTGGCATTTTTAAAAAAGCAAAATTATTTGGAAGCTTTAATAACCCATAACTCTTAAAAAAATGATTGAACTGCAACTTAATTTGGAAAGTAAATTTCTGGCATCTCAATATATATAAATCACTTTACCGAAATCAATTTGAATCAATATTTTAGAAAATATGGCCAAAAAGGTGAAAAAATTAAAAAAATTTGCGTTTTTATAAAAGCTAAATTCTTTGGAAACTTTAATAGCCCATAACTCTTTCAAAATAGGTTCAATTGCAACTTTATTTATAAAAGTACATTTTTGGCATCTGAATATATATATAAATCACTTTACCGAAGTCGATTTTAATCAACATTTTAGAAAATATGGCCTAAAACGTGAAAAATTAAAAAAAATGGAATTTTGAAAAAGAAAATTCTTTTTAAACTTTAATAACCCATAACTCTTTCAAAAAGGTTCAACTGCATTTGAACTTGGAAAGTAATTTTCTGGCATCTCAATATATATAAATCACTCCACCGAGGTCGATTTAAATCAATATTTTAGAAAATAAAGCATAAAAGGTGAAAAAATTATAAAAATTGGCAATTTTAAAAAAAGAACTCTTTGGAAACTTTAATAACCCATAACTCTTTCAAAAAATGTTCAACTGCAACTTAGTTTAAAAAGTAAATTTCTGGCATCTCAATATATATAAATCACTTTACCGAAGTCGATTTGAATCAATATTTTAGAAAATATGGCCAAAAAAGTGAAAAAATTTAAAAAATTGGCATTTTTTAAAAAGCAAATTTCTTTGGAAACTTTAATAACCCATAACTCTTCCAAAAAAGGTTCAATTGCATTTTTATTGGTAAAGTAAATTTCTGGCATCTCAGTATATATAAATCCCTTTACCGAAGTCGATTTGAATCAATATTTTAGAAAATATAGCCAAAAAGGTGAAAAAAATTAAAAAAATTTGCATTTTAAAAAAGCAAACTTATTTGGAAACTTTGCCGAAGTCGATTTGAATCAATATTTTAGAAAATATGGCCTAAAACGTGAAAAAATTAAAAAAAATGGCATTTTTAGAAAAGAAAAATTCTTTGGAAACTTTAATAACCCATAACACTTTCAAAAAAGGTTCAGCTGCAACTTAATTTGGAAACTACATTTCTCGCATATAAATATATATAAATCACTTTACCGAAGTCGATTTTAATCAATATTTTAGAAAATATGGCCTAAAACGTGAAAAAATTAAAAAAATAATGGCATTTTGTAGAAAAGCAAAATTCTTTGGGAACTTTAATAGCCCATAACTCTTTCAAAAAATGTTCAATTGCAACTTTATTTGTAAAAGTACATTTCTGGCATCTGAATATATATAAAACACTTTACCGAAGTCGATTTGAATCAATATTTTAGAAAATATGGCCAAAAAGGTGAAAATATTATAAAAATTGGCATTTTTAAAAAAGCAAACTTATTTGGAAACTTAAATAACCCATAACTCTTCCAAAAAAAATACCATTGCATTTTTATTTGTAAAGTAAATTTCAGGCATCTCAATATATATAAATCACTTTACCGAAGTCGATTTGAATCAATATTTTAGAAAATATGGCCAAAAAGGTGAAAAACTTATAAAAATTGGCATTTTTAAAAAAGCTAAATTCTTTGGAAACTTTAATAACCCATATCTTTTTCAAAATAGGTTCAATTGCAACTTTATTTATAAAAGTACATTTCTGGCATCTGAATATATATATAAATCACTTTGCCGAAGTCGATTTGAATCAATATTTTAGAAAATATGGCCAAAAAGGTGAAAAATTTAAAAAAATTGGCATTTTTAAAAAAGCAAAATTATTTGGAAGCTTTAATAACCCATAACTCTTAAAAAAATGATTGAACTGCAACTTAATTTGGAAAGTAAATTTCTGGCATCTCAATATATATAAATCACTTTACCGTAATCGATTTGAATCAATATTTTACAAAATATGGCCAAAAAGGTGAAAAAATTAAAAAAATTTGCGTTTTTATAAAAGCTAAATTCTTTGGAAACTTTAATAACCCATAACTCTTTCAAAAAAGGTTCAACTGCAACTTAATTTAGAAACTACATTTCTCGCTATAAATATATATAAATCACTTTACCGAAGTCGTTTTGAATCAATATTTTAGAAAATATGGCCTAAAACGTGAAAAAAATTAAAAAAAATGGAATTTTTAAAAAGCAAAATTCTTTTTAAACTTTAATAACCCATAACTCTTTCAAAAAAGGTTCAACTGCATTTTAATTTAAAAAGTAATTTTCTGACATCTCAATATAAATAAATCACTCTACCGAAATCGATTTGAATCAATATTTTAGAAAATATAGCATAAAAGGTGAAAAAATTATAAAAATTGGCAATTTTAAAAAGAAAAACTCTTTGGAAACTTTAATAACCCATAACTCTTTCAAAAAATGTTCAACTGCAACTTAGTTTGAGAGTAAATTTCTGGCATCTCAATATATATAAATCACTTTACCGAAGTCGATTTGAATCAATATTTTAGAAAATATAGCCAAAAAGTGAAAAAATTAAAAAAATTTGCATTTTAAAAAAGCAAACTTATTTGGAAACTTTAATAGCCCATAACTCTTTCAAAAGAGGTTTAACTGCAACTTAATTTGGAAACTACATTTCTGGCATATAAATATATATAAATCACTTTACCGAAGTCGATTTGAATCAATATTTTAGAAAATATGGCCTAAAAGGTGAAAAAATTAAAAACAATGGCATTTTTAGAAAAGCAAAATTCTTAGGAAACTTTAATAGCCCATAACTCCTTCAAAAAAGGTTCAGCTGCATATTAATTTCGAAAGTAATTTTCTGGCATCTCAATATATATAAATCACTCTACCGAAGTCGATTTGAATCAATATTTTAGAAAATATGGACTAGAACGTGAAAAAATTAAAAAAAATGGCATTTTAAGAAAAGCAAAATTCTTTGGAAACTTTAATAACCCATAACTCTTTCAAAAAAGGTTCAACTGCAACTTAATTTGGAAACTACATTTCTGGCATATAAATATATATAAATCACTTTGCCGAAGTCGATTTAAATCAATATTTTAGAAAATATGGCCAAAAACGTGAAAAAATTAAAAAAAAATGGCATTTTTAGATAAGAAAAATTCTTTGGAAACTTTAATAACCCATAACACTTTCAGAAAAGGTTTAACTGCAACCTAGTTTGAAAAGTACATTTCTGGCATCCGAATATATATAAATTACTTTACCGAAGTCGATTTGAATCAATATTTTAGAAAATATGGCCAAAAAGGTGAAAAATAAAAAAAAATTGGCATTTTTAAAAAAGCAAAATTCTTTGGAAACTTTAATAACCCATAGCACTTTAAAAAAAGGTTTAACTGCAACCTAGTTTAAAAAGTACATTTCTGGCATCCGAATATATATAAATTACTTTACCGAAGTCGATTTGAATCAATATTTTAGAAAATATGTCCAAAAATGTGAAAAAAATTAAAAAAAATTGGTATTTTTAAAAAAGCAAACTTATTTGGAAACTTTAATAACCCATAACTCTTCCAAAAAAGGTTTAATTGCATTTTCATTTGTAAAGTAAATTTCTGGAGTCTCAATATATATAAATCCCTTTACCGAAGTCGATTTGAATCAATATTTTAGAAAATATAGCCAAAAAAGTGAAAAAAATTAAAAAAATTTGCATTTTTAAAAAGCAAACTTATTTGGAAACTTTAATAGCCCATAACTCTTTCAAAAGAGGTTTAACTGCAACTTTATTTATAAAAGTACATTTCTGACATCTGAATATATATATAAATCACTTTGCCGAAGTCGATTTGAATCAATATTTTAGAAAATATGGCCAAAAAGGTGAAAAATTTAAAAAAATTGGTATTTTTAAAAAAGCAAACTTATTTGGAAACTTTAATAACCCATAACTCTTCCAAAAAAGGTTTAATTGCATTTTCATTTGTAAAGTAAATTTCTGGCGTCTCAATATATATAAATCCCTTTACCGAAGTCGATTTGAATCAATATTTTAGAAAATATGGCCAAAAAGGTGAAAAACTTATAAAAATTGGCATTTTTAAAAAGCTAAATTTTTTGGAAACTTTAATAACCCATATCTTTTCAAAATAGGTTCAATTGCAACTTTATTTATAAAAGTACATTTCTGGCATCTGAATATATATATAAATCACTTTGCCGAAGTCGATTTGAATCAATATTTTAGAAAATATGGCCAAAAAGGTGAAAAATTTAAAAAAATTGGCATTTTTAAAAAAGCAAAATTATTTGGAAGCTTTAATAACCCATAACTCTTAAAAAAATGATTGAACTGCAACTTAATTTGGAAAGTAAATTTCTGGCATCTCAATATATATAAATCACTTTACCGTAATCGATTTGAATCAATATTTTACAAAATATGCCCAAAAAGGTGAAAAAATTAAAAAAATTTGCGTTTTTATAAAAGCTAAATTCTTTGGAAACTTTAATAACCCATAACTCTTTCAAAAAAGGTTCAACTGCAACTTAATTTAGAAACTACATTTCTCGCATATAAATATATATAAATCACTTTACCGAAGTCGTTTTGAATCAATATTTTAGAAAATATGGCCTAAAACGTGAAAAATTAAAAAAATGGAATTTTTAAAAAAGCAAAATTCTTTTTAAACTTTAATAACCCATAACTCTTTCAAAAAAGGTTCAACTGCATTTTAATTTGAAAAGTAATTTTCTGACATCTCAATATAAATAAATCACTCTACCGAAATCGATTTGAATCAATATTTTAGAAAATACAGCATAAAAGGTGAAAAAATTATAAAAATTGGCAATTTTAAAAAAGAAAAACTCTTTGGAAACTTTAATAACCCATAACTCTTTCAAAAAATGTTCAACTGCAACTTAGTTTGGAGAGTAAATTTCTGGCGTCTCAATATATATAAATCCCTTTACCGAAGTCGATTTGAATCAATATTTTAGAAAATATAGCCAAAAAGGTGAAAAAAATTAAAAAAATTTGCATTTTTAAAAAGCAAACTTATTTGTAAACTTTAATAGCCCATAACTCTTTCAAAAGAGGTTTAACTTCAATTTAATTTGGAAACTACATTTCTGGCATATAAATATATATAAATCACTCTCTCGAAGTCGATTTGAATCAATATTTAAGAAAATATGGACTAAAACGTGAAAAGATTAAAAAAATGGCATTTTAAGAAAAGCAAAATTCTTTGGAAACTTTAATAACCCATAACTCTTTCAAAAAAGGTTCAACTGCAACTTAATTTGGAAACTACATTTCTGGCATATAAATATATATAAATCACTCTCTCGAAGTCGATTTGAATCAATATTTAAGAAAATATGGACTAAAACGTGAAAAGATTAAAAAATGGCATTTTAAGAAAAGCAAAATTCTTTGGAAACTTTAATAACCCATAACTCTTTCAAAAAAGGTTCAACTGCAACTTAATTTGGAAACTACATTTCTGGCATATTTTTAAAAAAGCAAAATTCTTTGGAAACTTTATTAACCCATAACTCTTTCAAAAAAGGTTCAACTGCAAATTAATTTGGAAAGTAATTTTCTGGCATCTCAATATATATAAATCACTCTCTCGAAGTCGATTTGAATCAATATTTAAGAAAATATGGACTAAAACGTGAAAAGATTAAAAAAATGGCATTTTAAGAAAAGCAAAATTCTTTGGAAACTTTAATAACCCATAACTCTTTCAAAAAAGGTTCAACTGCAACTTAATTTGGAAACTACATTTCTGGCATATAAATATATATAAATCACTCTACCGAAGTCGATTTGAATCAATATTTTAGAAAATATGGCCTAAAACGTGAAAAAATTAAAAAAAAAATGGCACTTTTATAAAAAAAATATTCTTTGGAAACTTAAATAACCCATAACACTTTCAGAAAATGTTTAACTGCAACCTAGTTTGAAAAGTAAATTTCTGGCATCTCAATATATATAAATCACTCTACCGAAGTCGATTTGAATCAATATTTTAGAAAATATGGACTAAAACGTGAAAAAATTAAAAAAAAATGGCATTTTAAGAAAAGCAAAATTCTTTGGAAACTTTAATAACCCATAACTCTTTCAAAAAAGGTTCAACTGCAACTTAATTTAAAAACTACATTTCTGGCATATAAATATATTTAAATCACTTTGCCGAAGTCAATTTGAATCAATATTTTAGAAAATATGGCCTAAAACGTGAAAAAATTAAAAAAAAATGGCATTTTTAGAAAAGAAAAATTCTTTGGAAACTTTAATAACCCATAACACTTTCAGAAAAGGTTTAACTGCAACCTAGTTTGAAAAGTACATTTCTGGCATCCGAATATATATAAATTACTTTACCGAAGTCGATTTGAATCAATATTTTAGAAAATATGGCCTAAAAGGTGAAAAATTAAAAAAAATTGGCATTTTTAAAAAAGCAAAATTCTTTGGAAACTTTAATAACCCATAACACTTTAAAAAAAGGTTTAACTGCAACCTAGTTTAAAAAGTACATTTCTGGCATCCGAATATATATAAATTACTTTACCGAAGTCGATTTGAATCAATATTTTAGAAAATATGTCCAAAAATGTGAAAAAAATTAAAAAAATTGCCATTTTTAAAAAAGCAAACTTATTTGGAAACTTTAATAACCCATAACTCTTCCAAAAAAGGTTCAATTGCATTTTTATTTGTAAAGTAAATTTCTGGCGTCTCAATATATATAAATCCCTTTACCGAAGTCGATTTGAATCAATATTTTAGAAAATATAGCCAAAAAGGTGAACAAAATTAAAAAAATTTGCATTTTTAAAAAGCAAACTTATTTGGAAACTTTAATAGCCCATAACTCTTTCAAAAGAGGTTTAACTGCAATTTAATTTGGAAACTACATTTCTGGCATATAAATATATATAAATCACTTTACCGAAGTCGATTTGAATCAATATTTTAGAAAATATGGCCTAAAAGGAGAAAAAATTAAAAACAATGGCATTTTTAAAAAAGCAAAATTCTTAGGGAACTTTAATAGCCCATAACTCTTTCAAAAAAGGTTCAACTGCAAATTAATTTGGAAAGTAATTTTCTGGCATCTCAATATATATAAATCACTTTCTCGAAGTCGATTTGAATCAATATTTAAGAAAATATGGACTAATACGTGAAAAAATTAAAAAAAAATGGCATTTTAAGAAAAGCAAAATTCTTTGGAAACTTTAATAACCCATAACTCTTTCAAAAAAGGTTCAACTGCAACTTAATTTGGAAACTACATTTCGGGCATATAAATAAATCACTCTACCGAAGTCGAATTGAATCAATATTTTAGAAAATATGGCCTAAAACGTGAAAAATTTAAAAAAAAATGGCACTTTTAGAAAAAAAAAATTCTTTGGAAACTTAAATAACCCATAACACTTTCAAAAAATGTTTAACTGCAACCTAGTTTGAAAAGTACATTTCTGGCATCCGAATATATATAAATTACTTTACCGAAGTCGATTTGAATCAATATTTTAGAAAATATGGCCTAAAACGTGAAAAATTTAAAAAAAAAATGGCACTTTTAGAAAAAAAAAATTCTTTGGAAACTTTAATAACCCATAACTCTTTCAAAAAAGGTTCAACTGCAACCTAGTTTGGAAAGTACATTTCTGGCATATAATTATATATAAATCACTTTACCGAAGTCGATTTAAATCAATTTTTTAGAAAATATGGCCTAAATGGTGAAAAAATTATAAAAATTGGCATTTTTAAAAAAGCAAAATTCTTTGGAAACTTTAATAACCCATAACACTTTCAAAATAGGTTCCACTCCAAATTAATTTGAAAAGTAATTTTCTGGCATCTCAATATATATAAATCACTCTACCGAAGTCGATTTGAATCAATATTTTAGAAAATATGGACTAAAACGTGAAAAAATTAAAAAAAAATGGCATTTTAAGACAAGCAAAATTCTTTGGAAACTTTAATAACCCATAACTCTTTCAAAAAAGGTTCAACTGCAACTTAATTTCGAAACAACATTTCTGGCATATAATTATATATAAATCACTTTGCCGAAGTCGATTTGAATCAATATTTTAGAAAATATGGACTAAAAGGTGAAAAACTTATAAAAATTGGCATTTTTAAAAAAGAAAAATTCTTTGGAAACTTTAATAACCCATAACACTTTCAGAAAAGGTTTAACTGCAACCTAGTTTGAAAAGTACATTTCTGGCATCCGAATATATATAAATTACTTTACCGAAGTCGATTTGAATCAATATTTTAGAAAATATGGCCTAAAAGGTGAAAAATAAAAAAAAATTGGCATTTTTAAAAAAGCAAAATTCTTTGGAAACTTTTATAACCCATAACACTTTAAAAAAGGTTTAACTACAACCTAGTTTGAAAAGTACATTTCTGGCATCCGAATATATATAAATTACTTTACCGAAGTCGATTTGAATCAATATTTTAGAAAATATGGCCAAAAAAGTGAAAAAAATTTAAAAAAAAATTGCCATTTTTAAAAAAGCAAACTTATTTGGAAACTTTAATAACCCATAACACTTCCAAAAAAGGTTCAATTGCATTTTTTTTTGGAAAGTAATTTTCTGGCATCTGAATATATATAAATCACTTTACCGAAGTCGATTTGAATCAATATTTAAAAAAATATGGACTAAAACGTGAAAAAATTAAAAAAAATGGCATTTTTAAAAAAGCTAAATTTTTTGGAAACTTTAGTAACTCATAACTCTTTCAAAATAGGTTTAATTGCAACTTTAATTATAAAACTACATTTCTGGCATATAAATATATATAAATCACTTTCCCGAAGTCGATTTGAATCAATATTTAAGAAAATATGGCCTGAAAGGTGAAAAAATTAAAAAGATTGGCATTTTTAAAAAAGCAAAATTCTTTGGAAAATTTAATAACCCATAACTCTTCCAAAAAAGGTTCAATTGCAACTTAATTTGGAAAGTACCTTTCTGGCATGTAAATATAGATAAATCACTTTAACGAAGTCGATTTGAGTCAATATTTTAGAAAATATGGCCTAAAAGGTGAAAAAATTAAAAAAATTGTCATTTTTAAAAAAACAAAAATCTTTGGAAACTTTAATAACTTATAACTCTTTCAAAATAGGTTCAATTGCAACTTCATTTGTAAAAGTACATATCTGGCATCTAAATTATAGAAATCACTTTACCGAAGTCGATTTGAGTCAATATTTTAGAAAACATGGCCTTAAAGGTGAAAAAATTAAAAAAATTGTCATTTTTATAAAAGCTAAATTCTTTGGAAACTTTCATAGCCCATAACTGTTTCAAAATAGGTTCAATTGCAACTTTATTTATAACAATACATTTCTGGCATCTGAATATATATAAATCACTTAACCGAAGTCGATTTGAATCAATATTTAAGAAAATATGGCCTGAAAGGTGAAAAAATTATAAAAATTGGCATTTTTAAAAAAGCTAAATTCTTTGTAAACTTTAATAATTTTTAAAAAAGCTAAATTCTTTGTAAACTTTAATAACCCATAACTCTTTCAAAACAGGTTCAACTGCAACTTTATTTAGAAATTAATTTTCTGGCATCTCAATATATATAAATCACTCTACTGAAGTCAATTTGAATCAATATTTTAGAAAATATGTCGTAAAAGGTGAAAAAATTAAAAAAAATTGGCATTTTTAAAAAAGCTAAGTTCTTTGGAAACTTTAATAACTCATAACTCTTTCAGAAAAGGTTTAACTGCAACTTAATTTAGAAAGTAAATTTCTGGCATATAAATGTATATACATCACTTTACCGAAGTCGATTTGAATCAATATTTTAGAAAATATGGCCAAAAAGGTGAAAAAATTAAAAAAATTGGCATTTTTAAAAAAGCTAAATTCTTTGGAAACTTTAATAACCCATAACTCTTTCAAAAAAGGTTCAACTGCAACTTAATTTGGAAAGTAATTTTCTGGCATCTCAATATAAATAAATCACTCTACCGAAGTCGATTTGAATCAATATTTTAGAAAATATGGCCAAAAAGGTGAAAAATTATAAAAATTGGCATTTTTAAAAAAGCTAAATTCTTTGGAAACTTTAATAACTTATAACTCTTTCAAAATAGGTTCAATTGCAATTGAGTCAATATTTTAGAAAATATGGCCAAAAAGGTGAAAAAATTATAAAAATTGGCATTTTTAAAAAAGCTAAATTCTTTGGAAACTTTAATAACCCATAACTCTTTCAAAATAGGTTCAATTGCAACTTTATTTATAAAAGTACATTTCTGGCATCCGAATATATATAAATCACTCTACCGAAGTCGATTTGAATCAATATTTTAGAAAATATGGCCTAAAAGGTGAAAAATTAAAAAAATTGGCATTTTTAAAAAAGCAAAATTCTTTGAAAACTTTAATAACCCATAACTCTTTCAAACAAGTTACAACTGCAACTTAATTTGGAAAGTAATTTTGTGGCATCTCAATATATATAAATCACTCTACTGAAGTCGATTTGAATCAATATTTTCGAAAATATGTCCTAAAAGGTGAAAAAATTAAAAAAAATTGGCATTTTTAAAAAAGCAAAATTCTTCGGAAAGTTTAATAACCCATAACTCTTTCAAAATAGGTTCAATTGCAACTTTATTTATAAAAATACATTTCTGGCATCTGAATTATAGAAATAACTTTACCGAAGTCGATTTGAGTCAATATTTTAGAAAATATGGCCTGAAAGGTGAAAAAATTATAAAAATTGGCATTTTTAAAAAAGCAAAATTCTTTGGAAACTTTAATAACTCATAACTCTTTCAAAATAGGTTCAATTGCAACTTTAATTATAAAAATACATTTCTGGCATCTGAATATATATAAATCACTATACCGAAGTCGATTTAAATCAATATTTTAGAAAATATGGCCTAAAAGGTTAAAAAATTAAAAAAATTGTCATTTTTAAAAAAGCAAAATTCTTTGGAAACTTTAATAACTTATAACTCTTTCAAAATAGGTTCAATTGCAATTGAGTCAATATTTTAGAATATATGGCCAAAAAGGTGAAAAAATTATAAAAATTGGCATTTTTAAAAAAGCTTAATTCTTTGGAAACTTTAATAACCCATAACTCTTTCAAAATAGGTTCAATTTCAACTTTATTTGTAAAAGTACATTTCTGGCATCCGAATACTCTACCGAAGTCGATTTGAATCAATATTTTAGAAAATATGGCCTAAAAGGTGAAAAATTAAAAAAATTGGCATTTTTAAAAAAGCAAAATTCTTTGGAAACTTTAATAACCCATAACTCTTTCAAAAAAGGTTCAACTGCAACTTTATTTGGAAAGTACATTTCTGGCATATATTTTTATATAAATCACTTTACCGAAGTCGATTTGAATCAATATTTTAGAAAATATGGCCTAAAAGGTGAAAAAATTATCAAAATGAGCAAAATGAACCCATAACTTTCTTAAAATAGGTTCAATTGCAACTTTATTTATAAAAGTACATTTCTGGCATCTGAATATATATAAATCACTTTACCGAAGTCGATTTGAATCAATATTTTAGAAAATATGGCCTAAAAGGTGCAAAAATTAAAAAAAATTGGCATTTTTAAAAAAGCAAAATTCTTCGGAAACTTTAATAACCCATAACTCTTTCAAAAAAGGTTCAACTGCAACTTTATTTGGAAAGTACATTTCTGGCATATATTTTTATATAAATCACTTTACCGAAGTCGATTTGAATCAATATTTTAGAAAATATGGCCTTAAAGGTGAAAAATTAAAAAAAATTGGCATTTTTAAAAAAGCAAAATTCTTCGGAAACTTTAATAACCCATAACTCTTTCAAAACAGGTTCAACTGCAACTTAATTTGGAAAGTAATTTTGTGGCATCTCAATATATATAAATCACTCTACTGAAGTCGATTTGAATCAATATTTTAGAAAATATGTCCTAAAAGGTGAAAAAATTAAAAAAAATTGGCATTTTTAAAAAAGCAAAATTCTTCGGAAAGTTTAATAACCCATAACTCTTTCAAAATAGGTTCAATTGCAACTTTATTTATAAAAATACATTTCTGGCATCTGAATTATAGAAATAACTTTACCGAAGTCGATTTGAGTCAATATTTTAGAAAAGGTGAAAAATTTATAAAAATTGGCATTTTTAAAAAAGCAAAATTCTTTGGAAACTTTAATAACTCATAACTCTTTCAAAATAGGTTCAATTGCAACTTTAATTATAAAAATACATTTCTGGCATCTGAATATATATAAATCACTATACCGAAGTCGATTTAAATCAATATTTTAGAAAATATGGCCTAAAAGGTGAAAAAAAAAAATCAAAATGAGCATTTTTAAAAAAGCTAAATTCTTTGGAATCTTTAATAACCCATAACTTTTTTAAAATAGGTTCAATTGCAACTTTATTTATAAAAGTACATTTCTGGCATCCGAATACATATAAATCACTCTACCGAAGTCGATTTGAATCAATATTTTAGAAAATATGGCCTAAAAGGTGAAAAATTAAAATAATTGGCATTTTTAAAAAAGCAAAATTCTTTGAAAACTTTAATAACCCATAACTCTTTCAAAAAAGGTTCAACTGCAACTTTATTTGGAGAGTACATTTCTGGCATATATTTTTATATAAATCACTTTACCGAAGTCGATTTGAATCAATATTTTAGAAAATATGGCCTAAAAGGTGAAAAAATGATCAAAATGAGCATTTTTAAAAAAGCTAAATTCTTTGGAATCTTTAATAACCCATAACTTTTTTAAAATAGGTTCAATTGCAACTTTATTTATAAAAGTACATTTCTGGCATCTGAATATATATAAATCACTTTACCGAAGTCGATTTGAATCAATATTTTAGAAAATATGGCCTAAAAGGTGAAAAAATTATAAAAATTGGCATTTTTAAAAAAGCAAAATTCTTCGGAAACTTTAATAACCCATAACTCTTTCAAAACAGGTTCAACTGCAACTTAATTTGGAAAGTAATTTTCTGGCATCTCAATATATATAAATCACTCTACCGAAGTCGATTTGAATCAATATTTTAGAAAATATGTCCTAAAAGGTGAAAAAATTAAAAAAATTGGCATTTTTAAAAAAGCAAAATTCTTCGGAAAGTTTAATAACCCATAACTCTTTCAAAATAGGTTGAATTGCAACTTCATTTGTAAAAGTACATTTTTGGCATCTAAATTATAGAAATCACTTTACCGAAGTCGATTTGAGTCAATATTTTAGAAAACATGGCCTAAAAGGTGAAAAAATTAAAAAAATTTTCATTTTTAAAAAAACAAAAATCTTTGGAAACTTTAATAACTTATAACTCTTTCAAAAAAGGTTCAATTGCAACTTTATTTGTAAAAGTACATTTCTGGCATCTTAATATATATAAATCACTTCACCGAAGTCGATTTGAATCAATATTTTAGAAAATATGGCCGAAAAGGTGAAACAATTAAAAAAATTGGCGTTTTTAAAAAAGCAAAATTCTTTGGAAACTTTAATAACCCATAACTCTTTCAAAAAATGTTCAACTGCAACTTAATTTAGAAACTACATTTCTGTCATCTGAATATATATAAATCACTTTACCGAAGTCGGTTTGAATCAATATTTTAGAAATATGGCCTAAAAGGTGAAAAAATTAAAAATATTGGCATTTTTAAAAAAGCAAAGTTCTTTGGAAACTTTAATAACCCATAACTCTTTCAAAATAGGTTCAATTGCAACTTTCTTTATAAAAGTACATTTCTGGCATCAGAATGTATATAAATCACTTAACCGAAGACGATTTGAATCAATATTTTAGAAAATATGGCCAAAAAGGTGAAAAAATGAAAAAAAATTGACATTTTTAAAAAAGCTAAATTTTTTGGAAACTTTAGTAACTCATAACTTTTTTAAAATAGGTTCAATTGCAACTTTATTTATAAAAGTACATTTCTGGCATCCGAATACATATAAATCACTCTACCGAAGTCGATTTGAATCAATATTTTAGAAAATATGGCCTAAAAGGTGAAAAATTAAAATAATTGGCATTTTTAAAAAAGCAAAATTCTTTGGAAACTTTAATAACCCATAACTTTTTTAAAATAGGTTCAATTGCAACTTTATTTATAAAAGTACATTTCTGGCATCCGAATACATATAAATCACTCTACCGAAGTCGATTTGAATCAATATTTAAGAAAATATGGCCTGAAAGGTGAAAAAATTAAAAAAATTGGCATTTTTATAAAAGCTAAATTCTTTGGAAACTTTCATAGCCCATAACTGTTTCAAAATAGGTTCAATTGCAACTTTATTTATAGCAATACATTTCTGGCATCTGAATATATATAAATCACTTTACCGAAGTCGATTTGAATCAATATTTAAGAAAATATGGCCTGAAAGGTGAAAAAATTATAAAAATTGGCATTTTTAAAAAAGCTAAATTCTTTGGAAACTTTAATAACCCATAACTCTTTCAAAACAGGTTCCACAGCAACTTAATTTGGAAAGTAATTTTCTGGCATCTCAATATATATAAATCACTCTACTGAAGTCGATTTGAATCAATATTTTAGAAAATATGTCCTAAAAGGTGAAAAAATTAAAAAAAATTGGCTTTTTTAAAAAAGCAAAATTCTTCGGAAAGTTTAATAACCCTTAACTCTTTCAAAATAGGTTCAATTGCAACTTTATTTTTAAAAGTACATTTTTGGCATCTGAATTATAGAAATAACTTTACCGAAGTCGATTTGAGTCAATATTTTAGAAAATATGGCCTGAAAGCTGAAAAATTATAAAATTTGGCATTTTTAAAAAGCTAAATTCTTTGGAAACTTTAATAACTCATGACTCTTTCAAAATAGGTTCAATTGCAACTTTAATTATAAAAATACATTTCTGGCATCTGAATATATATAAATCACTATACCGAAGTCGATTTAAATCAATATTTTAGAAAATATGGCCTAAAAGGTGAAAAAATTAAAAAAATTGTCATTTTTAAAAAAGCAAAATTCTTTGGAAACTTTATTAACTTATAACTCTTTCAAAATAGGTTCAATTGCAATTGAGTCAATATTTTAGAAAATATGGCCAAAAAGGTGAAAAAATTATAAAAATTGGCATTTTTTAAAAAGCTAAATTCTTTGGAAACTTTAATAACCCATAACTCTTTCAAAATTAGGTTCAATTGCAACTTTATTTGTAAAAGTACATTTCTGGCATCCGAATATATATAAATCACTCTACCGAAGTCGATTTGAATCAATATTTTAGAAAATATGGCCAAAAAGGTGAAAAAATGAAAAAAAACTGGCATTTTTAAAAAAGCTAAATTTTTTGGAAACTTTAGTAACTCATAACTCTTTCAAAATAGGTTCAATTGCAACTTTAATTATAAAAATACATTTCTGGCATCTGAATATATATAAATCACTATACCGAAGTCGATTTAAATCAATATTTTAGAAAATATGGCCTAAAAGGTGAAAAAATTAAAAAAATTGTCATTTTTAAAAAAGCGAAATTCTTTGGAAACTTTAATAACCCATAACTCTTTCAAAAGAGGTTCAACTGCAACTTAATTTGGAAAGTAATTTTCTGGCATCTCAATATATATAAATCACTCTACTGAAGTCGATTTGAATCAATATTTTAGAAAATATGTCCTAAAAGGTGAAAAAATTAAAAAAATTGGCATTTTTAAAAAAGCAAAATTCTTCGGAAAGTTTAATAACCCTTAACTCTTTCAAAATAGGTTCAATTGCAACTTTATTTTTAAAAGTACATTTCTGGCATCTGAATTATAGAAATAACTTTACCGAAGTCGATTTGAGTCAATATTTTAGAAAATATGGCCTGAAAGCTGAAAAAATTATAAAATTTGGCATTTTTAAAAAAGCTAAATTCTTTGGAAACTTTAATAACTCATGACTCTTTCAAAATAGGTTCAATTGCAACTTTAATTATAAAAATACATTTCTGGCATCTGAATATATATAAATCACTATACCGAAGTCGATTTAAATCAATATTTTAGAAAATATGGCCTAAAAGGTGAAAAAATTAAAAAAATTGTCATTTTTAAAAAAGCAAAATTCTTTGGAAACTTTATTAACTTATAACTCTTTCAAAATAGGTTCAATTGCAATTGAGTCAATATTTTAGAAAATATGGCCAAAAAGGTGAAAAAATTATAAAAATTGGCATTTTTTAAAAAGCTAAATTCTTTGGAAACTTTAATAACCCATAACTCTTTCAAAATAGGTTCAATTGCAACTTTATTTGTAAAAGTACATTTCTGGCATCCGAATATATATAAATCACTCTACCGAAGTCGATTTGAATCAATATTTTAGAAAATATGGCCAAAAAGGTGAAAAAATGAAAAAAAATTGGCATTTTTAAAAAAGCTAAATTTTTTGGAAACTTTAGTAACTCATAACTCTTTCAAAATAGGTTCAATTGCAACTTTAATTATAAAAATACATTTCTGGCATCTGAATATATATAAATCACTTTCCCGAAGTCGATTTGAATCAATATTTAAGAAAATATGGCCTGAAAGGTGAAAAAATTAAAAAAATTGGCATTTTTATAAAAGCTAAATTCTTTGGAAACTTTCATAGCCCATAACTGTTTCAAAATAGGTTCAATTGCAACTTTATTTATAGCAATACATTTCTGGCATCTGAATATATATAAATCACTTTACCGAAGTCGATTTGAATCAATATTTAAGAAAATATGGCCTGAAAGGTGAAAAAATTATAAAAATTGGCATTTTTAAAAAAGCTAAATTCTTTGGAAACTTTAATAACCCATAACTCTTTCAAAACAGGTTCAACTGCAACTTAATTTGGAAAGTAATTTTCTGGCATCTCAATATATATAAATCACTCTACTGAAGTCGATTTGAATCAATATTTTAGAAAATATGTCCTAAAATGTGAAAAAATTATAAAAAATTGGCATTTTTAAAAAAGCAAAATTCTTCGGAAAGTTTAATAACCCTTAACTCTTTCAAAATAGGTTCAATTGCAACTTTATTTTTAAAAGTACATTTCTGGCATCTGAATTATAGAAATAACTTTACCGAAGTCGATTTGAGTCAATATTTTAGAAAATATGGCCTGAAAGGTGAAAAATTATAAAATTTGGCATTTTTAAAAAAGCTAAATTCTTTGGAAACTTTAATAACTCATAACTCTTTCAAAATAGGTTCAATTGCAACTTTAATTATAAAAATACATTTCTGGCATCTGAATATATATAAATCACTATACCGAAGTCGATTTAAATCAATATTTTAGAAAATATGGCCTAAAAGGTGAAAAAATTAAAAAAATTGTCATTTTTAAAAAAGCGAAATTCTTTGGAAACTTTAATAACCCATAACTCTTTCAAAAAAGGTTCAACTGCAACTTTATTTGGAAAGTACATTTCTGGCATTTATTTTTATATAAATCACTTTACCGAAGTCGATTTGAATCAATATTTTAGAAAACATGGCCTAAAAGGTGAAAAAATGATTAAAATGAGCATTTTTAAAAAAGCTAAATTCTTTGGAATCTTTAATAACCCATAATTTTTTTAAAATAGGTTCAATTGCAACTTTATTTATAAAAGTACATTTCTGGCATCTGAATATATATAAATCACTTTACCGAAGTCGATCTGAATCAATATTTTAGAAAATATGGCCTAAAAGGTGAAAAAATTAAAAAAAATTGGCATTTTTAAAAAAGCAAAATTCTTCGGAAACTTTAATAACCCATAACTCTTTCAAAATAGGTTCAATTGCAACTTTAATTATAAAAATACATTTCTGGCATCTGAATATATATAAATCACTTTCCCGAAGTCGATTTGAATCAATATTTAAGAAAATATGGCCTGAAAGGTGAAAAAATTAAAAAAATTGGCATTTTTAAAAAAGCTAAATTCTTTGCAAACTTTCATAGCCCATAACTGTTTCAAAATAGGTTCAATTGCAACTTTATTTATAACAATACATTTCTGGCATCTGAATATATATAAATCACTTTACCGAAGTCGATTTGAATCAATATTTAAGAAAATATGGCCTGAAAGGTGAAAAAATTATAAAAATTGGCATTTTTAAAAAAGCTAAATTCTTTGCAAACTTTAATAACCCATAACTCTTTTAAAACAGGTTCAACTGCAACTTAATTTGGAAAGTAATTTTCTGGCATCTCAATATATATAAATCACTTTACTGAAGTCGATTTGAATCAATATTTTAGAAATATGTCCTAAAAGGTGAAAAAATTAAAAAAAATTGGCATTTTTAAAACAGCAAAATTCTTCGGAAAGTTTAATAACCCATAACTCTTTCAAAAAAGGTTCAATTGCAACTTTATTTTTAAAAGTACATTTCTGGCATCTGAATTATAGAAATAACTTTACCGAAGTCGATTTGAGTCAATATTTTAGAAAATATGGCCTGAAAGGTGAAAAAATTATAAAAATTGGCATTTTTAAAAAAGCTAAATTCTTTGGAAACTTTAATAACTCATAACTCTTTCAAAATAGGTTCAATTGCAACTTTAATTATAAAAATACATTTCTGGCATCTGAATATATATAAATCACTTAACCGAAGTCGATTTGAATCAATATTTTAGAAAATATGGCCTAAAAGGTGAAAAAATTAAAAAAAATTGGCATTTTTAAAAAAGCTAAATTTTTTGGAAACTTTAGTAACTCATAACTCTTTCAAAATAGGTTCAATTGCAACTTTAATTATTAAAATACATTTCTGGCATCTGAATATATATAAATCACTTTCCCGAAGTCGATTTGAATCAATATTTAAGAAAATATGGCCTAAAAGGTGAAAAAATTAAAAAAATTGGCATTTTTAAAAAAGCTAAATTATTTGGAAACTTTCATAGCCCATAACTGTTTCAAAATAGGTTCAATTGCAACTTTATTTATAACAATACATTTCTGGCATCTGAAGATATATAAATCACTTTACCGAAGTCGATTTGAATCAATATTTAAGAAAATATGGCCTGAAAGGTGAAAAAATTATAAAAATTGGCATTTTTAAAAAAGCTAAATTCTTTGGAAACTTTAATAACCAATAACTCTTTCAAAACAGGTTCAACTGCAACTTAATTTGGAAAGTAATTTTCTGGCATCTCAATATATATAAATCACTCTACTGAAGTCGATTTGAATCAATATTTTAGAAAATATGTCCCAAAAGGTGAAAAAATTAAAAAAAATTGGCATTTTTAAAAAAGCAAAATTCTTCGGAAAGTTTAATAACCCTTAACTCTTTCAAAATAGGTTCAATTGCAACTTTATTTTTAAAAGTACATTTCTGGCATCTGAATTATAGAAATAACTTTACCGAAGTCGATTTGAGTCAATATTTTAGAAAATATGGCCTGAAAGCTGAAAAAATTATAAAATTTGGCATTTATAAAAAAGCTAAATTCTTTGGAAACTTTAATAACTCATAACTCTTTCAAAATAGGTTCAATTGCAACTTTAATTATAAAAATACATTTCTGGCATCTGAATATATATAAATCACTATACCGAAGTCGATTTAAATCAATATTTTAGAAAATATGGCCTAAAAGGTGAAAAAATTAAAAAAATTGTCATTTTTAAAAAAGCAAAATTCTTTGGAAACTTTATTAACTTATAACTCTTTCAAAATAGGTTCAATTGCAATTGAGGCAATATTTTAGAAAATATGGCCAAAAAGGTGAAAAAATTATAAAAATTGGCATTTTTTAAAAAGCTAAATTCTTTGGAAACTTTAATAACCCATAACTCTTTCAAAATAGGTTCAATTGCAACTTTATTTGTAAAAGTACATTTCTGGCATCCGAATATATATAAATCACTCTACCGAAGTCGATTTGAATCAATATTTTAGAAAATATGGCCTAAAAGGTGAAAAATTAAAAAAATTGGCATTTTTAAAAAAGCAAAATTCTTTGGAAACTTTAATAATCCATAACTCTTTCAAAAAAGGTTCAACTGCAACTTTATTTGGAAAGTACATTTCTGGCATATATTTTTATATAAATCACTTTACCGAAGTCGATTTGAATCAATATTTTAGAAAACATGGCCTAAAAGGTGAAAAAATGATTAAAATGAGCATTTTTAAAAAAGCTAAATTCTTTGGAATCTTTAATAACCCATAATTTTTTTAAAATAGGTTCAATTGCAACTTTATTTATAAAAGTACATTTCTGGCATCTGAATATATATAAATCACTTTACCGAAGTCGATCTGAATCAATATTTTAGAAAATATGGCCTAAAAGGTGAAAAAATTAAAGAAAATTGGCATTTTTAAAAAAGCAAAATTCTTCGGAAACTTTAATAACCCATAACTCTTTCAAAATAGGTTCAATTGCAACTTTAATTATAAAAATACATTTCTGGCATCTGAATATATATAAATCACTTTCCCGAAGTCGATTTGAATCAATATTTAAGAAAATATGGCCTGAAAGGTGAAAAAATTAAAAAAATTGGCATTTTTAAAAAAGCTAAATTCTTTGCAATCTTTCATAGCCCATAACTGTTTCAAAATAGGTTCAATTGCAACTTTATTTATAACAATACATTTCTGGCATCTGAATATATATAAATCACTTTACCGAAGTCGATTTGAATCAATATTTAAGAAAATATGGCCTGAAAGGTGAAAAAATTATAAAAATTGGCATTTTTAAAAAAGCTAAATTCTTTGGAAACTTTAATAACCCATAACTCTTTCAAAACAGGTTCAACTGCAACTTAATTTGGAAAGTAATTTTCTGGCATCTCAATATATATAAATCACTCTACTGAAGTCGATTTGAATCAATATTTTAGAAAATATGTCCTAAAAGGTGAAAAAATTAAAAAAAATTGGCATTTTTAAAAAAGCAAAATTCTTCGGAAAGTTTAATAACCCATAACTCTTTCAAAATAGGTTCAATTGCAACTTTATTTTTAAAAGTACATTTCTGGCATCTGAATTATAGAAATAACTTTACCGAAGTCGATTTGAGTCAATATTTTAGAAAATATGGCCTGAAAGGTGAAAAAAATTATAAAAATTGGCATTTATAAAAAAGCTAAATTCTTTGGAAACTTTAATAACTCATAACTCTTTCAAAATAGGTTCAATTGCAACTTTAATTATAAAAATACATTTCTGGCATCTGAATATATATAAATCACTATACCGAAGTCGATTTAAATCAATATTTTAGAAAATATGGCCAAAAAGGTAAAAAAATTAAAAAAATTGGCATTTTTAAAAAAGCAAAATTCTCTAGAAACTTTAATAACCCATAACTCTTTCAAAACAGGTTCAACTGCAACTTAATTTGGAAAGTAATTTTCTGGCATCTCAATATATATAAATCACTCTACTGAAGTCGATTTGAATCAATATTTTAGAAAATATGTCCTAAAAGGTGAAAAAATTAAAAAAAATTGGCATTTTTAAAAAAGCAAAATTCTTCGGAAAGTTTAATAACCCATAACTCTTTCAAATAGGTTCAATTGCAACTTTATTTTTAAAAGTACATTTCTGGCATCTGAATTATAGAAATAACTTTACCGAAGTCGATTTGAGTCAATATTTTAGAAAATATGGCCTGAAAGCTGAAAAAATATAAAATTTGGCATTTTTAAAAAAGCTAAATTCTTTGGAAACTTTAATAACTCATGACTCTTTCAAAATAGGTTCAATTGCAACTTTAATTATAAAAATACATTTCTGGCATCTGAATATATATAAATCACTCTACCGAAGTCGATTTGAATCAATATTTTAGAAAATATGGCCTAAAAGGTGAAAAAATTAAAAAATTGGCATTTTTAAAAAAGCAAAATTCTTTGGAAACTTTAATAACCCATAACTCTTTCAAAAAGGTTCAACTGCAACTTTATTTGGAAAGTACATTTCTGGCATTATTTTTATATAAATCACTTTACCGAAGTCGATTTGAATCAATATTTTAGAAAATATGGCCTAAAAGGTGAAAAAATGATTAAAATGAGCATTTTTAAAAAAGCTAAATTCTTTGGAATCTTTAATAACCCATAATTTTTTTAAAATAGGTTCAATTGCAACTTTATTTATAAAAGTACATTTCTGGCATCTGAATATATATAAATCACTTTACCGAAGTCGATCTGAATCAATATTTTAGAAAATATGGCCTAAAAGGTGAAAAATTTAAAAAAATTGGCATTTTTAAAAAAGCAAAATTCTTCGGAAACTTTAATAACCCATAACTCTTTCAAAATAGGTTCAATTGCAACTTTAATTATAAAAATACATTTCTGGCATCTGAATATATATAAATCACTTTCCCGAAGTCGATTTGAATCAATATTTAAGAAAATATGGCCTGAAAGGTGAAAAAATTAAAAAAATTGGCATTTTTAAAAAAGCTAAATTCTTTGCAAACTTTCATAGCCCATAACTGTTTCAAAATAGGTTCAATTGCAACTTTATTTATAACAATACATTTCTGGCATCTGAATATATATAAATCACTTTACCGAAGTCGATTTGAATCAATATTTAAGAAAATATGGCCTGAAAGGTGAAAAAATTATAAAAATTGGCATTTTTAAAAAAGCTAAATTCTTTGCAAACTTTAATAACCCATAACTCTTTTAAAACAGGTTCAACTGCAACTTAATTTGGAAAGTAATTTTCTGGCATCTCAATATATATAAATCACTCTACTGAAGTCGATTTGAATCAATATTTTAGAAAATATGTCCTAAAAGGTGAAAAAATTAAAAAAATTGGCATTTTTAAAAAAGCAAAATTCTTCGGAAAGTTTAATAACCCATAACTCTTTCAAAATAGGTTCAATTGCAACTTTATTTTTAAAAGTACATTTCTGGCATCTGAATTATAGAAATAACTTTACCGAAGTCGATTTGAGTCAATATTTTAGAAAATATGGCCTGAAAGGTGAAAAAATTATAAAAATTGGCATTTTTAAAAAAGCTAAATTCTTTGGAAACTTTAATAACTCATAACTCTTTCAAAATAGGTTCAATTGCAACTTTAATTATAAAAATACATTTCTGGCATCTGAATATATATAAATCACTTAACCGAAGTCGATTTGAATCAATATTTTAGAAAATATGGCCTAAAAGGTGAAAAATTAAAAAAAATTGGCATTTTTAAAAAAGCTAAATTTTTTGGAAACTTTAGTAACTCATAACTCTTTCAAAATAGGTTCAATTGCAACTTTATTTTTAAAAGTACATTTCTGGCATCTGAATTATAGAAATAACTTTACCGAAGTCGATTTGAATCAATATTTTAGAAATATGGCCTAAAAGGTGAAAAAATTAAAAATATTGGCATTTTTAAAAAAGCAAAGTTCTTTGGAAACTTTAATAACCCATAACTCTTTCAAAATAGGTTCAACTGCAACTTTCTTTATAAAAGTACATTTCTGGCATCTGAATATATATAAATCACTTAACCGAAGTCGATTTGAATCAATATTTTAGAAAATATGGCCTAAAAGGTGAAAAAATTAAAAAAAATTGGCATTTTTAAAAAAGCTAAATTTTTTGGAAACTTTAGTAACTCATAACTCTTTCAAAATAGGTTCAATTGCAACTTTAATTATTAAAATACATTTCTGGCATCTGAATATATATAAATCACTTTCCCGAAGTCGATTTGAATCAATATTTAAGAAAATATGGCCTGAAAGGTGAAAAAATTAAAAAAATTGGCATTTTTAAAAAAGCTAAATTATTTGGAAACTTTCATAGCCCATAACTGTTTCAAAATAGGTTCAATTGCAACTTTATTTATAACAATACATTTCTGGCATCTGAATATATATAAATCACTTTACCGAAGTCGATTTGAATCAATATTTAAGAAAATATGGCCTGAAAGGTGAAAAAATTATAAAAATTGGCATTTTTAAAAAAGCTAAATTCTTTGGAAACTTTAATAACCCATAACTCTTTCAAAACAGGTTCAACTGCAACTTAATTTGGAAAGTAATTTTCTGGCATCTCAATATATATAAATCACTCTACTGAAGTCGATTTGAATCAATATTTTAGAAAATATGTCCTAAAAGGTGAAAAAATTAAAAAAAATTGGCATTTTTAAAGAAGCAAAATTCTTCGGAAAGTTTAATAACCCATAACTCTTTCAAAATAGGTTCAATTGCAACTTTATTTATAAAAATACATTTCTGGCATCTGAATTATAGAAATAACTTTACCGAAGTCGATTTGAGTCAATATTTTAGAAAATATGGCCTAAAAGGTGAAAAAATTATAAAAATTGGCATTTTTAAAAAAGCTAAATTCTTTGGAAACTTTAATAACCCATAACTCTTTCAAAAAATGTTCAATTGCAACTTTATTTGTAAGAGTACATTTCTGGCATCTGAATTATAGAAATCGCTTTACCGAAGTCGATTTAAATCAATATTTTAGAAAATATGGCCAAAAAGGTAAAAAAATTAAAAAAAATTGGCATTTTTAAAAAGCAAAATTCTCTAGAAACTTTAATAACCCATAACTCTTTCAAAAAAGGTTCAAATGCAACTTAATTTGGAAAGTACATTTCTGGCATCTGAATATATATAAATAACTTTACCGAAGTCGATTTGAATCAATATTTTAGAAAATATGGCCTAAAAGGTGAAAAAATGATCAAAATGAGCATTTTTAGAAAAGCTAAATTCTTTGGAATCTTTAATAACCCATAACTCTTTCAAAATAGGTTCAATTGCAACTTTATTTGTAAAAGTACATTTCTGGCATCCGAATATATATAAATCACTTTACCGAAGTCGATTTGAATCAATATTCTAGAAAATATTTCCTAAAAGGTGAAAAAATTAAAAAAAATTGCCGTTTTTAAAAAAGCAAAATTCTTTGGAAACTTTAATAACCCATAACTCTTTCAGAAAATGTTAAACTGCAACTTAGTGTGAAATGTACATTTCTGGCATCTCAATATATATAAATCACTTTACCGAAGTCGAATTAAATCAATATTTTAGAAAATATGGCCTAAAAGGTGAAAAATTATATAAATTGGCCTTTTTAAAAAGCAAAATTCTTTGGAAATTTTAATAACCCATAACTCTTTCAAAAAAGGTTAAACTGCTACTTTATTTGTAAAAGTACATTTCTGGCATCTCAATATATATAAATCACTTTACCGAAGTCGATTTGAATCAATATTTTAGAAAATATGGCCTAAAAGGTGAAAAAATGATCAAAATGAGCATTTTTAAAAAAGCTAAGTTATTTGGAAACTTTAATAACCCATAACTCTTTCAAAGAAGGTTCAACTGCTAGTTAATTTAGAAAATAAATTTCAGGCATCTCAATATATATAAATCACTTTACCGAAGTCGATTTGAATCAATATTTTAGAAAATATGGCCAAAAAGGTGAAAAAAATAAAAAAATTGGAGTTTTTAAAAAATCTAATTTCTTTGAAAATATGGCCTAATGGTAAAAAATTAAAAAAATTGGCATTTTTAGAAAAGCAAAATTCTTTGGGAACTTTAATAACCCATAACTCTTTCAAAAAATGTTCAATTGCAACTTTATTTGTAAAAGTACATTTCTGGCATCTGAATTATAGAAATCACTTTACCAAAGTCGATTTGAATCCATAGTTTAGAAAATATGGCCAAAAAGGTGAAAAAATTATAAAGATTGGCATTTTTAAAAAAGCTAATAACTCTATCAAAAAAGGTTCAACTGCAACTTAATTTGGAAAGTAATTTTCTGGCATCTCAATAAAAATAAATCACTCTACCGAAGTCGATTTGAATCAATATTTTAGAAAATATGGCCTAAAAGGTGAAAAATTATAAAAATTGGCATTTTTAAAAAAGCAAAATTCTTTGGAAATTTTAATAACCCGTAACTCTTTCAAAAAAGGTTAAACTGCTACTTTATTTGTAAAAGTACATTTCTGGCATCTCAATATATATAAATCACTTTACCGAAGTCGATTTGAATCAATATTTTAGAAAATATGGCCAAAAAGGTGAAAAAATAATAAAAATTGGCATTTTTAAAAAAGCAAAATTTTTTGGAATCTTTAATAACCCATAACTCTTTCAAAATAGGTTCAATTGCAACTTTATTTTTAAAAGTACATTTCTGGTATCCGAATATATATAAATCACTCTACCGAAGTCGATTTGAATCAATATTTTAGAAAATATGGCCTTAAAGGTAAAAAATTAAAAAAATTGGCATTTTTAAAAAAGCAAAATTCTTTGGAAACTTTAATAACCCATAACTCTTTCAAAAAAGGTTCAACTGCAACTTAGTTTGGAAAGTACATTTCTGTCATATATTTATATATAAATAACTTTACCGAAGTCGATTTGAATCAATATTTTAGAAAATATGGCCTAAAAGGTGAAAAAATGATCAAAATGAGCATTTTTAGAAAAGCTAAATTCTTTGGAATCTTTAATAACCCATAACTCTTTCAAAATAGGTTCAATTGCAACTTTATTTGTAAAAGTACATTTCTGGCATCCGAATATATATAAATCACTTTACCGAAGTCGATTTGAATCAATATTCTAGAAAATATTTCCTAAAAGGTGAAAAAATTAAAAAAAATTGCCGTTTTTAAAAAAGCAAAATTCTTTGGAAACTTTAATAACCCATAACTCTTTCAGAAAATGTTAAACTGCAACTTAGTTTGAAATGTACATTTCTGGCATCTCAATATATATAAATCACTTTACCGAAGTCGAATTAAATCAATATTTTAGAAAATATGGCCTAAAAGGTGAAAAATTATAAAAATTGGGATTTTTAAAAATACAAAATTCTTTGGAAATTTTAATAACCCATAACTCTTTCAAAAAAGGTTAAACTGCTACTTTATTTGTAAAAGTACATTTCTGGCATCTCAATATATATAAATCACTTTACCGAAGTCGATTTGAATCAATATTTTAGAAAATATGGCCAAAAAGGTGAAAAAATTAAAAAAATTGGCATTTTTAAAAAAGCTAAAAAAAGGTTCAACTGCTAGTTAATTTAGAAAATAAATTTCAGGCATCTCAATATATATAAATCACTTTACCGAAGTCGATTTGAATCAATATTTTAGAAAATATGGCCAAAAAGGTGAAAAAATTAAAAAAATTGGCAGTTTTTAAAAAAGCAAATTTCTTTGGAAACTTTAATAACCCATAACTCTTTCAAAATAGGTTCAATTGCAACTTTATTTGTAAAAGTACATTTCTGGCATCCGAATATATATAAATCACTTTACCGAAGTCGATTTAAATCAATAATTTAGAAAATATTTCCTAAAAGGTGAAAAAATTAAAAAAAATGGCGTTTTTAAAAAAGCAAAATTTTTTGGAAACTCTAATAACCCATAACTCTTTCAAAATAGGTTCAATTGCAACTTTATTTATAAAAATACATTTGTGGCATCTGAATATATATAATTCACTTTACCGAAGTCGATTTGAATCAATATTTTAGAAAATATGGCCAAAAAGGTGAAAAAATTATAAAAATTGGCATTTTTAAAAAAGCTAAATTCTTTGGAAACTTTAATAACCCATAACTCTATCAAAATGGGTTCAATTGCAACTTTATTTACTAAAATACATTTCTGGCATCTGAATATATATAAATCTTTTTACCGAAGTCGATTTGAATCAATATTTTAGGAAATATGGCCAAAAGGTGAAAAATTAAAAAATTGGCATTTTAAAAAAGCAAAATTTATTGGAAACTTTAATAACCCATAACTTTTTCAAAAAGGTTAAACTGCAACTTTAGTTGTAGAAAGTACATTTCTGGTAGATATTTATATATAAATCACTTTACCGAAGTCAATTTGAATCAATATTTTAGAAAATATGGCCTAAAAGGTGAAAAAATGATAAAAATGAGCATTTTTAATAAAGCAAAATTCTTTGGAAACTTTAAAAACCCATAGCTCTTTCAAAATAGGTTCAATTGCAACTTTATTTGTAAAAGTACATTTGTGGCATCCGAATATATATAAATCACTTTACCGAAGTCGATTTGAATCAATATTTTAGAAAATATGGCCTAAAAGGTGAAAAAATTAAAAAAAATGGCATTTTTAAAAAGCATAGTTCTTTGGAAACTTTAATAACCCATAACTCTTTCAAAATAGGTTCAATTGCAACTTTATTTGTAAAAGTACATTACTGGCATCTAAATATATATAAATAACTATAACGAAGTCGTTTTGAATCAATATTTTAGAAAATATGGCTTAAGAGGTGAAAAAATTATAAAAATTGGCATTTTTAAAAAGCAAAATTCTTTGAAACTTTAATAACCCATAACTCTTTCAAAATAGGTTCAATTGCAACTTAATTTGAAAAGTAATTTTCTGGCATCTCAGTATATATAAATCACTTTTCCGAAGTCGATTTGAATCAATATTTTAGAAAATATGGCCTAGAAGGCGAAAAAATTATAAAAATTGGCATTTTTAAAAAAGCTAAATTCTTTGAAAACTTTAATAACCCATAACTCTTTCAAAATAGGTTCAATTGCAACTTTATTTATAAAAATACATTTGTGGCATCTGAATATATATAATTCACTTTACCGAAGTCGATTTGAATCAATATTTTAGAAAATATGGCCAAAAATGTGAAAAATTATAAAAATTGACATTTTTAAAAAGCTAAATTCTTTGGAAACTTTAATAACCCATAACTCTATCAAAATGGGTTCAATTGCAACTTTATTTACTAAAATACATTTCTGGCATCTGAATATATATAAATCACTTTACCGAAGTCGATTTGAATCAATATTTTAGGAAATATGGCCAAAAAGGTGAAAAAATTAAAAAAATTCGCATTTTTAAAAAAGCAAAATTTATTGGAAACTTTAATAACCCATAACTTTTTCAAAAAGGTTAAACTGCAACTTAGTTTAGAAAGTACATTTCTGGTAGATATTTATATATAAATCACTTTACCGAAGTCAATTTGAATCAATATTTTAGAAAATATGGCCTAAAAGGTGAAAAAATGATAAAAATGAGCATTTTTAATAAAGCAAAATTCTTTGGAAACTTTAAAAACCCATAGCTCTTTCAAAATAGGTTCAATTGCAACTTTATTTGTAAAAGTACATTTGTGGCATCCGAATATATATAAATCACTTTACCGAAGTCGATTTGAATCAATATTTTAGAAAATATGGCCTAAAAGGTGAAAAAATTAAAAAAAATTGGCATTTTTAAAAAAGCATAGTTCTTTGGAAACTTTAATAACCCATAACTCTTTCAAAATAGGTTCAATTGCAACTTTATTTGTAAAAGTACATTACTGGCATCTAAATATATATAAATAACTATAACGAAGTCGTTTTGAATCAATATTTTAGAAAATATGGCTTAAGAGGTGAAAAATTATAAAAATTGGCATTTTTAAAAAAGCAAAATTCTTTGGAAACTTTAATAACCCATAACTCTTTCAAAATAGGTTCAATTGCAACTTAATTTGAAAAGTAATTTTCTGGCATCTCAGTATATATAAATCACTTTTCCGAAGTCGATTTGAATCAATATTTTAGAAAATATGGCCTAGAAGGCGAAAAAATTATAAAAATTGGCATTTTTAAAAAAGCTAAATTCTTTGAAAACTTTAATAACCCATAACTCTTTCAAAAAAGGTTCAATTGTAACTTTATTTATAAACTTACATTTCTGGCATCTGAAAATATATATACCACTTTACCGAAGTCGATTTGAAACAATATTTTAGAAAATATGGCCTAAAAGGTGAAAAAATTAAAAAAATTGGCATTTTTAAAAAAGCAAAATTCTTTGGAAATATTAATAACCCATAACTCTTTCAAAAAAGGTTCAATTGCAACTTTATTTGTAAAAGTACATTTCTGGCATCTGAATATATATAAATCACTTTACCGAAGTCGATTTGAATCAATATTTTAGAAAATATGGCCAAAAAGGTGAAAAAATTAAAAAAATTGGCATTTTTAAAAAAGCTAAATTCTTTGGAAACTTTAATAACCCATAACTCTTTCAAAAAAGGTTCAACTGGAACTTAATTTGGAAAGTAATTTTCTGGCATCTCAATATAAATAAATCACTCTACCGAAGTCGATTTGAATCAATATTTTAGAAAATATGGCCAAAATTGTGAAAAAATTAAAAAAATTGGCGTTTTTAAAAAAGCAAAATTCTTTGGAAACTTTAATAACCCATAACTCTTTTAAAAAAGGTTCAACTGCAACTTAGTTTGGAAAGTACATTTCTGGCATCTGAATATATATAAATCACTTTACCGAAGTCGATTTGAATCAATATTTTAGAAAATATGGCCAAAAAGGTGAAAAAATTAAAAAAATTGGCATTTTTAAAGAAGCTAATTTCTTTGGAAACTTTAATAACCCATAACTCTTTCAAAATAGGTTCAATTGCAACTTTATTTATAAAAATACATTTGTGGCATCTGAATATATATAATTCACTTTACCAAAGTCGATTTGAATCAATATTTTAGAAAATATGGCCAAAAATGTGAAAAAATTATAAAAATTGGCATTTTTAAAAAAGCTAAATTCTTTGGAAACTTTAATAACCCATAACTCTATCAAAATGGGTTCAATTGCAACTTTATTTACTAAAATACATTTCTGGCATCTGAATATATATAAATCACTTTACCGAAGTCGATTTGAGTCAATATTTTAGAAAATATGGCCAAAAAGGTGAAAAAATTAAAAAAATTGGCATTTTTAAAAAAGCAAAATTTATTGGAAACTTTAATAACCCATAACTTTTTCAAAAAAGGTTAAACTGCAACTTAGTTTAGAAAGTACATTTCTGGTAGATATTTATATATAAATCACTTTACCGAAGTCAATTTGAATCAATATTTTAGAAAATATGGCCTAAAAGGTGAAAAAATGATAAAAATGAGCATTTTTAATAAAGCAAAATTCTTTGGAAACTTTAATAACCCATAGCTCTTTCAAAATAGGTTCAATTGCAACTTTATTTGTAAAAGTACATTTGTGGCATCCGAATATATATAAATCACTTTACCGAAGTCGATTTGAATCAATATTTTAGAAAATATGGCCTAAAAGGTGAAAAAATTAAAAAAAATTGGCATTTTTAAAAAAGCATAGTTCTTTGGAAACTTTAATAACCCATAACTCTTTCAAAATAGGTTCAATTGCAACTTAATTTGTAAAAGTACATTACTGGCATCTAAATATATATAAATAACTATAACGAAGTCGTTTTGAATCAATATTTTAGAAAATATGGCTTAAGAGGTGAAAAATTATAAAAATTGGCATTTTTAAAAAAGCAAAATTCTTTGGAAAATTTAATAACCCATAACTCTTTCAAAATAGGTTCAATTGCAACTTAATTTGAAAAGTAATTTTCTGGCATCTCAGTATATATAAACCACTTTTCCGAAGTCGATTTGAATCAATATTTTAGAAAATATGGCCTAGACGGCGAAAAAATTATAAAAATTGGCATTTTTAAAAAAGCTAAATTCTTTGAAAACTTTAATAACCCATAACTCTTTCAAAAAAGGTTCAATTGCAACTTTATTTATAAACTTACATTTCTGGCATCTGAAAATATATATACCACTTTACCGAAGTCGATTTGAAACAATATTTTAGAAAATATGGCCTAAAAGGTGAAAAAATTAAAAAGTTGGCATTTTTAAAAAAGCAAAATTCTTTGGAAATATTAATAACCCATAACTCTTTCAAAAAAGGTTCAATTGCAACTTTATTTGTAAAAGTACATTTCTGGCATCTGAATATATATAAATCACTTTACCGAAGTCGATTTGAATCAATATTTTAGAAAATATGGCCAAAAAGGTGAAAAAATTAAAAAAATTGGCATTTTTAAAAAAGCTAAATTCTTTGGAAACTTTAATAACCCATAACTCTTTCAAAAAAGGTTCAACTGGAACTTAATTTGGAAAGTAATTTTCTGGCATCTCAATATAAATAAATCACTCTACCGAAGTCGATTTGAATCAATATTTTAGAAAATATGGCCAAAATTGTGAAAAAATTAAAAAAATTGGCGTTTTTAAAAAAGCAAAATTCTTTGGAAACTTTAATAACCCATAACTCTTTTAAAAAGGTTCAACTGCAACTTAGTTTGGAAAGTACATTTCTGGCATCTGAATATATATAAATCACTTTACCGAAGTCGATTTGAATCAATATTTTAGAAAATATGGCCAAAAAGGTGAAAAAATTAAAAAAATTGGCATTTTTAAAGAAGCTAATTTCTTTGGAAACTTTAATAACCCATAACTCTTTCAAAATAGGTTCAATTGCAACTTTATTTATAAAAATACATTTGTGGCATCTGAATATATATAATTCACTTTACCAAAGTCGATTTGAATCAATATTTTAGAAATTATGGCCAAAAATGTGAAAAAATTATAAAAATTGGCATTTTTAAAAAATCTAAATTCTTTGGAAACTTTAATAACCCATAACTCTATCAAAATGGGTTCAATTGCAACTTTATTTACTAAAATACATTTCTGGCATCCGAATATATATAAATCACTTTACCGAAGTCGATTTGAATCAATATTTTAGAAAATATGGCCTAAAAGTGAAAAAATTAAAAAAAATTGGCATTTTTAAAAAAGCATAGTTCTTTTGAAACTTTAATAACCCATAACTCTTTCAAAATAGGTTCAATTGCAACTTTATTTGTAAGTACATTACTGGCATCTGAATATATATAAATAACTATAACGAAGTCGTTTTGAATCAATATTTTAGAAAATATGGCTTAAGAGGTGAAAAATTATAAAAATTGGCATTTTTAAAAAAGCAAAATTCTTTGGAAACTTTAATAACCCATAACTCTTTCAAAATAGGTTCAATTGCAACTTAATTTGAAAAGTAATTTTTTGGCATCTCAGTATATATAAATCACTTTTCCGAAGTCGATTTGAATAAATATTTTAGAAAATATGGCCTAAAAGGCGAAAAAATTATAAAAATTGGCATTTTTAAAAAAGCTAAATTCTTTGGAAACTTTAATAACCCATAACTCTTTCAAAAAAGGTTCAACTGGAACTTAATTTGGAAAGTAATTTTCTGGCATCTCAATATAAATAAATCACTCTACCGAAGTCGATTTGAATCAATATTTTAGAAAATATGGCCAAAATTGTGAAAAAATTAAAAAAATTGGCGTTTTTAAAAAAGCAAAATTCTTTGGAAACTTTAATAACCCATAACTCTTTTAAAAAAGGTTCAACTGCAACTTAGTTTGGAAAGTACATTTCTGGCATCTGAATATATATAAATCACTTTACCGAAGTCGATTTGAATCAATATTTTAGAAAATATGGCCAAAAAGATGAAAAAATTAAAAAATTGGCATTTTTAAAGAAGCTAATTTCTTTGGAAACTTTAATAACCCATAACTCTTTCAAAATAGGTTCAATTGCAACTTTATTTATAAAAATACATTTGTGGCATCTGAATATATATAATTCACTTTACCAAAGTCGATTTGAATCAATATTTTAGAAATTATGGCCAAAAAGGTGAAAGAATTATAAAAAATTGGCATTTTTAAAAATCTAAATTCTTTGGAAACTTTAATAACCCATAACTCTATCAAAATGGGTTCAATTGCAACTTTTTTTACTAAAATACATTTCTGGCATCTGAATATATATAAATCACTTTACCGAAGTCGATTTGAATCAATATTTTAGAAAATATGGCCAAAAAAGGTGAAAAAATTAAAAAATTGGCATTTTTAAAAAAGCAAAATTTATTGGAAACTTTAATAACCCATAACTTTTTCAAAAAGGTTAAACTGCAACTTAGTTTAGAAAGTACATTTCTGGTAGATATTTATATATAAATCACTTTACCGAAGTCAATTTGAATCAATATTTTAGAAAATATGGCCTAAAAGGTGAAAAAATGATAAAAATGAGCATTTTTAATAAAGCAAAATTCTTTGGAAACTTTAATAACCCATAGCTCTTTCAAAATAGGTTCAATTGCAACTTTATTTGTAAAAGTACATTTGTGGCATCCGAATATATATAAATCACTTTACCGAAGTCGATTTGAATCAATATTTTAGAAAATATGGCCTAAAAGGTGAAAAAATTAAAAAAAATTGGCATTTTTAAAAAAGCATAGTTCTTTGGAAACTTTAATAACCCATAACTCTTTCAAAATAGGTTCAATTGCAACTTTATTTGTAAAAGTACATTACTGGCATCTGAATATATATAAATAACTATAACGAAGTCGTTTTGAATCAATATTTTAGAAAATATGGCTTAAGAGGTGAAAAATTATAAAAATTGGCATTTTTAAAAAAGCAAAATTCTTTGGAAACTTTAATAACCCATAACTCTTTCAAAATAGGTTCAATTGCAACTTAATTTGAAAAGTAATTTTCTGGCATCTCAGTATATATAAATCACTTTTCCGAAGTCGATTTGAATCAATATTTTAGAAAATATGGCCTAAAAGGCGAAAAAATTATAAAAATTGGCATTTTTAAAAAAGCTAAATTCTTTGGAAACTTTAATAACCCATAACTCTTTCAAAAAAGGTTCAATTGCAACTTTATTTATAAACTTACATTTCTGGCATCTGAAAATATATATACCACTTTACCGAAGTCGATTTGAAACAATGTTTTAGAAAATATGGCCTAAAAGGTGAAAAAATTAAAAAGTTGGCATTTTTAAAAAAGCAAAATTCTTTGGAAATATTAATAACCCATAACTCTTTCAAAAAAGGTTCAATTGCAACTTTATTTGTAAAAGTACATTTCTGGCATCTGAAAATATATATACCACTTTACCGAAGTCGATTTGAAACAATATTTTAGAAAATATGGCCTAAAAGGTGAAAAAATTAAAAAGTTGGCATTTTTAAAAAAGCAAAATTCTTTGGAAACATTAATAACCCATAACTCTTTTAAAAAAGGTTCAACTGCAACTTAGTTTGAAATGTACATTTCTGGCATCTCAATATATATAAAACTCTTTACCGAAGTCGAATTAAATCAATATTTTAGAAAATATGGCCTAAAAGGTGAAAAATTATAAAAATTGGCATTTTAAAAAATGCAAAATTCTTTGGAAATTTTAATAACCCATAACTCTTTCAAAAAAGGCTAAACTGCTACTTTATTTGTAAAAGTACATTTCTGGCATCTCAATATATATAAATCACTTTACCGAAGTCGATTTGAATCAATATTTTAGAAAATATGGCCTAAAAGGTGAAAAAATGATCAAAATGAGCATTTTTAAAACAACAAAATTCTTTGGAAACTTTAATAACCCATAACTCTTTCAAAAAAGGTTCAACTGCAACTTAATTTGGAAAGTAAATTTCTCTCATTTCAATATATATAAATCACTTTACCGAAGTCGATTTTAATAAATATTTTAGAAAATATGGCCAAAAAGGTGAAAAAATTATAAAAATTGGCATTTTTAAAAAAGCAAAATTTTTTGGAAACTTTAATAACCCATAACTCTTTCAAAATAGGTTCAATTGCAACTTTATTTGTAAAAGTACATTTCTGGCATCCGAATATATATAAATCACTCAACCGAAGTCGATTTGAATCAATATTTTAGAAAATATGGCCTTAAAGGTGAAAAATTAAAAAAATTGGCATTTTTAAAAAAGCAAAATTCTTTGGAAACTTTAATAACCCATAACTCTTTCAAAAAAGGTTCAACTGCAACTTAGTTTGGAAAGTACATTTCTGGCATATATTTATATATAAATCACTTTACCGAAATCGATTTGAATCAATATTTTAGAAAATATGGCATAAAAGGTGAAAAAATGATCAAAATGAGCATTTTTAGAAAAGCTAAATTCTTTGGAATCTTTAATAACCCATAACTCTTTCAAAATAGGTTCAATTGCAACTTTATTTGTAAAAGTACATTTCTGGCATCCGAATATATATAAATCACTTTACCGAAGTCGATTTGAATCAATATTTTAGAAAATATTTCCTAAAAGGTGAAAAAATTAAAAAAAATTGGCATTTTTAAAAAAGCAAAATTCTTTGGAAATTTTAATAACCCATAACTTTTTCAAAAAAGGTTAAACTGCTACTTTATTTGTAGAAGTACATTTCTGGCATCTCAATATATATAAATCACTTTACCGAAGTCGATTTGAATCAATATTTTAGAAAATATGGCATAAAAGGTGAAAAAATGATAAAAATGAGCATTTTAAAAAAAGCTAAATTCTTTGGAAACTTTAATAACCCATAACTCTTTCAAAAAAGGTTCAACTGCTAGTTAATTTAGAAAATAAATTTCTGGCATCTCAATATATATAAATCACTTTACCGAAGTCGATTTGAATCAATATTTTAGAATATATGGCCAAAAAGGTGAAAAAATTAAAAAAATTGGCGTTTTTAAAAAAGCTAATTTCTTTGGAAACTTTAATAACCCATAACTCTTTCAAAATAGGTTCAATTGCAACTTTATTTATAAAAATACATTTCTGGCATCTGAATATATATAATTCACTTTAACGAAGTCGATTTGAATCAATATTTTAGAAAATATGGCCAAAAATGTGAAAAATTATAAAAATTGGCATTTTTAAAAAAGCTAAATTCTTTGAAAACTTTAATAACCCATAACTCTATCAAAATGGGTTCAATTGCAACTTTATTTATTAAAATACATTTCTGGCATCTGAATATATATAAATAACTTTACCGAAGTCGATTTGAATCAATATTTAAGAAAATATGGCCAAAAAGGTGAAAAAATTAAAAAAAAATTGGCATTTTTAAAAAAGCAAAATTTATTGCAAACTTTAATAACCCATAACTTTTTCAAAAAAGGTTAAACTGCAACTTAGTTTAGAAAGTACATTTCTGGTATATATTTATATATAACTCACTTTATCGAAGTCAATTTGAATCAATATTTTAGAAAATATGGCCTAAAAGGTGAAAAAATGATAAAAATGAGCATTTTTAATAAAGCAAAATTCATTGGAAACTTTAATAACCCATAACTCTTTCAAAATAGGTTCAATTGCAACTTTATTTGTAAAAGTACATTTGTGGCATCCGAATATATATAAATCACTTTACCGAAGTCGATTTGAATCAATATTTTAGAATATATGGCCAAAAAGGTGAAAAAATTAAAAAAATTGGCTTTTTTAAAAAAGCTAATTTCTTTGGAAACTTTAATAACCCATAACTCTTTCAAAATAGGTTCAATTGCAACTTTATTTATAAAAATACATTTCTGGCATCTGAATATATATAATTCACTTTACCGAAGTCGATTTGAATCAATATTTTAGAAAATATGGCCTAAAAGGTGAAAAATTATAAAAATTGGCATTTTTAAAAAAGCAAAATTCTTTGGAAATTTTAATAACCTATAACTCTTTCAAAAAAGGTTAAACTGCTACTTTATTTGTAAAAGTACATTTCTGGCATCTCAATATATATAAATCACTTTACCGAAGTCGATTTGAATCAATATTTTAGAAAATATGGCATAAAAGGTGAAAAAATGATCAAAATGAGCATTTTTAGAAAAGCTAAATTCTTTGGAATCTTTAATAACCCATAACTCTTTCAAAATAGGTTCAATTGCAACTTTATTTGTAAAAGTACATTTCTGGCATCCGAATATATATAAATCACTTTACCGAAGTCGATTTGAATCAATATTTTAGAAAATATTTCCTAAAAGGTGAAAAAATTAAAAAAAATTGCCGTTTTTAAAAAAGCAAAATTCTTTGGAAACTTTAATAACCCATAACTCTTTCAGAAAATGTTAAACTGCAACTTAGTTTGAAATGTACATTTCTGGCATCTCAATATATATAAATCACTTAACCGAAGTCGATTTAAATCAATATTTTAGAAAATATGGCCTAAAAGGTGAAAAATTATAAAAATTGGCATTTTTAAAAAAGCAAAATTCTTTGGAAATTTTAATAACCCATAACTCTTTCAAAAAAGGTTAAACTGCTACTTTATTTGTAAAAGTACATTTCTGGCATCTCAATATATATAAATCACTTTACCGAAGTCGATTTGAATCAATATTTTAGAAAATATGGCATAAAAGGTGAAAAATTGATAAAAATGAGCATTTTAAAAAAAGCTAAATTCTTTGAAAACTTTAATAACCCATAACTCTATCAAAATGGGTTCAATTGCAACTTTATTTATTAAAATACATTTCTGGCATCTGAATATATATAAATAACTTTACCGAAGTCGATTTGAATCAATATTTAAGAAAATATGGCCAAAAAGGTGAAAAAATTAAAAAAAAATTGGCATTTTTAAAAAAACAAAATTTATTGGAAACTTTAATAACCCATAACTTTTTCAAAAAAGGTTAAACTGCAACTTAGTTTAGAAAGTACATTTCTGGTATATATTTATATATAACTCACTTTATCGAAGTCAATTTGAATCAATATTTTAGAAAATATGGCCTAAAAGGTGAAAAAATGATAAAAATGGGCATTTTTAATAAAGCAAAATTCTTTGGAAACTTTAATAACCCATAACTCTTTCAAAATAGGTTCAATTGCAACTTTATTTGTAAAAGTACATTACTGGCATCTGAATATATATAAATAACTATAACGAAGTCGTTTTGAATCAATATTTTAGAAAATATGGCCTAAGAGGTGAAAAAATTATAAAAATTGGCATTTTTAAAAAAGCAAAATTCTTTGGAAACTTTAATAACCCATAACTCTTTCAAAATAGGTTCAATTGCAACTTAATTTGAAAAGTAATTTTCTGGTATCTCAGTATATATAAATCACTTTACCGAAATCGATTTAAATCAATATTTTAGAAAATATGGCCTAAAAGGTGATAAAATTATAAAAATTGGCATTTTTAAAAAAAGCAACTTTATTTGTAAAAGTACATTTCTGGCATCCGAATATATATAAATCACTTTACCGAAGTCGATTTGAAACAATATTTTAGAAAATATGGCAAAAAGGTGAAAAAATTAAAAATTGGCATTTTTAAAAAAGCAAAATTCTATGGAAACATTAATAACCCATAACTCTATCAAAAATGGTTCAACTGCAACTTTATTTGGAAAGTAAATTTCTGGCATCTCATTATATATAAGTCACTTTACCGAAATCGATTTAAATCAATATTTTTGAAAATATGGCCTAAAAGGTGATAAAATTATAAAAATTGGCATTTTTAAAAAAGCAACTTTATTTGTAAAAGTACATTTCTGGCATCTGAATATATATAAATCACTTTACCGAAGTCGATTTGAATCAATATTTTAGAAAATATGGCCTAAAAGGTGAAAAAATTAAAAAAAATTGCCGTTTTTAAAAAAGGAAAACTCTTTGGAAACTTTAATAACCCATAACTCTTTCAAAATAGGTTCAATTGCAACTTTATTTGTAAAAGTACATTACTGGCATCTGAATATATATAAATAACTATAACGAAGTCGTTTTGAATCAATATTTTAGAAAATATGGCCTAAGTGGTGAAAAAATTATAAAAATTGGCATTTTTAAAAAAGCAAAATTCTTTGGAAACTTTAATAACCCATAACTCTTTCAAAATAGGTTCAATTGCAACTTAATTTGAAAAGTAATTTTCTGGCATCTCAGTATATATAAATCACTTTACCGAAATCGATTTAAATCAATATTTTAGAAAATATGGCCTAAAAGGTGATAAAATTATAAAAATTGGCATTTTTTAAAAAGCAACTTTATTTGTAAAAGTACATTTCTGGCATCCGAATATATATAAATCACTTTACCGAAGTCGATTTGAAACAATATTTTAGAAAATATGGCCAAAAAGGTGAAAAAATTAAAAAGTTGGCATTTTTAAAAAAGCAAAATTCTATGGAAACATTAATAACCCATAACTCTATCAAAAAAGGTTCAACTGCAACTTTATTTGGAAAGTAAATTTCTGGCATCTCATTATATATAAGTCACTTTACCGAAATCGATTTAAATCAATATTTTTGAAAATATGGCCTAAAAGGTGATAAAATTATAAAAATTGGCATTTTTAAAAAAGCAACTTTATTTGTAAAAGTACATTTCTGGCATCTGAATATATATAAATCACTTTACCGAAGTCGATTTGAATCAATATTTTAGAAAATATGGCCAAAAAGGTGAAAAAATTAAAAAAATTGGCATTTTTAAAAAAGCTAAATTCTTTGGAAACTTTAATAACCCATAACTCTTTCAAAAAAGGTTCAATTGCAACTTTATTTGTAAAAGTACATTTCTGGCATCTGAATATATATAAATCACTTTACCGAAGTCGATTTGAATCAATATTTTAGAAAATATGGCCAAAAAGGTGAAAAAATTAAAAAAATTGGCATATTTAAAAAAGCAAAATTCTTTGGAAACTTTAATAACCCATAACTCTTTCAAAAAAGGTTCAATTGCAACTTTGTTTGTAAAAGTACATTTCTGGCATCTGAATATATATAAATCACTTTAACGAAGTCGATTTGAATCAATATTTAAGAAAATATGGCCTAAAAGGTTAAAAAATTATAAAAATTGGCATTTTTAAAAAAGAAAAATTCTTTGGAAACTTTAATAACCCATAACTCTTTCAAAAAAGGTTCAATTGCAACTTTATTTGTAAAAGTACATTTCTGGCATCTGAATATATATAAATCACTTTACCGAAGTCGATTTGAATCAATATTTTAGAAAATATGGCCTAAAAGGTTAATAAATTATAAAAATTGGCATTTTTAAAAAAGCAATATTTTAGAAAATATGGCCAAAAAGGTGAAACAATTAAAAAAATTGGCATAGTTAAAATAGCAAAATTCTTTGGAAACTTTAATAACCCATAACTCTTTCAAAAAAGGTTCAATTGCAACTTTTTTTGTAAAAGTACATTTTTGGCATCTGAATATATATAAATCACTTTACCGAAGTCGATTTGAATCAATATTTTAGAAAATATGGCCTAAAAGGTTAAAAAATTATTAAAATTGGCATTTTTAAAAAAGCAAAATTCTTTGGAAACTTTAATAACCCATAACTCTTTCAAAATAGGTTCAATTGCATTTTTATTTATAAAATTACATTACTGGCATCTGAATATATATAAATAACTATACCGAAGTCGATTTGAATCAATATTTTAGAAAATATGGCCTAAGAGGTGAAAAATTTATAAAAATTGGCATTTTTAAAAAAACAAAATTCTTTGGAAACTTTAATAACCCATAACTCTTTCAAAATAGGTTCAATTGCAACTTAATTTGAAAAGTAATTTTCTGGCATCTCAGTATATATAAATCACTTTTCCGAAGTCGATTTGAATCAATATTTTAGAAAATATGGCCTAAAAGGTGAAAAAATGATAAAAATGAGCATTTTTAAAAAAGCAAAATTATTTGGAAACTTTAATAACCCATATGTTGTAGTGGGCGGGAATGTAATCCTCGGATCCTAGGGTGTATGATTCCGTATGTACATACGTTGATGAGCTGTGGAGTGAGGGGGTAGTGGAGTTGGTAAAACAATACGCGGGGTTGCACTTGTTTTAATAACTGTTGCTTTATTTTGGCAACTTGGGGCACAAGAGTATGTGCTGCATTAAAAACTATTTACAAAAAAATAGGCGGTCGAATTGCTTAGTCGGGGGTGACTTGCGAGATTATTTATACTTGAGTGAATTAATTAGCGAAGGTCAACTCCACGATAGCCGATCGTCCGGTATCGATACTATCGATGGGGAGTATCGTGTGGAGCAGCCGGATCAGCTGCTCGGCGTTGCCATCTGACGCAAACATTCCGGCCCCCTTGCAACGTTGTTGCAAAGAATGACCCTCCTGGATTGGGGACGACCGATGTTGGGTGTTGTTGCCGTTTTCTTAGTCTTGCTGCTTTGTGGTAAAGGGCAAGCAGTAAGCTTCGCAGCAGTCTTCCACTGGCAGTGTGATCGGCATCGGGGCGGGTTCCGAGGCCTAGGCGGCCGCAGCTGGGACTCTACCGACTCGAGGTGCAGCAATGAGTGGTGATCTCCTCCACACTTGCGACATCCCTGGAGAGTCCGGCATGATGTCCCTGAATGCTGATGGGCAAGACAATTCGGACAGTACCGTTTGGCGAGTAATACCCGAAGCCTCTTCTTCGCAGTCAACTGGAGGAATCGCTGACATTGAAGGAGAAAGGTGCTTACAGGGCCTTACAGGCCCGGCATCGAAAGGTGCTGGACTGGTCCTCAGGCGCCGTATTCTGAAATGGAGTACATCGAAATGAGATTTTCTGAACAGAGGTCGTGGATGGCTGATAGGACAGAAGGTCTTGCAGGCCAGCTTCCTAAGGCATCGGCACGAGGGGTGTAGAGCGATTGTCCTTGCAAAAGCCTTCCTGGCGACGACAGCGCTGATTCCTTTGGGTCGTAGAGGTTGTCGGTGGCACTCTTGGGATCGCTGGAGGCGGAAATTGCTCAGATGTGAGAGCCTCTCCGGACATTGGAGAGCAGTCCTTTGGATGGAGTCCAGTCTCGGTGGGCCGCTGCTGTCGAGGACTCGCATTGATAAGATTGATGCGAGCGGAGAGCGATGCGATCGACTTTGCCGTGGAGCGGGGGATCGGACCCGTGAGAACCCAGCCGAAAATAGTTTCTTGGCCGAGCAGAGTGCCGCAGAGATTCGGTTTGAATCCTCCCAATAGGATAGACGGAAGGATATCCGATCCTATCAGGAGATCAATCTCTGAGCTACAGCACAAAGATGGGTTTGCCCACTTGAGGTGTGGCAGATTGCGGAAAACGCCGTGGGGTATACTCGTTGACGGAAGGTCTCCAGCGAGGTGTGGGAACACATAGGCTGTTGCATCAATGCGCACGTTGGGGTTAAGTGGAGACCCAATCTGGAAGCCACACACTTTGTGTGATTGGGCCTCAGTGCTCTGACTCAGGCCGGATACTTGGGCGAGAATTGGCTGGAAAGGCAACTGGATTGAGTTGCTGAGTCGCTCGGAAATAAAAGTGGCTTCGGATCCAGAGTCGAGCAACGCGCGAGCGGGGTATGTCACACCTGCGTGACATATGTGGACAATGGCAGTGCCCAAGAGGACTCCTCGCGTGTTGGTATCAAAAAAGCTTTGCACAGTGTTGGAAGTAGTGGACTGTACGTTGGACAGAGGATGATCCGGAGCGCTTGAGGCAGCGAGAACGGTTGAAGTGGAGAGAGAGTCGCGACTCGGAGCTGAGACGTCGCGATGCAGAAGGGTATTGTGTCGCCGTGTACAGACATAGCAGCTATGCTGACTGGGACAGTCACGGACTTGGTGACTGCGGGCGAAACAATTACTACATAACCCACTTCGAGTTATATATGTCGACCTCTGTTGGACCGACATCTGCAGGAACTTGGTGCAGACACGCACGGGGTGATTCTCTTTGGAGCAGAGATCACATTTTGGAGCCGCTAACCTGATGATGGATCTGTAGGAGTGAATCCGATCCGGTCCTGAGCTTCTTGGAGTGGCCTTGGAATGGCTGGCTCCTAGGGGCTGACGGTTCGAGACGGGCGATATGACATCCTCGATGGATTCAAGAGTGAGATATCGTTCTCCGAGGAATCTGTCCATATCTTGCCAGGTGGGGACGTCAAATTTCTTCAATAAGCTGTGCTCCCAAAGGGCAAGGGTTGCCTTAGGAAGCTTGGAGGAGCAAAGAAATATAAGGAGACAATCCCAGTTGTCTGTGGAGACGTTAGAGTGTTCTAACGCTGTCAGACAACCGTGGATTGTGCTCTGTAGTCCTTTGAGTGCATCTGCAGTCTCTGAGGTAACTGGAGATAGGTTGAAAAGGGTTTTAAGCTGACTATTAACCAATAGCCGCTTATTTTCAAACCTTTCAGAGAGAGCGGCCCACGCTGAACAAAAGCCGTCGTTAGTCAGCGGAGATAGTGCTACAATTGCCTTGGCCTCGCCACTTGTTTTGGCGTTCAAATGGAACAGCTGTTCTACGGCAGTCAACTGAGGGTTGTTGATGTAGATCGCCGTGAAAAGGTCTCGGAACGTGGGCCATTTGGAGAAATCCCCGTGGAACGCCTCAATGTCGCAGGGAGGTAGTCGACAGCCAGTGGAAATGGCAACTGTAGGAGAGGGAGGAGCTGCAGGACGGAGCAGAGTAGATGCATCGTCAATCTGCTGGCTTAGCATGGCAAAACACTGCTCATAGATGCTGTAGCAGTGGTCGTAGGTCGACTCCATGGCCAAAACATCATCGCTCAGTTCCTTAGGATTGACAACCCGAGAGCAACGCTCGTACTCAGACTCAACTTTGTGCCACAAGGATTTAATGTGGTCACGGCGGACTTGGAGGGTGTAGAGAGTAGAAGTTCCTCTTGAGGGTCTGTTGAGTCGATCATTAAACTTAATAAGTTTTCTTGCGATGGAATTGAAGTCGGAAAGGGCCATGACAGATGTGGAGTGACTTAAGGGCGCAGCAGCGGGATGGGTCTTGTCGTTAAGAGGAGAAGACGACGGGCTTGGGACAGGCAAATTGAGGCCTGCTGGAATGGGCGATATGGAGAATCGCCTGACACTGTGTGGTGCTGCAACAGATGAAGTTCGTCGGTGTGATGATTTGTCACCGATGGGCATCTGGTGCTAGCACGACCGAAAAAAAGTGTATTACCGATTCACAGTGCCCAGGTGGATCTAATTAGATATCCACAGGTGTAGAATAACACAGTTGGATAAAGATAAAGTACGCAAAAAAACACAAACAAATGCTTGCATATCTTTAAAGTTGGACGTTAGTGCGTGAATGTGAGTGAACAGCGCAAAGAAGACAAGCTGATAACGGACGGCCGGTCAGCAACTACACATACAAAACCACACACACACGTATTGAGACGTATGCTTGTATATATGTATGTATATATAGCTGTAACTCGGGTCAGCTGTAACTTCTTGCCGAGGACGTTCAACTTTGCGTTTCGTTTAGTTTTTATGGATTTAAAAACAAACGCGAGACAGTTGAACTTTTAGAAGAAATCACACTTGTACTTATCTGGATATAAGCTTTGAGATTCCCGCGGTGCGAGCCGGTAAAGACGAAAGGATATTCGTTCCGAAAGGATATTCTATCGAAAGGATATTCTATCCGGCTCGAAGGACCAAATGTTGTAGTGGGCGGGAATGTAATCCTGGGATCCTAGGGTGTATGATTCCTGTCATATTGAGCGGCGAAGAATCCGCTGCTCGTCGCTGTTGAGTTGAGTGGTCAGCTGCTGTTATGTGTCCGCTGCTGTTGTATGTACGTATGTACATACGTTGATGAGCTGCGTAGTGAGGGGGGAGTGTAGTTGGGGAAAACAAAACGCGGAGTTGCACTTGTTTTAAATTAACTGTTGCTTTATTTGGCAACTTTCGGTGGGGCACAAGAGTAAGCAGAATTGAATTTGTTTACAAAAACAAAGTGAAAAACATGTCGGGGGTGACTTGCGAGATATTTTTATATATATATTTTGAGTGAATTAATTAGCGAAGGTCAACTCCACGATAGCCGATCGTCGGGTTTCGATACTATCGATGGGGAGTATCGTGTGGAGCAGCCGGATCAGCTGCTCGGCGTTGCCATCTGACGCACACAAACTCTTTCAAAAAAGGTTCAACTGCAACTTTATTTATAAAATTACATTTCTTGCATCTGAATATATATAAATCACTTTACCGAAGTCGATTTGAATCAATATTTTAGAAAATATGTCCAAAAAAGTGAAAAAATTAAAAAAGTTGGCATTTTTAAAAAAGCAGAATTCGTTGGAAACATTTATAACCCATAACTCTTTCAAAAAAGGTTCAACTGAAACTTTATTTGGAAAGTAAATTTCTGGCATCTCATTATATATAAATCACTTTACCGAAGTCGATTTGAATCAATATTTTAGAAAATATGGCCTAAAAGGTGAAAAAATTAAAAAAAATTGGCATTTTTAAAAAAGCAACTTTATTTGTAAAAGTACATTTCTGGCATCTAAATATATGTCGTGACACGATGATATCACTTGAGTTAAACGGCCGTTGTGCGCCACACATCTCTAATTCGTTGTCCATTTTGCTTAGTCCCGTTATTCCTTATGCTACACTCAGACGATTGAGCGTAGATAATTTTGAGAACTGAGCGAGATAAGGCTATTTGTCGCTGTACGTAGTCCCTTGTGTTGCTTAGCGTGTGTGAGTAAGCGAGATGGTAATAGTGACAAAAAAATGACGAGCGTTGCTGATATTGTCGTCTCAAGAATCGTTGACACGATGCAGAGGCAGTCTAGAACGTTCTCTGTAAGCAGACACAAGGGAATTCGTTTTGTGCGCAAAGTGAAAAGAAAGTTTTATAAAAAGAAAAATGAACTCTAACCCTATTGCCGACCCGACATCAGAAGATCTGTGCCAGCTCCTGCATTATCTGGAGAACAGTGGCGTGAAGTTCTTGACTTACAAAATCGGAATATGATCGAGCTCCTGAAATCAATGCAGGCAACGACACAAGAGCAGCAACAATGCCGTGACGTCACTTTGCCCAAATTCAACCCTGACCGTGCTGGAGTAGAAGCCTCAAAATGGTGCATGACTACCGACATAATACTATCGGAGCACCCATTGGAAGGTAGTAAACTTATTATGGCATTAAGTAATTCCATGGAGGGGATCGCTTCGCATTGGTTAACACAAATCTCCTATCCTGGCATGAAATGGAATGAGTTTCGAGAATTGTTTCTTCAGCGCTTCGAAGAAGAAGAGACGATGGCGGCCATGTTTTTCAATTTGCTAAACAGCCGCCCGGCCGAAGACGAATGTCTTGCAGTTTATGCAAGTCGTTTAATGACGTCATTGACGACGAAATGGCGAAATAGGAGCCACGAAGAAATTGCCGTTTCTACCGTGTTTGCACACTTGGCGAATATCGATAGCCGCTTGCAACAAATTGTTTTTACTTCAAACGTGCAATCCCGAAGTAAATTACAAACCGAATTGAAGGCGTTCTCTTTTAGTAACAAACGGCGCGGTTGTCGTGACGAAAACACTGAATCAGACCAAAAGAAAAGAAGAGTGTTATCTGTGGTGTGTCATTTTTGTGGAAAACAAGGACATAAAATTGCAGAATGCCGATCGAAAATGCGTCAAGAGAAAGAGATGAAGCCACAGCGCGAGAAGTCAAGTCTCACGTGTTTCAAATGTGGCCAACCAGGGCACTTCGCAAACAAGTGCTCCAGTAGCGGGACACCAGCTTTACCCAGAAATATCTAGCAGAAGAGTGTCAACCAATGTTTTGTTGCAGAACCAACCGCAGTTATGGAACACCAGGGTGAGCTGTATCCAATATGTTTTGACTCTGGCGCCGAATGTTCGATAATTAAGGAGACAATCAGCAACAAATTATCTAGAAAACGCACCAATAATATTGTAATGTTGAAAGGCATTGGTGATACCGGTATACCGTTGCAAATATTAAGTCAAGTTAAAATTAATGAAAATGTGATTGAAATATTGTTCCATGTTGTACGAGATATGCAATTGAAAAACGATATCGTAATTGGGCGAGAGATCCTGAGCCAGGGCCTTAATGTTGTTATTTCATCAGATAAGTTTGAACTCGTAAAATCGAAAATTGTAAATATTTGTTCTTCAATTAAGTCAACATTTAACTTGTCCGACTTGGTCAGTAATAAACAAAGTACACGAATCTATTATGCACCTTGGTTGGCAAAAGACACTTGACAAAGTTTATAAATATTACTGGTTTGCTAAAATGAACAAGTACGTTCGTAAATTTGTCGCTAACTGTATAACTTGTCGGACTTCTAAATCTCCTTCTGGGAAAGTCCAAGCTGAGCTTCATCCTATCCCAAAAGTCTGTATACCTTAGCATACGGTTCACATTGACATTACAGGAAAGCTAAGCGGAAAAAGCGATTTAAAAGAGTACGTCATTGTTCAGATCGATGCTTATACAAAATACGTTTATTTGCATCACGTTCTAAAGTTAGATGCTGAAAGTTGTATTAAGTCTGTTAAATCTGCCATAACATTATTTGGGGTACCAAATCGCATCATAGCAGACCAGAGTTTTCTTAGAGTTTTGCAACTCTCAAAAAATTAAACTTCATTTAATTGCCACTGGAGCAAGCCGTGCCAATGGCCAAGTTAAACGCGTGATGAGCACATTAAAGAATTTGTTGACTGCCTTAGAAGCTAGTCAGCGATCTTGGCAAGATGCACTTGGTGAAGTACAGCTTGCATTAAACTGTACAATTACTCGTACAACTGAGTCAAGTCCATTAGAAATGTTGATCGGAAAAGAGGCCCGACCCCTGGGATTAGTTCCTCCGCTGGAAACAGAAGTAGAAATAGACTTAGCTAGTATTAGAGCTAACGCTACCGATAGAATGAAGTCCTCAGCCTCTTATGATAAATCTAGATTCGATAAAAGCAAGGCGACTGTTGTCAAACACAATGTAGGAGATTACGTGTTACTAAAAAATGAAGAGCGACACCAAACTAAATTAGATTCAAAATTTAGAGGACCGCTTTTAGTAACAGAAGTCTTGGATGGTGATAGGTACTTGTTGAAGTCCCTAAAAAATAAACGCTTGTTCAAATATTGTCACGAAGATATTCGAAAAATGCCAGATAGTGAAATACCAAATGAATTTGATGTCGAAAATGAAGAGTTAAGCCCGCCAATGGGTCCAGTTCGGACAGAAAGTAATCCATCCAAGCGAGATGATGTGTTATCCGTCAGAGAGGACGATGTGTTATCCGTCAGAGAGGACGATGTGTTATCCGTCAGAGAGGACGATGTGTTATCCGTCAGAGGGGACGATGTGTTATCCGTCAGAGGGGACGATGTGTTATCCGTTAAGAGAAACGATGGATTTAATGAATTAAGAGGCGAATATAGTATACTGGCGGAAGGTCCAAGTGAGGCATATTGAAATTAATGATAAGTCATCATAATCTACTTTCTAATGAAGAAAGTGAACTGAAAATACTACGAAGATTGAATTAATTACGTTTGTAAAATAAGTATAAGAGAGTTTGTTACTAAGAAAATTGTTTGTAGAGCTAAACTTGGTGTACAGAGCAAAATGTGAAAGACATGAACAATAAAGTTTGATAAAAACGACTACACGAGGACGTGTAAATTGTCAGGATAGCCGTGTCGTGACACGATGATATCACTTGAGTTAAACGGCCGTTGTGCGCCACACATCTCTAATTCGTTGTCCGTTTTGCTTAGTCCCGTTATTCCTTATGCTATACTCAGACGATTGAGCGTAGATAATTTTGAGAACTGAGCGAGATAAGGCTATTTGTCGCTGTACGTAGTCCCTTGTGTTGCTTAGCGTGTGTGAGTAAGCGAGATGGTAATAGTGACAAAAAAATGACGAGCGTTGCTGATATTGTCGTCTCAAGAATCGTTGACACGATGCAGAGGCAGTCTAGAACGTTCTCTGTAAGCAGACACAAGGGAATTCGTTTTGTGCGCAAAGTGAAAAGAAAGTTTTATAAAAAGAAAAATGAACCCTAACCCTATTGCCGACCCGACATATACATAAATCACTTTACCGAAGTCGATTTGAATCAATATTTTAGAAAATATGGCCAAAAATGTGAAAAAATTAAAAAAAATTGGCATTTTTAAAAAAGCAAAATTGTTTGGAAACTTTAGTAACCCATAACTCTTTCGAAAAAGGTTCAACTGCAACTTAATTTGGAAAGTAAATTTCTGGCACCTCAATATATATAAATCACTCTAGAGAAGTCGATTTGAATCGATATTTTAGAAAATATGGCCAAAAAGGTGAAAAAATTAAAAAAATTGGCATTTTTCAAAAACCTAAATTCTTTGAAATCTTTAATAACCCATAACTCTTTCAAAAAATATTCAATTGCAACTTTATTTTTAAAAGTACATTTCTGGCATCTGAATATATATAAATCACTCTACCGGAGTCGATTTGAATCGATATCTTAGAAAATGTGGCCTAAAAGGTGAAAAAATTAAAAAATTTGGCAAATTTAAAAAAGCAAAATTCTTTGGAAACTTTAATAACCCATAACTCTTTCAAAAAGGTTCAATTGCAACTTTATTTGTAAAAGTACATTTCTGAATCAATATTTTAGAAAATATGGCCTAAAAGGTGAAAAAATGAAAAAAAATTAGCATTTTTAAAAAAGCAAAATTCTTTGGAAAATTTAATAACCCATAACTCTTTCAAAATAGGTTCAATTGCAACTTAATTTGGAAAGTAAATTTCTGGCATCTCAATATATAAAAATCACTTTATCGAAGTCGATTTGAATCAATATTTTAGAAAATATGGCCAAAAAGGTGAAAAAATTAAAAAAATTGGCATTTTTAAAAAAGCAAAATTCTTTGGAAACTTTAATAACCCATAACTCTTTCAAAAATTTTCAACTGCAACTTAATTTGGAAAGTAAATTTCTGGCATATCAATATATATAAATTACTTAACGGAAGTCGCTTTGAATCAATATTTTAGAAAATATGGCCAAAAATATGATAAAATTAAAAAAATTGGCATTTTTATATAAATCACTTTACCGAAGTCGATTTGAATCAATATTTTAGAAAATATGGCCAAAAAGGTGAAAAAATTAAAAAAGTTGGCATTTTTATAAAAGCAAAATTCTTTGGAATATATAAATCACTTTACCGAAGTCGATTTGAATCAATATTTTAGAAAATATGGCCAAAAAGGTGAAAAATTTTTTTAAAAAATTGGCATTTTTAAAAAAGCAAATTTCTTCGGAAACTTTAATAACCCATAACTCTTTCAAAAAAGGTTTAACTGCAACTTAATTTGGAAAGTAAATTTCTGGCATCTGAATATATATAAATCACTTTACCGAAGTCGATTTGAATCAATATATTAGAAAATATGGCCAAAAAGGTGAAAAAATTAAAAAAATTGGCATTTTTAAAAAAGCAAAATTCTTTGGAAACTTTAATAACCCATAACTCTTTCAAAAAGGTTCAACTGCAACTTAATTTGGAAAGTAAATTTCTGGCATCTCAATATATATAAATCACTCTACCGAAGTCGATTTGAATTGATATCTTACAAAAAAATGCCTAAAAGGTGAAAAAATTATAAAAATTGGCATTTTTAAAACAGCAATATTTTTGAAAATATGGCCAAAAAGGTGAAAAAATTAAAAAAATTGGCATATTTAAAAAAGCAAAATTCTTTGGAAACTTTAATAACCCATAACTCTTTCAAAAAAGGTTCAATTGCAACTTTATTTTTAAAAGTACATTTCTGGCATCTGAATATAAATAAATCACTTTACCGAAGTCGAATTGAATTAATATTTTAGAAAATATTGCCTAAAAAGTGAAAAAATTAAAAAAATTGGCATTTTTAAAAAAGCAAAATTCTTTGGAAACTTTAATAACCCATAACTCTTTCAAAAAAGGTTCAATTGCAACTTTATTTGTAAAAGTACATTTCTGGTATCTTAATATATATAAATCACTTTACCGAAGTCGATTTGAATCAATATTTTAGAAAATATGGCCTAAAAGGTGAAAAAATTAAAAAAAATTGGCATTTTTAAAAAAGCAAAATTCTTTGGAAACTTTAATAACCCATAACTCTTTCAAAATAGGTTCAATTGCAACTTAATTTGGAAAGTAAATTTCTAGCATCTCACTACATTTAAATCACTTTGCCGAAGTCGATTTGAATCAATATTTTAAAAAATATGGCCAAAAATGTGAAAAAAATTTAAAAAAAATTGGCATTTTTAAAAAAGCAAAATTGTTTGGAAACTTTAGTAACCCATAACTCTTTCAAAAAAGGTTCAACTGCAACTGAATTTGGAAAGTAAATTTCTGCCATCTCAATATATATAAATCACTTTACCGAAGTCGATTTGAATCGATATCTTAGAAAATATGGCCTAAAAGGTTAAAAAATTATAAAAATTGGCATTTTTAAAAAAGCAAAATTGTTTGGAAACTTTAGTAACCCATAACTCTTTCAAAAAAGGTTCAACTGCAACTGAATTTGGAAAGTAAATTTCTGGCATCTCAATATATATAAATTACTCTACCGAAGTCGATTTGAATCAATATTTTAGAAAATATGGCCTAAAAGGTGAAAAAATTATAAAATTGGCATTTTTAAAAAAGGCATATTTTAGAAAATATGGCCAAAAAGGTGAAAAAATTAAAAAAATTAGCATATTTAAAAAAGCAAAATTCTTTGGAAACTTTAATAACCCCTCTTTCAAAAAAGGTTCAATTGCAACTTTATTTTTAAAAGTACATTTCTGGCATCTGAATATATATAAATCACTTTACCGAAGTCGATTTGAATCAATATTTTACAAAATATTGCCTAAAAGGTGAAAAAATTAATAAAATTGGCATTTTTAAAATAGCAAAATTCTTTGGAAACTTTAATGACCCATAACTCTTTCAAAAAGGTTCAACTGCAACTTAATTTGGAAAGTAAATTTCTCTCACTCAATATATATAAATCACTTTACCGAAGTCGATTTTAATCAATATTTTAGAAAATATGGCCTAAAAGGTGAAAAAATTAAAAAAATTAGCATATTTAAAAAAGCAAAATTCTTTGGAAACTTTAATAACCCCTCTTTCAAAAAAGGTTCAATTGCAACTTTATTTTTAAAAGTACATTTCTGGCATCTCAATATATAAAAATCACTTTACCGAAGTCGATTTGAATCAATATTTTAGAAAATATGGCCAAAAAGGTGAAAAAATTAAAAAAATTGGCATTTTTAAAAAAGCAAAATTCTTTGGAAACTTTAATAACCCATAACTCTTTCAAAAAGGTTCAACTGCAACTTAATTTGGAAAGTAAATTTCTGGCATATCAATATATATAAATTACTTAACGGAAGTCGCTTTGAATCAATATTTTAGAAAATATGGCCAAAAATATGATAAAATTAAAAAAATTGGCATTTTTATATAAATCACTTTACCGAAGTCGATTTGAATCAATATTTTAGAAAATATGGCCAAAAAGGTGAAAAAATTAAAAAAGTTGGCATTTTTATAAAAGCAAAATTCTTTGGAATATATAAATCACTTTACCGAAGTCGATTTGAATCAATATTTTAGAAAATATGGCCAAAAAGGTGAAAAAATTAAACAAAATTGGCATTTTTAAAAAAGCATATTTCTTCGGAAACTTTAATAACCCATAACTCTTTCAAAAAAGGTTTAACTGCAACTTAATTTGGAAAGTAAATTTCTGGCATCTGAATATATATAAATCACTTTACCGAAGTCGATTTGAATCAATATATTAGAAAATATGGCCAAAAAGGTGAAAAAATTAAAAAAATTGGCATTTTTAAAAAAGCAAAATTCTTTGGAAACTTTAATAACCCATAACTCTTTCAAAAAGGTTCAACTGCAACTTAATTTGGAAAGTAAATTTCTCTCACTCAATATATATAAATCACTTTACCGAAGTCGATTTTAATCAATATTTTAGAAAATGTGGCCTAAAAGGTGAAAAAATTAAAAAAAAATTGGCATTTTTAAAAAAACAAAATTGTTTGGAAACTTTAATAACCCATAACTCTTTCAAAAAAGGTTCAACTGCAACTTAATTTGGAAAGTAAATTTCTGGCATCTCAATATATATAAATCACTCTACCGAAGTCGATTTGAATTGATATCTTAGAAAAAAAGGCCTAAAAGGTGAAAAAATTATAAAAATTGGCATTTTTAAAACAGCAATATTTTTGAAAATATGGCCAAAAAGGTGAAAAAATTAAAAAAATTGGCATATTTAAAAAAGCAAAATTCTTTGGAAACTTTAATAACCCATAACTCTTTCAAAAAAGGTTCAATTGCAACTTTATTTTTAAAAGTACATTTCTGGCATCTGAATATATATAAATCACTTTACCGAAGTCGAATTGAATTAATATTTTAGAAAATATTGCCTAAAAAGTGAAAAAATTAAAAAAATTGGCATTTTTAAAATAGCAAAAATCTTTGGAAACTTTAATAACCCATAACTCTTCCAAAAAAGGTTCAATTGCAACTTTATTTGTAAAAGTACATTTCTGGCATCTTAATATATATAAATCACTTTACCGAAGTCGATTTGAATCAATATTTTAGAAAATATGGCCAAAAAGGTGAAAAAATTAAACAAAATTGGCATTTTTAAAAAAGCATATTTCTTCGGAAACTTTAATAACCCATAACTCTTTCAAAAAAGGTTTAACTGCAACTTAATTTGGAAAGTAAATTTCTGGCATCTGAATATATATAAATCACTTTACCGAAGTCGATTTGAATCAATATATTAGAAAATATGGCCAAAAAGGTGAAAAAATTAAAAAAATTGGCATTTTTAAAAAAGCAAAATTCTTTGGAAACTTTAATAACCCATAACTCTTTCAAAAAGGTTCAACTGCAACTTAATTTGGAAAGTAAATTTCTCTCACTCAATATATATAAATCACTTTACCGAAGTCGATTTTAATCAATATTTTAGAAAATGTGGCCTAAAAGGTGAAAAAATTAAAAAAATTGGCATTTTTAAAAAAACAAAATTGTTTGGAAACTTTAGTAACCCATAACTCTTTCAAAAAAGGTTCAACTGCAACTTAATTTGGAAAGTAAATTTCTGGCATCTCAATATATATAAATCACTCTACCGAAGTCGATTTGAATTGATATCTTAGAAAAAAAGGCCTAAAAGGTGAAAAAATTATAAAAATTGGCATTTTTAAAACAGCAATATTTTTGAAAATATGGCCAAAAAGGTGAAAAAATTAAAAAAATTGGCATATTTAAAAAAGCAAAATTCTTTGGAAACTTTAATAACCCATAACTCTTTCAAAAAAGGTTCAATTGCAACTTTATTTTTAAAAGTACATTTCTGGCATCTGAATATATATAAATCACTTTACCGAAGTCGAATTGAATTAATATTTTAGAAAATATTGCCTAAAAAGTGAAAAAATTAAAAAAATTGGCATTTTTAAAATAGCAAAATTCTTTGGAAACTTTAATAACCCATAACTCTTCCAAAAAAGGTTCAAGTGCAACTTTATTTGTAAAAGTACATTTCTGGCATCTTAATATATATAAATCACTTTACCGAAGTCGATTTGAATCAATATTTTAGAAAATATGGCCTAAAAGGTGAAAAAATTAAAAAAAATTGGCATTTTTAAAAAAGCAAAATTCTTTGGAAACTTTAATAACCCATAACTCTTTCAAAATAGGTTCAATTGCAACTTAATTTGAAAAGTAAATTTCTGGCATCTCACTACATTTAAATCACTTTACCGAAGTCGATTTGAATCGATATCTTAGAAAATATGGCCTAAAAGGTGAAAAAATTATAAAATTGGCATTTTTAAAAAAGCCATATTTTAGAAAATATGGCCAAAAAGGTGAAAAAATTAAAAAAATTAGCATATTTAAAAAAGCAAAATTCTTTGGAAACTTTAATAACCCCTCTTTCAAAAAAGGTTCAATTGCAACTTTATTTTTAAAAGTACATTTCTGGCATCTGAATATATATAAATCACTTTACCGAAGTCGATTTGAATCAATATTTTACAAAATATTGCCTAAAAGGTGAAAAAATTAATAAAATTGGCATTTTTAAAATAGCAAAATTCTTTGGAAACTTTAATAACCCATAACTCTTTCAAAAAAGGTTCAACTGCAACTTAATTTGGAAAGTAAATTTCTCTCACTCAATATATATAAATCACTTTACCGAAGTCGATTTGAATCAATATTTTAGAAAATATGGCCTAAAAGGTGAAAAAATTAAAAAAATTGGCATTTTTAAAAGAGCAATATTTTAGAAAATATGGCCAAAAAGGTGAAAAATTAAAAAAATTGGCATTTTAAAAAAGCAAAATTCTTTGGAAACTTTAATAACCCATAACTCTTTCAAAAAGGTTCAACTGCAACTTAATTTGGAAAGTAAATTTCTGGCATCTCAATATATATAAATCACTTTACCGAAGTCGATTTGAATCAATATTTTAGAAAATATGGCCAAAAGGTGAAAAAATTAAAAAAATTGGCATTTTTAAAAAAGCAAAATTCTTTGGAAACTTTAATAACCCATAACTCTTTCAAAAAGGTTCAACTGCAACTTAATTTGGAAAGTAAATTTCTCTCACTCAATATATATAAATCACTTTACCGAAGTCGATTTTAATCAATATTTTAGAAAATATGGCCTAAAAGGTGAAAAAATTAAAAAAAAATTGGCATTTTTAAAAAAACAAAATTGTTTGGAAACTTTAGTAACCCATAACTCTTTCAAAAAAGGTTCAATTGCAACTTAATTTGGAAAGTAAATTTCTGGCATCTCAATATATATAAATCACTCTACCGAAGTCGATTTGAATCAATATTTTAGAATTAGAAAATATGGCCAAAAGGTGAAAAATTAAAAAAATTGGCATTTTTAAAAAGCAAAATTCTTTGGAAACTTTAATAACCCATACCTTTCAAAAAAGGTTCAACTGCAACTTAATTTTGAAAAGTACATTTCTGGCATCTAATATATATAAAATCCCTTACCGAAGTCGATTTGAATCAATATTTTAGAAAATATGGCCTAAAAAGGTGAAAAAATTAAAAAAATTAGCATTTTTAAAAAAGCAAAATTCTTTGGAAACTTTAATAACCCATAACTCTTTCAAAAAAGGTTCAATTGCAACTTTATTTGTAAAAGTACATTTCTGGCATCTGAATATATATAAATCACTTTACCGAAGTCGATTTGAATCAATATTTTAGAAAATATGGCCTAAAAGGTGAAAAAATTAAAAAAAAATTGGCATTTTTAAAAAAGCAAAATTCTTTGGAAACTTTAATAACCCATAACTCTTTCAAAAAAGGTTCAATTGCAACTTTAATTTGTAAAAGTACATTTCTGGCATCTCAATATATATAAATCACTTTACCGAAGTCGATTTGAATCAATATTTTAGAAAATATGGCCAAAAAGGTGAAAAAATTAAAAAAAATTGGCGTTTTAAAAATAGCAAAATTCTTTGGAAACTTTAATAACCCATAACTCTTTCAAAAAGGTTCAATTGCAACTTAATTTGTGAAAGTAAATTTCTGGCATCTCAATATATATAAATCACTTTACCGAAGTCGATTTGAATCAATATTTTAGAAAATATGGCCTAAAAAGGTGAAAAAATAAAAAAAATTGGCATTTTAAAAAAGCAAAATTCTTTGGAAACTTTAATAACCCATAACTCTTTCAAAAAAGGTTCAACTGCAACTTAATTTGGAAAAGTAAATTTCTGGCATCTCAATATATATAAATCACTTTACCGAAGTCGATTTGAATCAATATTTTAGAAAATATGGCCTAAAAGGTGAAAAAATTATAAAAAATTGGCATTTTTAAAAACAAATTTTAAATTATCCAAAAGGTGAAAAATTATAAAAAAATTGGCATTTTTAAAAAGCAAAATTCTTTGGAAACTTTAATAACCCATAACTCTTTCAAAAAAGGTTCAACTGCAACTTAATTTGTAAAAGTACATTTCTGGCATCTGAATATATATAAAAAATCACTTTAACAGAAGTCGATTTGAATCAATATTTTAGAAAATATGCTCCAAAAGGTGAAAAAATTAAAAAAATTGGCATTTTTAAAAAAGCAAAATTCTTTGGAAACTTTAATAACCCATAACTCTTTCAAAAAGGTTCAACTGCAACTTAATTTGGAAAAGTACATTTCTGGCATCTGAATATATATAAATCACTTTACCGAAGTCGATTTGAATCAATATTTTAGAAAATATGGCCAAAAAGGTGAAAAATTAAAAAAATTGGCATTTTTAAAAAAGCAAAATTCTTTGGAAACTTTAATAACCCATAACTCTTTCAAAAAAGGTTCAACTGCAACTTAATTTGGAAAAGTAAATTTCTGGCATCTCAATATATATAAATCACTTTACCGAAGTCGATTTGAATCAATATTTTAGAAAATATGGCCTAAAAGGTGAAAAATTAAAAAAATGGCATTTTTAAAAAACAAAATTCTTTGGAAACTTTAATAACCCATAACTCTTTCAAAAAAGGTTCAACTGCAACTTAATTTGGAAAAGTAAATTTCTGGCATCTCAATATATATAAATCACTTTACCGAAGTCGATTTGAATCGATATCTTAGAAAATATGGCCTAAAAGGTGAAAAAATTAAAAAAATTGGCATTTTTAAAAAAAATTCTTTGGAAACTTTAATAACCCATAACTCTTTAAAAAAGGTTCAACTGCAACTTAATTTGAAAAAGTACATTTCTGGCATCTAATATATATAAATCACTTTAGAAGTCGATTTGAATATATGAAAAAAAAATTATAAAATTCATTTTAAATATTTTAGAAAATATGGCCAAAAAAGGTGAAAAAATTAAAAAATTAGCATATTTAAAAAAGCAAAATTCTTTGGAAACTTTAATAACCCAAACTCTTTCAAAAAAGGTTCAATTGCAACTTTATTTGGAAAAGTACATTTCTAGGCATCTGAATATATATAAATCACTTTACCGAAGTCGATTTGAATCAATATTTTAGAAAATATGGCCTAAAAGGTGAAAAAATTAAAAAAATTGGCATTTTTAAAAAAGCAAAATTCTTTGGAAACTTTAATAACCCATAACTCTTTCAAAAAGGTTCAACTGCAACTTAATTTGGAAAAGTAAATTTCTGGCATCTCAATATATATAAATCACTTTACCGAAGTCGATTTGAATCAATATTTTAGAAAATATGGCCTAAAAGGTGAAAAAATTAAAAAAATTGGCATTTTTAAAAATATTGAAAACAAAAAAGGTGAAAAATTAAAAAAATTGGCATTTAAAAAAAGCAAAATTCTTTGGAAACTTTAATAACCCATAACTCTTTCAAAAAGGTTCAACTGCAACTTAATTTGAAAAGTAAATTTCTGGCATCTCAATATATATAAATCACTTTACCGAAGTCGATTTGAATCAATATTTTAGAAAATATGGCCTAAAAGGTGAAAAAATTAAAAAAATTGGCATTTTTAAAAAAGCAAAATTCTTTGGAAACTTTAATAACCCATAACTCTTTCAAAAAAGGTTCAACTGCAACTTAATTTGGAAAAGTAAATTTCTGGCATCTCAATATATATAAATCACTTTACCGAAGTCGATTTTAATCAATATTTTAGAAAATATGGCCAAAAGGTGAAAAAATTAAAAAAAATTGGCATTTTTAAAAAAGCAAAATTCTTTGGAAACTTTAATAACCCATAACTCTTTCAAAAAAGGTTCAACTGCAACTTAATTTGGAAAGTAAATTTCTGGCATCTCAATATATATAAATCACTTTACCGAAGTCGATTTGAATCAATATTTTAGAAAATATGGCCTAAAAGGTGAAAAAATTATAAAAATTGGCATTTTTAAAAAGCAATATTTTTGAAAAATATGGCCAAAAGGTGAAAAAATTAAAAAATTGGCATATTTAAAAAAGCAAAATTCTTTGGAAACTTTAATAACCCATAACTCTTTCAAAAAAGGTTCAACTGCAACTTTATTTTTAAAAGTACATTTCTCATCTGAATATATATAAATCACTTTACCGAAGTCGATTTGAATCAATATTTTAGAAAATATGGCCTAAAAGGTGAAAAAATTAAAAAAATTGGCATTTTTAAAATAGCAAAATTCTTTGGAAACTTTAATAACCCATAACTCTTTCAAAAAAGGTTCAACTGCAACTTTATTTGTAAAAGTACATTTCTGGCATCTTAATATATATAAATCACTTTACCGAAGTCGATTTGAATCAATATTTTAGAAAATATGGCCAAAAAGGTGAAAAAATTAAAAAATTGGCATTTTTAAAAAGCAAAAATTCTTTGAAAACTTTAATAACCCATAACTCTTTCAAAAAGGTTCAATTGCAACTTAATTTGTAAAAGTAAATTTCTGGCATCTCAATATATATAAATCACTTTACCGAAGTCGATTTGAATCAATATTTTAGAAAATATGGCCTAAAAAGGTGAAAAAATTAAAAAAAATTGGCATTTTTAAAAAGCAAAATTCTTTGGAAACTTTAATAACCCATAACTCTTTCAAAAAAGTTCAACTGCAACTTAATTTGGAAAGTAAATTTCTGGCATCTCAATATATATAAATCACTTAACGGAAGTCGATTTGAATCAATATTTTAGAAAATATGGCCAAAAAGATGAAAAAATTAAAAAAATTGGAATTTTTAAAAAAATTAAAGTCTTTGAAAATTTTAAAATAAGCCAAAAGGTAAAAATTAAAAAGGTTCAACTGCAACTTTATTTAAAAAGTAAATTTCTGCACTGAATATATATAAATCACTTTACCGAAGTCGATTTGAATCAATATTTTAGAAAATATGGCCAAAAAGGTGAAAAATTAAAAAATTGGCATTTTTAAAAAAGCAAATTTCTTTGGAAACTTTAATAACCCATAACTCTTTCAAAAAAGGTTCAACTGCAACTTAATTTGGAAAAGTAAATTTCTGGCATCTGAATATATATAAATCACTTTACCGAAGTCGATTTGAATCAATATTTTAGAAAATATGGCCAAAAAGGTGAAAAAATTAAAAAAATTGGCATTTTTAAAAAACAAAATTCTTTGGAAACTTTAATAACCCATAACTCTTTCAAAAAAGGTTCAACTGCAACTTAATTTGGAAAGTAAATTTCTGGCATCTCAATATATATAAATCACTTTACCGAAGTCGATTTGAATCAATATTTTAGAAAATATGGCCTAAAAGGTGAAAAAATTAAAAAAATGGCATTTTTAAAAAGCAAAATTGTTTGGAAAACTTTAATAACCCATAACTCTTTCAAAAAAGGTTCAACTGCAACTTAATTTGGAAAGTAAATTTCTGGCATCTCAATATATATAAATCACTTTACCGAAGTCGATTTGAATCAATATTTTAGAAAATATGGCCTAAAAGGTGAAAAAATTATAAAAATTGGCATTTTAAAATAGCAATATTTTAGAAAATATGCCAAAAAGTTAAAAATTAAAAAAATTGCACATATTTAAAAAAGCAAATTCTTTGGAAACTTTAATAACCCATAACTCTTTCAAAAAAGGTTCAATTGCAACTTTATTTTTAAAAGTACATTTCTGGCATCTGAATATATATAAATCACTTTACCGAAATCGAATTGAATTAATATTTTAGAAAATATTGCCTAAAAAGTGAAAAAATTAAAAAAATTGGCATTTTTAAAATAGCAAAATTCTTTGGAAACTTTAATAACCCATAACTCTTTCAAAAAAGGTTCAATTGCAACTTTATTTGTAAAAGTACATTTCTGGCATCTTAATATATATAAATCACTTCACCGAAATCGATTTGAATCAATATTTTAGAAAATATGGCCTAAAAGGTAAAAAAATTAAAAAAAATTGGCATTTTTAAAAAAGCGAAATTTTTTGGAAAATTTAATAACCCATAACTCTTTCAAAAAAGGTTCAATTGCAACTTAATTTGAAAAGTAAATTTCTGGCATCTCACTACATTTAAATCACTTTGCCGAAGTCGATTTGAATCAATATTTTAAAAAAAATGGCCAAAAATGTGAAAAAATTAAAAAAACATTGGCATTTTTAAAAAAGCAAAATTGTTTGGAAACTTTAGTAACCCATAACTCTTTCAAAAAAGGTTCAACTGCAACTTAATTTGGAAAGTAAATTTCTGGCATCTCAATATATATAAATCACTCTACCGAAGTCGATTTGAATCGATATCTTAGAAAATATGGCCTAAAAGGTTAAAAAATTATAAAAATTGGCATTTTTAAAAAAGCAAAATTCTTTGGAAACTTTAATAACCCATAACTCTTTCAAAAAAGGTTCAATTGCAACTTTATTTTTAAAAGTACATTTCTGGCATCTGAATATATATAAATCACTTTACCGAAGTCGATTTGAATCAATATTTTACAAAATATTGCCTAAAAGGTGAAAAAATTAATAAAATTGGCATTTTTAAAATAGCAAAATTCTTTGGAAACTTTAATAACCCATAACTCTTTCAAAATAGGTTTAATTGCAACTTTATTTTTAAAAGTACATTTCGGGAATCTGAATATATATAAATCACTTTTCCGAAGTCGATTTGAATCAATATTTTAGAAAATATGGCCAAAAAGGTGAAAAAATTAAAAAAGTTAGCATATTTAAAAAAGCAAAATTCTTTGGAAACTTTAATAACCCCTCTTTCAAAAAAGGTTCAATTGCAACTTTATTTTTAAAAGTACATTTCTGGCATCTGAATATATATAAATCACTTTACCGAAGTCGATTTGAATCAATATTTTACAAAATATTGCCTAAAAGGTGAAAAAATTAATAAAATTGGCATTTTTAAAATAGCAAAATTCTTTGGAAACTTTAATAACCCATAACTCTTTCAAAATAGGTTTAATTGCAACTTTATTTTTAAAAGTACATTTCGGGAATCTGAATATATATAAATCACTTTACCGAAGTCGATTTGAATCAATATTTTAGAAAATATGGCCAAAAAGGTGAAAAAATTAAAAAAATTGGCATTTTTATAAAAGCAAAATTCTTTGGAAACTTTAATTACCCATAACTCTTTCAAAAAGGTTCAACTACAACTATATTTAGAAAGTAAATTTCTGGCATCCCAATATATTTAAATCACTTTGCCGAAGTCGAAATGAATCAAAATTTTAGAAAATATGGCCCAAAATGTGAAAAAATTAAAAAAATTGGCATTTTTAAAAGAGCAATATTTTAGAAAATATGGCCAAAAAGGTGAAAAATTAAAAAAATTGGCATTTTTAAAAAAGCAAAATTCTTTGGAAACTTTAATAACCCATAACTCTTTCAAAAAGGTTCAACTGCAACTTAATTTGGAAAGTAAATTTCTTGCATCTCAATATATATAAATCACTTTACCGAAGTCGATTTGATTCAATATTTTAGAAAATATGGCTAAAATGGTGAAAAAATAAACAAAAATTGGCACTTTTAAAAAAGCAAATTTCTTCGGAAACTTTAATAACCCATAACTCTTTCAAAAAATGTTAAACTGCAACTTAATTTGGAAAGTAAATCTCTGGCATCTCAATATATATAAATCACTTTACCGAAGTCGATTTGAATCAATATTTTAGAAAATATGGCCAAAAAAGGTGAAAAAATTAAAAAAATTGGCATTTTTAAAATAGCAAAATTCTTTGGAAACTTTAATAACCCATAACTCTTTCAAAAAGGTTCAACTGCAACTTAATTTGGAAAGTAAATTTCTGGCATCTCAATATATATAAATTACTTAACCGAAGTCGCTTTGAATCAATATTTTAGAAAATATGGCCAAAAATATGATAAATTTAAAAAAATTGGCATTTTTAAAATAGCAAAATTCTTTGGAAATTTTAATAACCCATAACTCTTTCAAAAAGGTTCAACTGCAACTTAATTTGGAAAGTAAATTTCTGGCATCTCAATATATATAAATTACTTAACCGAAGTCGCTTTGAATTAATATTTTAGAAAATATGGCCAAAAATATGATGAATTTAAAAAAATTGGCATTTTTAAAAAAACAAAATTCTTTGGAAACTTTAATAACCCATAACTCTTTCAAAAAAGGTTCAACTGCAACTTAATTTGGAAAGTAAATTTCTCTCATTTTAATATATATAAATCACTTTACCGAAGTCGATTTTAATCAATATTTTAGAAAATATGGCCTAAAAGGTGAAAAAATTATAAAAATTGGCATTTATAAAAAAGCAATATTTTAGAAAATATGGCCAAAAAGGTGAAAAAATTAAAAAAATTGGCATTTTTAAAAAAGTAAAATACTTTTTGGAAACTTTAAAAACCCATAACTCTTTCAAAAAAGGCTCAATTGCAACTTTATTTGGACAGTAAATTTCTGGCATCTCAATATATATAAATCACTCTACCGAAGTCGATTTGAATCGATATCTTACAAAATATGGCCTAAAAGGTGAAAAAATTATAAAAATTGGCATTTTAAAAAAAGCAAAATTCTTTGGAAACTTTAATAACCCATAACCCTTTAAAAAAAAGTTCAACTGCAACTTTATTTGGAATGTAAATTTCTGCCATCTCATTATATATAAATCACTCTATCGAAGTCGATTTGAATCAATATTTTAGAAAATATGGCCTAAAAGGTGAAAAAATTATGAAAATTGGCATTTTTAAAAAAGCAACTTTATTTGTAAAAGTACATTTCTTGCATCTAAATATACATAAATCACTTTACCGAAGTCGATTTGAATCAATATTTTAGAAAATATGGCCAAAAATGTGAAAAAATTAAAAAAAAATTGGCATTTTTAAAAAAGCAAATTTCTTCGGAAACTTTAATAACCCATAACTCTTTCAAAAAAGGTTAAACTGCAACTTAATTTGGAAAGTAAATTTCTGGCATCTCAATATATATAAATCACTTTACCGAAGTCGATTTGAATCAATATTTTAGAAAATATGGCCTAAAAGGTGAAAAAATTTAAAAAAATTGGCATTTTTAAAAAAGCAAAATTCTTCGGAAACTTTAATAACCCATAACTCTTTCAAAAAAGGTTCAACTGCAACTTAATTTGGAAAGTAAATTTCTGGCATCTCAATATATATAAATCACTTTACAAAGTCGATTTGAATCAATATTTTAGAAAATATGGCCAAAAAGGTGAAAAAATTAAAAAAATTGGCAATTTTAAAACAGCAAAATTCTTTGGAAACTTTAATAACCCATAACTCTTTCAAAAAGGTTCAACTGCAACTTAATTTGGAAAGTAAATTTCTGGCATCTCAATATATATAAATTACTTAACCGAAGTCGCTTTGAATCAATATTTTAGAAAATATGGCCAAAAATATGATAAAATTAAAAAAATTGGCATTTTTAAAAAAACACAATTCTTTGGAAACTTTAATAACCCATAACTCTTTCAAAAAAGGTTCAATTGTAACTTTATTTGTAAAAGCACATTTCTGGCATCTGAATATATAAAAATCACTCTACCGAAGTCGATTTGAATCAATATTTTAGAAAATATGGCCAAAAAGGTGAAAAAATTAAAAAAATTGGAATTTGTAAAAAAGCTAAATTCTTTGGAATCTTTAATAACCCATAACTCTTTCAAAAAAGATTCAATTGCAACTTTATTTTAAAAAGTAAATTTCTGGTATCTGAATATATATAAATCACTTTACCGAAGTCGATTTGAATCAATATTTTAGAAAATATGGCCAAAAAGGTGAAAAAATTAAAAAAATTGGCATTTTTAAAAAAGCAAAATTCTTTGGAAACTTTAATAACCCATAACTCTTTCAAAAAAGGTTCAACTGCAACTTAATTTGGAAAGTAAATTTCTGGCATCTCAATATATATAAATCACTCTACCGAAGTCGATTTGAATCAATATTTTAGAAAATATGGCCATTAATGGGAAAAAATTAAAAAAATTGGCATTTTTAAAAAAGCAAAATTCTTTGGAAACTTTAATAACCCATAACTCTTTCAAAATAGGTTCAATTGCAACTTAATTTGGAAAGTAAATTTCTGGCATCTCAGTACATTTAAATCACTTTGCCGAAGTCGATTTGAATTAATATTTTAGAAAATATGGCCTAAAAGGTGAAAAAATTATGAAAATTGGCATTTTTAAAAAAGCAACTTTATTTGTAAAAGTACATTTCTGGCATCTGAATATACATAAATCACTTTACCGAAGTCGATTTAAATCAATATTTTAGAAAATATGGCCAAAAAGGTGAAAAAATTAAAAAAATTGGAATTTGTAAAAAAGCTAAATTCTTTGGAATCTTTAATAACCCATAACTCTTTCAAAAAAGATTCAATTGCAACTTTATTTTAAAAAGTAAATTTCTGGTATCTGAATATATATAAATCACTTTACCGAAGTCGATTTGAATCAATATTTTAGAAAATATGGCCAAAAAGGTGAAAAAATTAAAAAAATTGGCATTTTTAAAAAAGCAAAATTCTTTGGAAACTTTAATAACCCATAACTCTTTCAAAAAAGGTTCAACTGCAACTTAATTTGGAAAGTAAATTTCTGGCATCTCAATATATATAAATCACTCTACCGAAGTCGATTTGAATCAATATTTTAGAAAATATGGCCATTAATGGGAAAAAATTAAAAAAATTGGCATTTTTAAAAAAGCAAAATTCTTTGGAAACTTTAATAACCCATAACTCTTTCAAAATAGGTTCAATTGCAACTTAATTTGGAAAGTAAATTTCTGGCATCTTAGTACATTTAAATCACTTTGCCGAAGTCGATTTGAATTAATATTTTAGAAAATATGGCCTGAAAGGTGAAAAAATTATGAAAATTGGCATTTTTAAAAAAGCAACTTTATTTGTAAAAGTACATTTCTGGCATCTGAATATACATAAATCACTTTACCGAAGTCGATTTAAATCAATATTTTAGAAAATATGGCCAAAAAGGTGAAAAAATTAAAAAATTGAATTTGTAAAAAAGCTAAATTCTTTGGAAACTTTAGTAACCCATAACTCTTTCAAAAAAGGTTCAACTGCAACTTAATTTGGAAAGTAAATTTCTGGCATCTCAATATATATAAATCACTCTACCGAAGTCGATTTGAATCGATATCTTAGAAAATATGGCCTAAAAGGTGAAAAATTATAAAAGATTGGCGTTTTTAAAAAGCAAAATTCTTTGGAAACTTTAATAACCCATAACTCTTTCAAAAAAGGTTCAACTGCAACTTAATTTGTAAAAGTACATTTCTCGCATCTGAATATTTATAAATCACTTTACCGAAGTCGATGTGAATCAATATTTTAGAAAATATGGCCTAAAAGGTGAAAAATTATAAAAATTGGCGTTTTTAAAAGCAAAATTCTTTGGAAACTTTAATAACCCATAACTCTTTCAAAAAAGGTTCAACTGCAACTTAATTTGGAAAGTACATTTCTGGCATCTGAATATATATAAATCACTTTACCGAAGTCGATTTGAATCAATATTTTAGAAAATGTGTCCAAAAAAGTGAAAAAATTAAAGAAATTGGCATTTTTAAAAAAGCAAATTTCTTTGGAAACTTTAATAACCTATAACTATTTCAAAAAAAGTTTAACTGCAACTTAATTTGAAAAGTAAATTTCTGGCATCTTAATATATATAAAACACTTTACCGAAGTCGATTTGAATCAATATTTTAGAAAATATGGCCAAAAAGGTGAAAAAATTAAAAAATTGGCATTTTTAAAAAAGCCAAATTCTTTGGAAACTTTAATAACCTATAACTCTTTCAAAAAAGGTTCAATTGCAACTTTATTTGTAAAAGTACATTTCTGGCATCTGCATATATAAATCACTTTACCGAAGTCGATTTGAATCAATATTTTAGAAAATATGGCCAAAAGGTGAAAAAATTAAAAAATTGGCAAAGTAAAATTCTTTTGAAACTTTAAAAACCCATAACTCTTTTAAAAAGGTTCAATTGCAACTTTATTTGTAAAAGTATATTTCTGGCACTGAATATTTATAAATCACTTTACCGAAGTCGATGTGAATCAATATTTTAGAAAATATGGCCTAAAAGGTGAAAAATTTTAAAAAATTGGCGTTTTTAAAAAATCAAAATTCTTTGGAAACTTTAATAACCCATAACTCTTTCAAAAAAGGTTCAACTGCAACTTAATTGGGAAAGTACATTTCTGGCATCTGAATATATATATATCACTTTACCGAAGTCGATTTGAATCAATATTTTAGAAAATATGTCCAAAAAAGTGAAAAAATTAAAGAAATTAACGTTTTTAAAAAAAAAAAATTCTTTGGAAACTTTAATAACCCATAACTCTTTCAAAAAAGGTTCAACTGCAACTTAATTTGAAAAGTACATTTCTGGCATCTGAATATATATAAATCACTTTACCGAAGTCGATTTGATTTAATATTTTAGAAAATATGGCCAAAAAGGTGAAAAAATTAAAGAAATTGGCATTTTTCAAAAAGCAAAATTCTTTGGAAACTTTAATAACCTCTAACTCTTTCTAAAAAGGTTCAACTGCAACTTAATTTGTAAAAGTACATTTCTGGCATCTGAATATATATAAATCACTTTACCGAAGTCGATTTGAATCAATATTTTAGAAAATATGGCCAAAAAAGGGTAAAAATTTAAAAAATTGGCAAAAAAGTAAAATTCTTTGGAAACTTTAATAACCCATAACTCTCTCAAAAAAGTTAACCTGCAACTTAATTTGGAAAGTAAATTTCTGGCATCTTAATATATATAAATCACTTTACCGAAGTCGATTTGAATCAATATTTTAGAAAATATGGCCAAAAAGGTGAAAAAATTAAAAAATTGGCATTTTTAAAAAAGCCAAATTCTTTCGAAACTTTAATAACCTATAACTCTTTCAAAAAGGTTCAATTGCAACTTTATTTGTAAAAGTACATTTCTGGCATCTGCATATATATAAATCACTTTACCGAAGTCGATTTGAATCAATATTTTAGAAAATATGGCCAAAAAGGTGAAAAAATTAAAAAATTGGCATTTTTAAAAAAGCAAAATTCTTTGGAGACTTTAATAACCTATAACTCTTTCAAAAAAGGTTCAACTGCAACTTAATTTGTAAAAGTACATTTCTGGCATCTGAATATATATAAATCACTTTACCGAAGTCGATTTGAATCAATATTTTAGAAAATATCGCCAAAAAGGTGAAAAAATTAAAAAAAATTGGCAAGTAAAATTCTTTGGAAACTTTAAAAACCCATAACTCTTTCAAAAAAGGTTCAATTGCAACTTTATTTGTAAAAGTACATTTCTGGCATCTGAATATTTATAAATCACTTTACCGAAGTCGATGAATCAATATTATAGAAAATATGACCTAAAAGGTGAAAAATTTAAAAAAATTGGCGTTTTAAAATAAGGAAAATTCTCTGGAAACTTTAATAACCCATAACTCTCTCAAAAAAAGTTTAACTGCAACTTTATTTGTAAAAGTACATTTCTGGCATCTGAATATTTATAAATCACTTTACCGAAGTCGATTTGAATCAATATTTTAGAAAATATGGCCTAAAAGGTGAAAAAATTTAAAAAATTGGCGTTTTTAAAAAAACAAAATTCTATGGAAACTTTAATAACCCATAACTCTTTCAAAATAGGTTCAACTGCAACTTAATTTGTAAAAGTACATTTCTGGCATCTGAATATATATAAATCACTTTACCGAAGTCGATTTGAATCAATATTTTAGAAAATATGACCTAAAAGGTGAAAAAATTATAAAAATTGGCGTTTTTAAAAAAGCAAAATTCTTTGGAATCTTTAATAACCCATAACTCTTTCAAAAAAGGTTCAACTGCAACTTAATTTGGAAAGTACATTTCTGGCATCTGAATATATATAAATCACTTTACCGAAGTCGATTTGATTTAATATTTTAGAAAATATCGCCAAAAAGGTGAAAAAATTAAAAAAAATTGGCAAGTAAAATTCTTTGGAAACTTTAAAAACCCATAACTCTTTCAAAAAAGGTTCAATTGCAACTTTATTTGTAAAAGTACATTTCTGGCATCTGAATATTTATAAATCACTTTACCGAAGTCGATGTGAATCAATATTATAGAAAATATGGCCTAAAAGGTGAAAAATTTAAAAAAATTGGCGTTTTAAAATAAGGAAAATTCTCTGGAAACTTTAATAACCCATAACTCTCTCAAAAAAAGTTTAACTGCAACTTTATTTGTAAAAGTACATTTCTGGCATCTGAATATTTATAAATCACTTTACCGAAGTCGATTTGAATCAATATTTTAGAAAATATCGCCAAAAAGGTGAAAAAATTAAAAAAAATTGGCAAGTAAAATTCTTTGGAAACTTTAAAAACCCATAACTCTTTCAAAAAAGGTTCAACTGCAACTTAATTTGTAAAAGTACATTTCTCGCATCTGAATATTTATAAATCACTTTACCGAAGTCGATGTGAATCAATATTTTAGAAAATATGGCCTAAAAGGTGAAAAATTATAAAAAATTGGCGTTTTTAAAAAGCAAAATTCTTTGGAAACTTTAATAACCTATAACTCTTTCAAAAAAGGTTCAATTGCAACTTTATTTGTAAAAGTACATTTCTGGCATCTGCATATATATAAATCACTTTACCGAAGTCGATTTGAATCAATATTTTAGAAAATATGGCCAAAAAGGTGAAAAAATTAAAAAAATTGGCGTTTTAAAATAAGGAAAATTCTCTGGAAACTTTAATAACCCATAACTCTCTCAAAAAAAGTTTAACTGCAACTTTATTTGTAAAAGTACATTTCTGGCATCTGAATATATATAAATCACTTTACCGAAGTCGATTTGAATCAATATTTAAGAAAATGTGTCCAAAAAAGTGAAAAATTAAAGAAATTGGCATTTTAAAAAGCAAATTTCTTTGGAAACTTTAATAACCTATAACTATTTCAAAAAAGTTTAACTGCAACTTAATTTGAAAAGTAAATTTCTGGCATCTTAATATATATAAATCACTTTACCGAAGTCGATTTGAATCAATATTTTAGAAAATATGGCCAAAAAGGTGAAAAAATTAAAAAATTGGCATTTTTAAAAAAGCCAAATTCTTTGGAAACTTTAATAACCTATAACTCTTTCAAAAAAGGTTCAATTGCAACTTTATTTGTAAAAGTACATTTCTGGCATCTGCATATATATAAATCACTTTACCGAAGTCGATTTGAATCAATATTTTAGAAAATATGGCCAAAAAGGTGAAAAAATTAAAAAAATTGGCAAGTAAAATTCTTTTGAAACTTTAAAAACCCATAACTCTTTTAAAAAAGGTTCAATTGCAACTTTATTTGTAAAAGTATATTTCTGGCACTGAATATTTATAAATCACTTTACCGAAGTCGATGTGAATCAATATTTTAGAAAATATGGCCTAAAAGGTGAAAAATTTTAAAAAATTGGCGTTTTTAAAAAATCAAAATTGTTTGGAAACTTTAATAACCCATAACTCTTTCAAAAAAGATTCAACTGCAACTTAATTGGGAAAGTACATTTCTGGCATCTGAATATATATATGTCACTTTACCGAAGTCGATTTGAATCAATATTTTAGAAAATATGTCCAAAAAAGTGAAAAAATCAAAGAAATTAACGTTTTTAAAAAAAAAAAATTCTTTGGAAACTTTAATAACCCATAACTCTTTCAAAAAGGTTCAACTGCAACTTAATTTGAAAAGTACATTTCTGGCATCTGAATATTTATAAATCACTTTACCGAAGTCGATTTGATTTAATATTTTAGAAAATATGGCCAAAAAAGTGAAAAAATTAAAGAAATTGGCATTTTTCAAAAAGCAAAATTCTTTGGAAACTTTAATAACCTCTAACTCTTTCTAAAAAGGTTCAACTGCAACTTAATTTGTAAAAGTACATTTCTGGCATCTGAATATATATAAATCACTTTACCGAAGTCGATTTGAATCAATATTTTAGAAAATATGGCCAAAAAGGGAAAAATTAAAAAATTTTTAAAAAATTGGCAAGTAAAATTCTTTGGAAACTTTAATAACCCATAACTCTCTCAAAAAAAGTTTAACTGCAACTTAATTTGGAAAGTAAATTTCTGGCATCTTAATATATATAAATCACTTTACCGAAGTCGATTTGAATCAATATTTTAGAAAATATGGCCAAAAAGGTGAAAAAATTAAAAAATTGGCATTTTTAAAAAAGCCAAATTCTTTCGAAATTTTAATAACCTATAACTCTTTCAAAAAAGGTTCAATTGCAACTTTATTTGTAAAAGTACATTTCTGGCATCTGCATATATATAAATCACTTTACCGAAGTCGATTTGAATCAATATTTTAGAAAATATGGCCAAAAAGGTGAAAAAATTAAAAAATTGGCATTTTTAAAAAAGCAAAATTCTTTGGAGACTTTAATAACCTATAACTCTTTCAAAAAAGGTTCAACTGCAACTTAATTTGTAAAAGTACATTTCTGGCATCTGAATATATATAAATCACTTTACCGAAGTCGATTTGAATCAATATTTTAGAAAATATCGCCAAAAAGGTGAAAAAATTAAAAAAATTGGCAAGTAAAATTCTTTGGAAACTTTAAAAACCCATAACTCTTTCAAAAGGTTCAATTGCAACTTTATTTGTAAAAGTACATTTCTGGCATCTGAATATTTATAAATCACTTTACCGAAGTCGATGTGAATCAATATTATAGAAAATATGGCCTAAAAGGTGAAAAATTTAAAAAAATTGGCGTTTTAAAATAAGGAAAATTCTCTGGAAACTTTAATAACCCATAACTCTCTCAAAAAAAGTTTAACTGCAACTTTATTTGTAAAAGTACATTTCTGGCATCTGAATATTTATAAATCACTTTACCGAAGTCGATTTGAATCAATATTTTAGAAAATATGTCCAAAAAAGTGAACAAATTAAAAAAATTGGCATTGTTAAAAAATCAAAATTCTTTGGAAACTTTAATAACCCATAACTCTTTCAAAATAGGTTCAACTGCAACTTAATTTGTAAAAGTACATTTCTGGCATCTGAATATATATAGATCACTTTACCGAAGTCGATTTGAATCAATATTTTAGAAAATATGACCTAAAAGGTGAAAAAATTATAAAAATTGGCATTTTTAAAAAAGCAAAATTCTTTGGAAACTTTAATAACCTATAACTCTTTCAAAAAGGTTCAACTGCATTTTAATTTGTAAAAGTACATTTCTGGCATCTGAATATATATAAATCACTTTACCGAAGTCGATTTGAATCAATATTTTAGAAAATATGACCTAAAAAGTGAAAAAATTATAAAAATTGGCATTTTTAAAAAAGGTATTTTCTTTGGAAACTTTAATAACCCATAACTCTTTCAAAAAAGGTTCAATTGCAACTTTATTTATAAAAATATATTTCCGGCATTTGAATATATATAAATCACTTTACCGAAGTCGATTTGAATCAATATTTTAGAAAATATGGCCTAAAAGGTGAAAAAATTTAAAAAATTGGCGTTTTTAAAAAAGCAAAATTCTATGGAAACTTTAATAACCCATAACTCTTTCAAAAAAGGTTCCTCTGCAACTTAATTTGTAAAAGTACATTTCTGGCATCTGAATATATATAAATCACTTTACCGAAGTCGATTTGAATCAATATTTTAGAAAATATGGCCAAAAAGGTGAAAATATTTAAAAAATTGGCGTTTTTAAAAAAGCAAAATTCTTTGGAAACTTTAATAACCCATAACTCTTTCAAAAAAGGTTCAACTGCAACTTAATTTGGAAAGTACATTTCTGGCATCTGAATATATATAAATCACTTTACCGAAGTCGATTTGAATCAATATTTTAGAAAATATGTCCAAAAAAGTGAAAAAATTAAAGAAATTGGCATTTTTAAAAAAGCAAATTTCTTTGGAAACTTTAATAACCTATAACTCTTTCAAAAAAAGTTTAACTGCAACTTAATTTGGAAAGTAAATTTCTGGCATCTTAATATATATAAATCACTTTACCGAAGTCGATTTGAATCAATATTTTAGAAAATATGTCCTAAAAGGTGAAAAATTATAAAAATTGGCATTTTTAAAAAAGCTAAATTCTTTGGAAACTTTAATAACCCATAACTCTTTCAAAAAAGGTTCAATTGCAACTTAATTTGGAAAGTAATTTTCTGGCATCTCAATATATATAAATCACTTTACCGAAGTCGATTTGAATCAATATTTTAGAAAATATGTCCAAAAAAGTGAAAAAATTAAAGAAATTGGCGTTTTTAAAAAAGCAAAATTCTTTGGAAACTTTAATAACCCATAACTCTTTCAAAAAAGGTTCAACTGCAACTTAATTTGAAAAGTACATTTCTGGCATCTGAATATATATAAATCACTTTACCGAAGTCGATTTGATTTAATATTTTAGAAAATATGGCCAAAAAAGTGAAAAAATTAAAGAAATTGGCATTTTTCAAAAAGCAAAATTCTTTGGAAACTTTAATAACCTCTAACTCTTTCTAAAAAGGTTCAACTGCAACTTAATTTGTAAAAGTACATTTCTGGCATCTGAATATATATAAATCACTTTACCGAAGTCGATTTGAATCAATATTTTAGAAAATATGGCCAAAAAGGGTAAAAATTTTTAAAAAAATTGGCAAGTAAAATTCTTTGGAAACTTTAATAACCCATAACTCTCTCAAAAAAAGTTTAACTGCAACTTAATTTGGAAAGTAAATTTCTGGCATCTTAATATATATAAATCACTTTACCGAAGTCGATTTGAATCAATATTTTAGAAAATATGGCCAAAAAGGTGAAAAAATTAAAAAATTGGCATTTTTAAAAAAGCCAAATTCTTTCGAAACTTTAATAACCTATAACTCTTTCAAAAAAGGTTCAATTGCAACTTTATTTGTAAAAGTACATTTCTGGCATCTGCATATATATAAATCACTTTACCGAAGTCGATTTGAATCAATATTTTAGAAAATGTGGCCAAAAGGTGAAAAAATTAAAAAATTGGCATTTTTAAAAAGCAAAATTCTTTGGAGACTTTAATAACCTATAACTCTTTCAAAAAAGGTTCAACTGCAACTTAATTTGTAAAAGTACATTTCTGGCATCTGAATATATATAAATCACTTTACCGAAGTCGATTTGAATCAATATTTTAGAAAATATCGCCAAAAAGGTGAAAAAATTAAAAAAAATTGGCAAGTAAAATTCTTTGGAAACTTTAAAAACCCATAACTCTTTCAAAAAAGGTTCAATTGCAACTTTATTTGTAAAAGTACATTTCTGGCATCTGAATATTTATAAATCACTTTACCGAAGTCGATGTGAATCAATATTATAGAAAATATGGCCTAAAAGGTGAAAAATTTAAAAAAATTGGCGTTTTAAAATAAGGAAAATTCTCTGGAAACTTTAATAACCCATAACTCTCTCAAAAAAAGTTTAACTGCAACTTTATTTGTAAAAGTACATTTCTGGCATCTGAATATTTATAAATCACTTTACCGAAGTCGATTTGAATCAATATTTTAGAAAATATGTCCAAAAAGTGAACAAATTAAAAAATTGGCATTGTTAAAAAATCAAAATTCTTTGGAAACTTTAATAACCCATAACTCTTTCAAAAAAGGTTCAATTGCAACTTTATTTGTAAAAGTACATTTCTGGCATCTGCATATATATAAATCACTTTACCGAAGTCGATTTGAATCAATATTTTAGAAAATATGGCCAAAAAGGTGAAAAATTAAAAATTGGCATTTTTAAAAAAGCAAAATTCTTTGGAGACTTTAATAACCTATAACTCTTTCAAAATAGGTTCAACTGCAACTTAATTTGTAAAAGTACATTTCTGGCATCTGAATATATATAGATCACTTTACCGAAGTCGATTTGAATCAATATTTTAGAAAATATGACCTAAAAGGTGAAAAAATTATAAAAATTGGCATTTTTAAAAAAGCAAAATTCTTTGGAAACTTTAATAACCTATAACTCTTTCAAAAAGGTTCAATTGCAACTTTATTTGTAAAAGTACATTTCTGGCATCTGCATATATATAAATCACTTTACCGAAGTCGATTTGAATCAATATTTTAGAAAATATGGCCAAAAAGGTGAAAAAATTAAAAAATTGGCATTTTTAAAAAAGCCAAATTCTTTGGAAACTTTAATAACCTATAACTCTTTCAAAAAAGGTTCAATTGCAACTTTATTTGTAAAAGTACATTTCTGGCATCTGAATATATATAAATCACTTTACCGAAGTCGATTTGAATCAATATTTTAGAAAATATCGCCAAAAGGTGAAAAATTTTTAAAAAAATTGGCAAGTAAAATTCTTTGGAAACTTTAAAACCCATAACTCTTTCAAAAAGGTTCAATTGCAACTTTATTTGTAAAAGTACATTTCTGGCATCTGAATATTTATAAATCACTTTACCGAAGTCGATGTGAATCAATATTATAGAAAATATGGCCTAAAAGGTGAAAAATTTAAAAAAATTGGCGTTTTAAAATAAGGAAAATTCTCTGGAAACTTTAATAACCCATAACTCTCTCAAAAAAAGTTTAACTGCAACTTTATTTGTAAAAGTACATTTCTGGCATCTGAATATTTATAAATCACTTTACCGAAGTCGATTTGAATCAATATTTTAGAAAATATGTCCAAAAAAGTGAACAAATTAAAAAAATTGGCATTGTTAAAAAATCAAAATTCTTTGGAAACTTTAATAACCCATAACTCTTTCAAAAAAGGTTCAATTGCAACTTTATTTGTAAAAGTACATTTCTGGCATCTGCATATATATAAATCACTTTACCGAAGTCGATTTGAATCAATATTTTAGAAAATATGGCCAAAAAGGTGAAAAAATTAAAAAATTGGCATTTTTAAAAAAGCAAAATTCTTTGGAGACTTTAATAACCTATAACTCTTTCAAAATAGGTTCAACTGCAACTTAATTTGTAAAAGTACATTTCTGGCATCTGAATATATATAGATCACTTTACCGAAGTCGATTTGAATCAATATTTTAGAAAATATGACCTAAAAGGTGAAAAAATTATAAAAATTGGCATTTTTAAAAAAGCAAAATTCTTTGGAAACTTTAATAACCTATAACTCTTTCAAAAAAGGTTCAATTGCAACTTTATTTGTAAAAGTACATTTCTGGCATCTGCATATATATAAATCACTTTACCGAAGTCGATTTGAATCAATATTTTAGAAAATATGGCCAAAAGGTGAAAAAATTAAAAAATTGGCATTTTTAAAAAGCAAAATTCTTTGGAGACTTTAATAACCTATAACTCTTTCAAAAAAGGTTCAACTGCAACTTAATTTGTAAAAGTACATTTCTGGCATCTGAATATATATAAATCACTTTACCGAAGTCGATGTGAATCAATATTTTAGAAAATATCGCCAAAAAGGTGAAAAAATTAAAAAAATTGGCAAGTAAAATTCTTTGGAAACTTTAAAACCCATAACTCTTTCAAAAAAGGTTCAATTGCAACTTTATTTGTAAAAGTACATTTCTGGCATCTGAATATTTATAAATCACTTTACCGAAGTCGATGTGAATCAATATTATAGAAAATATGGCCTAAAAGGTGAAAAATTTAAAAAAATTGGCGTTTTAAAATAAGGAAAATTCTCTGGAAACTTTAATAACCCATAACTCTCTCAAAAAAAGTTTAACTGCAACTTTATTTGTAAAAGTACATTTCTGGCATCTGAATATTTATAAATCACTTTACCGAAGTCGATTTGAATCAATATTTTAGAAAATATGTCCAAAAAGTGAACAAATTAAAAAATTGGCATTGTTAAAAAATCAAAATTCTTTGGAAACTTTAATAACCCATAACTCTTTCAAAATAGGTTCAACTGCAACTTAATTTGTAAAAGTACATTTCTGGCATCTGAATATATATAGATCACTTTACCGAAGTCGATTTGAATCAATATTTTAGAAAATATGACCTAAAAGGTGAAAAAATTATAAAAATTGGCATTTTTAAAAAAGCAAAATTCTTTGGAAACTTTAATAACCTATAACTCTTTCAAAAAAGGTTCAACTGCATTTTAATTTGTAAAAGTACATTTCTGGCATCTGAATATATATAAATCACTTTACCGAAGTCGATTTGAATCAATATTTTAGAAAATATGACCTAAAAAGTGAAAAAATTATAAAAATTGGCATTTTTAAAAAAGGTAATTTCTTTGGAAACTTTAATAACCCATAACTCTTTCAAAAAAGGTTCAATTGCAACTTTATTTATAAAAATATATTTCCGGCATTTGAATATATATAAATCACTTTACCGAAGTCGATTTGAATCAATATTTTAGAAAATATGGCCTAAAAGGTGAAAAAATTTAAAAAATTGGCGTTTTTAAAAAAGCAAAATTCTACGGAAACTTTAATAACCCATAACTCTTTCAAAAAAGGTTCCTCTGCAACTTAATTTGTAAAAGTACATTTCTGGCATCTGAATATATATAAATCACTTTACCGAAGTCGATTTGAATCAATATTTTAGAAAATATGGCCAAAAAGGTGAAAATATTTAAAAAATTGGCGTTTTTAAAAAAGCAAAATTCTTTGGAAACTTTAATAACCCATAACTCTTTCAAAAAAGGTTCAACTGCAACTTAATTTGGAAAGTACATTTCTGGCATCTGAATATATATAAATCACTTTACCGAAGTCGATTTGAATCAATATTTTAGAAAATATGTCCAAAAAAGTGAAAAAATTAAAGAAATTGGCATTTTTAAAAAAGCAAATTTCTTTGGAAACTTTAATAACCTATAACTCTTTCAAAAAAAGTTTAACTGCAACTTAATTTGGAAAGTAAATTTCTGGCATCTTAATATATATAAATCACTTTACCGAAGTCGATTTGAATCAATATTTTAGAAAATATGGCCAAAAAGGTGAAAAAATTAAAAAATTGGCATTTTTAAAAAAGCCAAATTCTTTCGAAACTTTAATAACCTATAACTCTTTCAAAAAAGGTTCAATTGCAACTTTATTTGTAAAAGTACATTTCTGGCATCTGCATATATATAAATCACTTTACCGAAGTCGATTTGAATCAATATTTTAGAAAATATGGCCAAAAAGGTGAAAAAATTAAAAAAATTGGCAAGTAAAATTCTTTGGAAACTTTAAAAACCCATAACTCTTTTAAAAAAGGTTCAATTGCAACTTTATTTGTAAAAGTATATTTCTGGCATGTGAATATTTATAAATCACTTTACCGAAGTCGATGTGAATCAATATTTTAGAAAATATGGCCTAAAAGGTGAAAAATTTTAAAAAATTGGCGTTTTTAAAAAATCAAAATTCTTTGGAAACTTTAATAACCCATAACTCTTTCAAAAAAGGTTCAACTGCAACTTAATTGGGAAAGTACATTTCTGGCATCTGAATATATATATATCACTTTACCGAAGTCGATTTGAATCAATATTTTAGAAAATATGTCCTAAAAGGTGAAAAATTATAAAAATTGGCATTTTTAAAAAAGCTAAATTCTTTGGAAACTTTAATAACCCATAACTCTTTCAAAAAAGGTTCAATTGCAACTTAATTTGGAAAGTAATTTTCTGGCATCTCAATATATATAAATCACTTTACCGAAGTCGATTTGAATCAATATTTTAGAAAATATGTCCAAAAAAGTGAAAAAATTAAAGAAATTGGCATTTTTCAAAAAGCAAAATTCTTTGGAAACTTTAATAACCTCTAACTCTTTCAAAAAAGGTTCAACTGCAACTTAATTTGGAAAGTACATTTCTGGCATCTGAATATATATAAATCACTTTACCGAAGTCGATTTGAATCAATATTTTAGAAAATGTGTCCAAAAAAGTGAAAAATTAAAGAAATTGGCATTTTAAAAAAGCAAATTTCTTTGGAAACTTTAATAACCTATAACTATTTCAAAAAAGGTTCAACTGCAACTTAATTTGAAAAGTACATTTCTGGCATCTGAATATATATAAATCACTTTACCGAAGTCGATTTGATTTAATATTTTAGAAAATATGGCCAAAAAAGTGAAAAAATTAAAGAAATTGGCATTTTTCAAAAAGCAAAATTCTTTGGAAACTTTAATAACCTCTAACTCTTTCAAAAAAGGTTCAACTGCAACTTAATTTGTAAAAGTACATTTCTGGCATCTGAATATATATAAATCACTTTACCGAAGTCGATTTGAATCAATATTTTAGAAAATATGGCCAAAAAGGTGAAAAAATTAAAAAAAAATGGCAAGTAAAATTCTTTGGAAACTTTAAAAACCCATAACTCTTTCAAAAAAGGTTCAACTGCAACTTAATTTGTAAAAGTACATTTCTCGCATCTTAATATTTATAAATCACTTTACCGAAGTCGATGTGAATCAATATTTTAGAAAATATGGCCTAAAAGGTGAAAAATTATAAAAAATTGGCGTTTTTAAAAAGCAAAATTCTTTGGAAACTTTAATAACCCATAACTCTTTCAAAAAAGGTTCAACTGCAACTTAATTTGGAAAGTACATTTCTGGCATCTGAATATATATAAATCACTTTACCGAAGTCGATTTGAATCAATATTTTAGAAAATGTGTCCAAAAAAGTGAAAAAATTAAAGAAATTGGCATTTTTAAAAAAGCAAATTTCTTTGGAAACTTTAATAACCTATAACTATTTCAAAAAAAGTTTAACTGCAACTTAATTTGAAAAGTAAATTTCTGGCATCTTAATATATATAAATCACTTTACCGAAGTCGATTTGAATCAATATTTTAGAAAATATGGCCAAAAAGGTGAAAAAATTAAAAAATTGGCATTTTTAAAAAAGCCAAATTCTTTGGAAACTTTAATAACCTATAACTCTTTCAAAAAAGGTTCAATTGCAACTTTATTTGTAAAAGTACATTTCTGGCATCTGCATATATATAAATCACTTTACCGAAGTCGATTTGAATCAATATTTTAGAAAATATGGCCAAAAAGGTGAAAAAATTAAAAAAATTGGCAAGTAAGATTCTTTTGAAACTTTAAAAACCCATAACTCTTTTAAAAAAGGTTCAATTGCAACTTTATTTGTAAAAGTATATTTCTGGCACTGAATATTTATAAATCACTTTACCGAAGTCGATGTGAATCAATATTTTAGAAAATATGGCCTAAAAGGTGAAAAATTTTAAAAATTGGCGTTTTTAAAAAATCAAAATTCTTTGGAAACTTTAATAACCCATAACTCTTTCAAAAAAGGTTCAACTGCAACTTAATTGGGAAAGTACATTTCTGGCATCTGAATATATATATATCACTTTACCGAAGTCGATTTGAATCAATATTTTAGAAAATATGTCCAAAAAAGTGAAAAAATTAAAGAAATTAACGTTTTTAAAAAAAAAAAATTCTTTGGAAACTTTAATAACCCATAACTCTTTCAAAAAAGGTTCAACTGCAACTTAATTTGTAAAAGTACATTTCTGGCATCTGAATATATATAAATCACTTTACCGAAGTCGATTTGATTTAATATTTTAGAAAATATGGCCAAAAAAGTGAAAAAATTAAAGAAATTGGCATTTTTCAAAAAGCAAAATTCTTTGGAAACTTTAATAACCTCTAACTCTTTCTAAAAAGGTTCAACTGCAACTTAATTTGTAAAAGTACATTTCTGGCATCTGAATATATATAAATCACTTTACCGAAGTCGATTTGAATCAATATTTTAGAAAATATGGCCAAAAAGGGTAACAATTTTAAAAAAAATTGGCAAGTAAAATTCTTTGGAAACTTTAAAAACCCATAACTCTTTCAAAAAAGGTTCAACTGCAACTTAATTTGTAGAAGTACATTTCTCGCATCTGAATATTTATAAATCACTTTACCGAAGTCGATGTGAATCAATATTTTAGAAAATATGGCCTAAAAAGTGAAAAATTATAAAAAATTGGCGTTTTTAAAAAGCAAAATTCTTTGGAAAATTTAATAACCCATAACTCTTTCAAAAAAGGTTCAACTGCAACTTAATTTGGAAAGTACATTTCTGGCATCTGAATATATATAAATCACTTTACCGAAGTCGATTTGAATCAATATTTTAGAAAATGTGTCCAAAAAAGTGAAAAAATTAAAGAAATTGGCGTTTTTAAAAAAGCAAATTTCTTTGGAAACTTTAATAACCTATAACTCTTTCAAAAAAGCTTAACTGCAACTTAATTTGAAAAGTAAATTTCTGGCATCTTAATATATATACCGAAGTCGATTTGAATCAATATTTTAGAAAATATGGCCAAAAAGGTGAAAAATTTAAAAAATTGGCATTTTTAAAAAAGCCAAATTCTTTGGAAACTTTAATAACCCATAACTCTTTCAAAAAGGTTCAATTGCAACTTTATTTGTAAAAGTACATTTCTGGCATCTGAATATATATAAATCACTTTACCGAAGTCGATTTGAATCAATATTTTAGAAAATGTGTCCAAAAAAGTGAAAAAATTAAAGAAATTGGCATTTTTAAAAAAGCAAATTTCTTTGGAAACTTTAATAACCTATAACTATTTCAAAAAAGTTTAACTGCAACTTAATTTGAAAAGTAAATTTCTGGCATCTTAATATATATAAATCACTTTACCGAAGTCGATTTGAATCAATATTTTAGAAAATATGGCCAAAAGGTGAAAAAATTAAAAAATTGGCATTTTTAAAAAGCCAAATTCTTTGGAAACTTTAATAACCTATAACTCTTTCAAAAAGGTTCAATTGCAACTTTATTTGTAAAAGTACATTTCTGGCATCTGCATATATATAAATCACTTTACCGAAGTCGATTTGAATCAATATTTTAGAAAATATGGCCAAAAAGGTGAAAAATTAAAAAATTGGCAAGTAAAATTCTTTTTTGAAACTTTAAAAACCCATAACTCTTTCAAAAAAGGTTCAACTGCAACTTAATTTGTAAAAGTACATTTCTCGCATCTGAATATTTATAAATCACTTTACCGAAGTCGATGTGAATCAATATTTTAGAAAATATGGCCTAAAAGGTGAAAAAATTATAAAAATTGGCGTTTTTAAAAAGCAAAATTCTTTGGAAAATTTAATAACCCATAACTCTTTCAAAAAAAGGTTCAACTGCAACTTAATTTGGAAAGTACATTTCTGGCATCTGAATATATATAAATCACTTTACCGAAGTCGATTTGAATCAATATTTTAGAAAATGTGTCCAAAAAAGTGAAAAATTAAAGAAATTGGCGTTTTTAAAAAAGCAAATTTCTTTGAAACTTTAATAACCTATAACTCTTTCAAAAAAAGTTTAACTGCAACTTAATTTGAAAAGTAAATTTCTGGCATCTTAATATATATACCGAAGTCGATTTGAATCAATATTTTAGAAAATATGGCCAAAAAGGTGAAAAAATTAAAAAATTGGCATTTTTAAAAAAGCCAAATTCTTTGGAAACTTTAATAACCTATAACTCTTTCAAAAAGGTTCAATTGCAACTTTATTTGTAAAAGTACATTTCTGGCATCTGAATATATATAAATCACTTTACCGAAGTCGATTTGAATCAATATTTTAGAAAATATGACCTAAAAGGTGAAAAATTTTAAAAAATTGGCGTTTTTAAAAAAGCAAAATTCTTTGAAAACTTTAATAACCCATAACTCTTTCAAAAAAGGTTCAACTGCAACTTAATTTGGAAAGTACATTTAAGGCATCTGAATATTTATAAATCACTTTACCGAAGTCGATGTGAATCAATATTTTAGAAAGTATGTCTAAAAAAGTGAAAAAATTAAAGAAATTGGCATTTTTAAAAAAGCAAAATTCTTTGGAAACTTTAATAACCCATAACTCCTTCAAAAAGGGTTCAACTGCAACTTAATTTGGAAAGTACATTTCTGTCATCTGAATATTTATAAATCACTTTACCGAAGTCGATTTGAATGAATATTTTAGAAAATATGTCCAAAAAGTGAAAAAATTAAAGAAATTGGCATTTTTAAAAAATCAAATTTCTTTGGAAACTTTAATAACCTATAACTCTTTCAAAAAAAGTTTAACTGCAACTTAATTTGAAAAGTAAATTTCTGGCATCTGAATATATATAAATCACTTTACCGAAGTCGATTTGAATCAATATTTTAGAAAACATGGCCAAAAAGGTGAAAAAATTAAAAAATTGGCATTTTTAAAAAAGCCAAATTCTTTGAAACTTTAATAACCTATAACTCTTTCAAAAAGGTTCAATTGCAACTTTATTTGTAAAAGTACATTTCTGGCATCTGAATATTTATAAATCACTTTACCGAAGTCGATTTGAATCAATATTTTAGAAAATATGACCTAAAAGGTGAAAAATTTAAAAATTGGCGTTTTTAAAAAAAGCAAAATTCTTTGAAAACTTTAATAACCCATAACTCTTTCAAAAAAGGTTCAACTGCAACTTAATTTGGAAAGTACATTTAAAGCATCTGAATATATATAAATCACTTTACCGAAGTCGATGTGAATCAATATTTTAGAAAATATGTCTAAAAAAGTGAAAAAATTAAAGAAATTGGCATTTTTAAAAAGCAAAATTCTTTGAAACTTTAATAACCCATAACTCCTTCAAAAAGGTTCAACTGCAACTTAATTTGTAAAAGTACATTTCTGTCATCTGAATATTTATAAATCACTTTACCGAAGTCGATTTGAATCAATATTTTAGAAAATATCTCCAAAAAGGTGAAAAATTAAAGAAATTGGCGTTTTTAAAAAGCAAAATTCTTTGGAAACTTTAATAACCTATAACTCTTTCAAAAAAGGTTCAACTGCAACTTAATTTGTAAAAGTACATTTCTGGCATCTGAATATATATAAATCACTTTACCGAAGTCGATTTGAATCAATATTTTAGAAAATATGGCCAAAAAGGTGAAAAAATTAAAAAAAATTGGCAAAAAAAGTAAAATTCTTTGGAAACTTTAAAAACCCATAACTCTTTCAAAAAAGGTTCAACTGCAACTTAATTTGTAAAAGTACATTTCTCGCATCTGAATATTTATAAATCACTTTACCGAAGTCGATGTGAATCAATATTTTAGAAAATATGGCCTAAAAGGTGAAAAATTTTAAAAAATTGGCATTTTTAAAAAGCAAAATTCTTTGGAAACTTTAATTACCCATAACTCTTTCAAAAAAGGTTCAACTGCAACTTAATTTGGAAAGTACATTTCTGGCATCTGAATATATATAAATCACTTTACCGAAGTCGATTTGAATCAATATTTTAGAAAATATGGCCAAAAAGTGAAAAAATTAAAGAAATTGGCGTTTTTAAAAGCAAAATTCTTTGGAAACTTTAATAACCCATAACTCTTTCAAAAAAGGTTCAACTGCAACTTAATTTGGAAAAGTACATTTCTGGTATCTGAATATATATAAATCACTTTATCGAAGTCGATTTGAATCAATATTTTAGAAAATATGGCCAAAAAGGTGAAAAAATTAAAAAAATTGGCAAGCAAAATTCTTTGGAAACTTTAAGAACCCATAACTCTTTCAAAAAAGGTTCAATTGCAACTTTATTTGTAAAAGTACATTTCTGGCATCTGAATATATATAAATCACTTTACCGAAGTCGATTTGAATCAATATTTTAGAAAATATGGCCAAAAAGTGAAAAAATTAAAGAAATTGGCATTTTTAAAAAAGCAAAATTCTTTGGAAACTTTAATAACCCATAACTCTTTCAAAAAAGGTTCAACTGCAACTTTATTTATAAAAGTACATTTATGGCATCTGAATATATATAAATCACTTTACCGAAGTCGATTTGAATCAATATATTAGAAAATATGGCCTAAAAGGTGAAAAAATTGTAAAAATTGGCGTTTTTAAAAAAGCAAAATTCTTTGGAAACTTTAATAACCCATAACTCTTTCAAAAGGTTCAACTGCAACTTAATTTGGAAAAGTACATTTAAAGGCATCTGAATATATATAAATCACTTTACCGAAGTCGATTTGAATCAATATTTTAGAAAATATGTCCAAAAAGTGAAAAAATTAAAGAAATTGGCATTTTTAAAAAGCAAAATTCTTTGAAACTTTAATAACCCATAACTCCTTCAAAAAAGGTTCAACTGCAACTTAATTTGTAAAAGTACATTTCTGTCATCTGAATATTTATAAATCACTTTACCGAAGTCGATTTGAATCAATATTTTAGAAAATATGGCCAAAAGTGAAAAATTAAAGAAATTGGCGTTTTTAAAAAGCAAAATTCTTTGGAAACTTTAATAACCTATAACTCTTTCAAAAAGGTTCAACTGCAACTTAATTTGTAAAAGTACATTTCTGGCATCTGAATATATATAAATCACTTTACCGAAGTCGATTTGAATCAATATTTTAGAAAATATGGCCAAAAAGGTGAAAAAATTAAAAAAAAAATTGGCAAGTAAAATTCTTTGGAAACTTTAAAAACCCATAACTCTTTCAAAAAAGGTTCAACTGCAACTTAATTTGTAAAAGTACATTTCTCGCATCTGAATATTTATAAATCACTTTACCGAAGTCGATGTGAATCAATATTTTAGAAAATATGGCCTAAAAGGTGAAAAATTTAAAAAAAATTGGCATTTTTAAAAAAGCAAAATTCTTTGGAAACTTTAATTACCCATAACTCTTTCAAAAAAGGTTCAACTGCAACTTAATTTGGAAAGTACATTTCTGGCATCTGAATATATATAAATCACTTTACCGAAGTCGATTTGAATCAATATTTTAGAAAATATGTCCAAAAAAGTGAAAAAATTAAAGAAATTGGCGTTTTTAAAAATGCAAAATTCTTTGGAAACTTTAATAACCCATAACTCTTTCAAAAAAGGTTCAACTGCAACTTAATTTGGAAAGTAAATTTCTGGCATCTGAATATATATAAATCACTTTACCGAAGTCGATTTGAATCAATATTTTAGAAAATATGGCCAAAAAGGTGAAAAAATTAAAAAAATTGGCAAGTAAAATTCTTTGGAAACTTTAAAAACCCTAACTCTTTCAAAAAGGTTCAATTGCAACTTTATTTGTAAAAGTACATTTCTGGCATCTGAATATATATAAATCACTTTACCGAAGTCGATTTGAATCAATATTTTAGAAAATATGGCCAAAAAAGTGAAAAAATTAAAGAAATTGGCATTTTTAAAAAAGCAAAATTCTTTGGAAACTTTAATAACCTATAACTCTTTCAAAAAAGGTTCAACTGCAACTTTATTTATAAAAGTACATTTATGGCATCTGAATATATATAAATCACTTTACCGAAGTCGATTTGAATCAATATTTTAGAAAATATGTCCAAAAAGGTGAAAAATTAAAAAAATTGACATTTTTAAAAAGCAAATTTCTTTGGAAACTTTAATAACCTATAACTCTTTCAAAAAAACTTTAACTGCAACTTAATTTGAAAAGTAAATTTCTGGCATCTTAATATATATAAATCACTTTACCGAAGTCGATTTGAATCAATATTTTAGAAAATATGGCCAAAAAGGTGAAAAAATTAAAAAATTGGCATTTTTAAAAAAGCAAAATTCTTTGAAAACTTTAATAACCTATAACTCTTTCAAAAAAGGTTCAACTGCAACTTAATTTGTAAAAGTACATTTCTGGCAACTGAATATATATAAATCACTTTACCGAAGTCGATTTGAATCAATATTTTAGAAAATATGGCCAAAAAGGTGAAAAATATAAAAAAATTGGCAAGTAAAATTCTTTGGAAACTTTAAAACCCCATAACTCTTTCAAAAAAGGTTCAACTGCAACTTAATTTGGAAAGTACATTTCTGGCATCTGAATATATATAAATCACTTTACCGAAGTCGATTTAAATCAATATTTTAGAAAATATGGCCAAAAAGTATGGCCTAAAAGGTGAAAAATTATAAAAAATTGGCGTTTTTAAAAAGCAAAATTCTTTGGAAACTTTAATAACCCATAACTCTTTCAAAAAGGTTCAACTGCAACTTAATTTGGAAAGTACATTTCTGGCATCTGAATATATATAAATCACTTTACCGAAGTCGATTTAAATCAATATTTTAGAAAATATGGCCAAAAGGTGAAAAATTAAAGAAATTGGCATTTTTAAAAAATCAAATTTCTTTGGAAACTTTAATAACCTATAACTCTTTCAAAAAAAGTTTAACGGCAACTTAATTTGAAAAGTAAATTTCTGGCATCTTAATATATATAAATCACTTTACCGAAGTCGATTTGAATCAATATTTTAGAAAATATGGCCAAAAAGGTGAAAATTAAAAATTGGCATTTTAAAAAAGCCAAATTCTTTGGAAACTTTAATAACCTATAACTCTTTCAAAAAAGGTTCAATTGCAACTTTATTTGTAAAAGTACATTTCTGGCATCTAAATATTTATAAATCACTTTACCGAAGTCGATTTGAATCAATATTTTAGAAAATATGACCTAAAAGGTGAAAAATTTAAAAAAATTGGCGTTTTTAAAAAAGCAAAATTCTTTGAAAACTTTAATAACCCATAACTCTTTCAAAAAAGGTTCAACTGCAACTTAATTTGGAAAGTACATTTAAGGCATCTGAATATATATAAATCACTTTACCGAAGTCGATGTGAATCAATATTTTAGAAAATATGTCTAAAAAAGTGAAAAAATTAAAGAAATTGGCATTTTTAAAAAAGCAAAATTCTTTGGAAACTTTAATAACCCATAACTCCTTCAAAAAAGGTTCAACTGCAACTTAATTTGTAAAAGTACATTTCTGTCATCTGAATATTTATAAATCACTTTACCGAAGTCGATTTGAATCAATATTTTAGAAAATATCTCCAAAAAAGTGAAAAATTAAAGAAATTGGCGTTTTTAAAAAAGCAAAATTCTTTGGAAACTTTAATAACCTATAACTCTTTCAAAAAAGGTTCAACTGCAACTTAATTTGTAAAAGTACATTTCTGGCATCTGAATATATATAAATCACTTTACCGAAGTCGATTTGAATCAATATTTTAGAAAATATGGCCAAAAAGGTGAAAAAATTAAAAAAAATTGGCAAGTAAAATTCTTTGGAAACTTTAAAAACCCTAACTCTTTCAAAAAAGGTTCAATTGCAACTTAATTTGTAAAAGTACATTTCTGGCATCTGAATATATATAAATCACTTTACCGAAGTCGATTTGAATCAATATTTTAGAAAATATGGCCAAAAAAGTGAAAAAATTAAAGAAATTGGCATTTTTAAAAAAGCAAAATTCTTTGGAAACTTTAATAACCCATAACTCTTTCAAAAAAGGTTCAACTGCAACTTTATTTATAAAAGTACATTTATGGCATCTGAATATATATAAATCACTTTACCGAAGTCGATTTGAATCAATATTTTAGAAAATATGTCCAAAAAAGTGAAAAAATTAAAAAAAATTGACATTTTTAAAAAAGCAAATTTCTTTGGAAACTTTAATAACCTATAACTCTTTCAAAAAAAGTTTAACTGCAACTTAATTTGGAAAGTAAATTTCTGGCATCTTAATATATATAAATCACTTTACCGAAGTCGATTTGAATCAATATTTTAGAAAATATGGCCAAAAAGGTGAAAAAATTAAAAAATTGGCATTTTTAAAAAAGCAAAATTCTTTGAAAACTTTAATAACCTATAACTCTTTCAAAAAAGGTTCAACTGCAACTTAATTTGTAAAAGTACATTTCTGGCAACTGAATATATATAAATCACTTTACCGAAGTCGATTTGAATCAATATTTTAGAAAATATGGCCAAAAAGGTGAAAAAATCAAAAAAAATTGGCAAGTAAAATTCTTAGGAAACTTTAAAAACCCATAACTCTTTCAAAAAAGGTTCAACTGCAACTTAATTTGGAAAGTACATTTCTGGCATCTGAATATATATAAATCATTTTACCGAAGTCGATTTGAATCAATATTTTAGAAAATATGGCCAAAAAGTATGGCCTAAAAGGTGAAAAATTATAAAAAATTGGCGTTTTTAAAAAGCAAAATTCTTTGGAAACTTTAATAACCCATAACTCTTTCAAAAAGGTTCAACTGCAACTTAATTTGGAAAGTACATTTCTGGCATCTGAATATATATAAATCACTTTACCGAAGTCGATTTAAATCAATATTTTAGAAAATGTGTCCAAAAAAGTGAAAAAATTAAAGAAATTGGCATTTTTAAAAAATCAAATTTCTTTGGAAACTTTAATAACCTATAACTCTTTCAAAAAAAGTTTAACGGCAACTTAATTTGAAAAGTAAATTTCTGGCATCTTAATATATATAAATCACTTTACCGAAGTCGATTTGAATCAATATTTTAGAAAATATGGCCAAAAAGGTGAAAAAATTAAAAAATTGGCATTTTTAAAAAAGCCAAATTCTTTGGAAACTTTAATAACCTATAACTCTTTCAAAAAAGGTTCAATTGCAACTTTATTTGTAAAAGTACATTTCTGGCATCTAAATATTTATAAATCACTTTACCGAAGTCGATTTGAATCAATATTTTAGAAAATATGACCTAAAAGGTGAAAAATTTAAAAAAATTGGCGTTTTTTAAAAAGCAAAATTCTTTGAAAACTTTAATAACCCATAACTCTTTCAAAAAGGTTCAACTGCAACTTAATTTGGAAAGTACATTTAAGGCATCTGAATATATATAAATCACTTTACCGAAGTCGATGTGAATCAATATTTTAGAAAATATGTCTAAAAAAGTGAAAAAATTAAAGAAATTGGCATTTTTAAAAAGCAAAATTCTTTGGAAAATTTAATAACCCATAACTCCTTCAAAAAGGTTCAACTGCAACTTAATTTGTAAAAGTACATTTCTGTCATCTGAATATTTATAAATCACTTTACCGAAGTCGATTTGAATCAATATTTTAGAAAATATCTCCAAAAAGTGAAAAATTAAAGAAATTGGCGTTTTTAAAAAGCAAAATTCTTTGGAAACTTTAATAACCTATAACTCTTTCAAAAAAGGTTCAACTGCAACTTAATTTGTAAAAGTACATTTCTGGCATCTGAATATATATAAATCACTTTACCGAAGTCGATTTGAATCAATATTTTAGAAAATATGGCAAAAAAGGTGAAAAATTAAAAAAAAAATTGGCAAGTAAAATTCTTTGGAAACTTTAAAAACCCATAACTCTTTCAAAAAAGGTTCAACTGCAACTTAATTTGTAAAAGTACATTTCTCGCATCTGAATATTTATAAATCACTTTACCGAAGTCGATGTGAATCAATATTTTAGAAAATATGGCCAAAAAGTATGGCCTAAAAAGGTGAAAAATTATAAAAAATTGGCGTTTTTAAAAGTAAAATTCTTTGGAAACTTTAAAACCCATAACTCTTTCAAAAAGGTTCAACTGCAAGTTAATTTGGAAAGTACATTTCTGGCATCTGAATATATATAAATCATTTTACCGAAGTCGATTTGAATCAATATTTTAGGAAAATATGGCCAAAAAGTATGGACTAAAAGGTGAAAAATTATAAAAAATTGGCGTTTTTAAAAAAGCAAAATTCTTTGGAAACTTTAATAACCCATAACTCTTTCAAAAAGGTTCAACTGCAACTTAATTTGGAAAGTACATTTCTGGCATCTGAATATATATAAATCACTTTACCGAAGTCGATTTAAATCAATATTTTAGAAAATGTGTCCAAAAAAGTGAAAAAATTAAAGAAATTGGCATTTTAAAAATCAAATTTCTTTGGAAACTTTAATAACCTATAACTCTTTCAAAAAAGTTTAACGGCAACTTAATTTGAAAAGTAAATTTCTGGCATCTTAATATATATAAATCACTTTACCGAAGTCGATTTGAATCAATATTTTAGAAAATATGGCCAAAAAGGTGAAAAAATTAAAAAATTGGCATTTTTAAAAAAGCCAAATTCTTTGAAAACTTTAATAACCTATAACTCTTTCAAAAAAGGTTCAATTGCAACTTTATTTGTAAAAAGTACATTTCTGGCATCTAAATATTTATAAATCACTTTACCGAAGTCGATTTGAATCAATATTTTAGAAAATATGACCTAAAAGGTGAAAAATTTAAAAAAATTGGCGTTTTTTAAAAAGCAAAATTCTTTGAAAACTTTAATAACCCATAACTCTTTCAAAAAAGGTTCAACTGCAACTTAATTTGGAAAGTACATTTAAGGCATCTGAATATATATAAATCACTTTACCGAAGTCGATGTGAATCAATATTTTAGAAAATATGTCTAAAAAAGTGAAAAAATTAAAGAAATTGGCATTTTTAAAAAAGCAAAATTCTTTGGAAAATTTAATAACCCATAACTCCTTCAAAAAAGGTTCAACTGCAACTTAATTTGTAAAAGTACATTTCTGTCATCTGAATATTTATAAATCACTTTACCGAAGTCGATTTGAATCAATATTTTAGAAAATATCTCCAAAAAAGTGAAAAATTAAAGAAATTGGCGTTTTTAAAAAAGCAAAATTCTTTGGAAACTTTAATAACCTATAACTCTTTCAAAAAAGGTTCAACTGCAACTTAATTTGTAAAAGTACATTTCTGGCATCTGAATATATATAAATCACTTTACCGAAGTCGATTTGAATCAATATTTTAGAAAATATGGCAAAAAAGGTGAAAAAATTAAAAAAAAATTGGCAAGTAAAATTCTTTGGAAACTTTAAAAACCCATAACTCTTTCAAAAAAGGTTCAACTGCAACTTAATTTGTAAAAGTACATTTCTCGCATCTGAATATTTATAAATCACTTTACCGAAGTCGATGTGAATCAATATTTTAGAAAATATGGCCTAAAAGGTGAAAAATTTTAAAAAATTGCCATTTTTAAAAAAGCAAAATTCTTTGGAAACTTTAATAACCCATAACTCTTTCAAAAAAGGTTCAACTGCAACTTAATTTGGAAAGTACATTTCTGGCATCTGAATATATATAAATCACTTTACCGAAGTCGATTTGAATCAATATTTTAGAAAATATGGCCAAAAAAGTGAAAAAATTAAAGAAATTGGCATTTTTAAAAAAGCAAAATTCTTTGGAAACTTTAATAACCCATAACTCTTTCAAAAAAGGTTCAACTGCAACTTTATTTATAAAAGTACATTTATGGCATCTGAATATATATAAATCACTTTACCGAAGTCGATTTGAATCAATATTTTAGAAAATATGTCCAAAAAAGTGAAAAAATTAAAAAAAATTGACATTTTTAAAAAAGCAAATTTCTTTGGAAACTTTAATAACCTATAACTCTTTCAAAAAAACTTTAACTGCAACTTAATTTGGAAAGTAAATTTCTGGCATCTTAATATATATAAATCACTTTACCGAAGTCGATTTGAATCAATATTTTAGAAAATATGGCCAAAAAGGTGAAAAAATTAAAAAATTGGCATTTTTAAAAAAGCAAAATTCTTTGAAAACTTTAATAACCTATAACTCTTTCAAAAAAGGTTCAACTGCAACTTAATTTGTAAAAGTACATTTCTGGCAACTGAATATATATAAATCACTTTACCGAAGTCGATTTGAATCAATATTTTAGAAAATATGGCCAAAAAGGTGAAAAAATCAAAAAAAATTGGCAAGTAAAATTCTTTGGAAACTTTAAAAACCCATAACTCTTTCAAAAAAGGTTCAACTGCAACTTAATTTGGAAAGTACATTTCTGGCATCTGAATATATATAAATCACTTTACCGAAGTCGATTTGAATCAATATTTTAGAAAATATGGCCAAAAAAGTATGGCCTAAAAGGTGAAAAATTATAAAAAATTGGCGTTTTTAAAAAAGCAAAATTCTTTGGAAACTTTAATAACCCATAACTCTTTCAAAAAAGGTTCAACTGCAACTTAATTTGGAAAGTACATTTCTGGCATCTGAATATATATAAATCACTTTACCGAAGTCGATTTAAATCAATATTTTAGAAAATGTGGCCAAAAAAGTGAAAAAATGAAAGAAATTGGCATTTTTAAAAAAGCAAAATTCTTTGGAAACTTTAATAACCCATAACTCTTTCAAAAAAGGTTCAACTGCAACTTTATTTATAAAAGTAAATTTATGGCATCTGAATATATATAAATCACTTTACCGAAGTCGATTTGAATCAATATTTTAGAAAATATGTCCAAAAAGTGAAAAAATTAAAGAAATTGACATTTTTAAAAAAGCAAATTTCTTTGGAAACTTTAATAACCTATAACTCTTTCAAAAAAAGTTTAACTGCAACTTAATTTGAAAAGTAAATTTCTGGCATCTTAATATATATAAATCACTTTACCGAAGTCGATTTGAATCAATATTTTAGAAAATATGGCCAAAAAGGTGAAAAAATTAAAAAATTGGCATTTTTAAAAAAGCAAAATTCTTTGAAAACTTTAATAACCAATAACTCTTTCAAAAAAGGTTCAACTGCAACTTAATTTGTAAAAGTACATTTCTGGCATCTGAATATATATAAATCACTTTACCGAAGTCGATTTGAATCAATATTTTAGAAAATATGGCCAAAAAGGTGAAAAAATCAAAAAAAATTGGCAAGTAAAATTCTTTGGAAACTTTAAAAACCCATAACTCTTTCAAAAAAGGTTCAACTGCAACTTAATTTGGAAAGTACATTTCTGGCATCTGAATATATATAAATCACTTTACCGAAGTCGATTTGAATCAATATTTTAGAAAATATGGCCAAAAAGTATGGCCTAAAAGGTGAAAAATTATAAAAAATTGACGTTTTTAAAAAAGCAAAATTCTTTGGAAACTTTAATAACCCATAACTCTTTCAAAAAAGGTTCAACTGCAACTTAATTTGGAAAGTACATTTCTGGCTTCTGAATATATATAAATCACTTTACCGAAGTCGATTTAAATCAATATTTTAGAAAATGTGGCCAAAAAAAGTGAAAAAATGAAAGAAATTGGCATTTTTAAAAAAGCAAAATTCTTTGGAAACTTTAATAACCCATAACTCTTTCAAAAAGGTTCAACTGCAACTTTATTTATAAAAGTAAATTTATGGCATCTGAATATATATAAATCACTTTACCGAAGTCGATTTGAATCAATATTTTAGAAAATATGTCCAAAAAAGTGAAAAAATTAAAGAAATTGACATTTTTAAAAAAGCAAATTTCTTTGGAAACTTTAATAACCTATAACTCTTTCAAAAAAGTTTAACTGCAACTTAATTTGGAAAGTAAATTTCTGGCATCTTAATATATATAAATCACTTTACCGAAGTCGATTTGAATCAATATTTTAGAAAATATGGCCAAAAAGGTGAAAAAATTAAAAAATTGGCATTTTTAAAAAGCAAAATTCTTTGAAAACTTTAATAACCAATAACTCTTTCAAAAAGGTTCAACTGCAACTTAATTTGTAAAAGTACATTTCTGGCATCTGAATATATATAAATCACTTTACCGAAGTCGATTTGAATCAATATTTTAGAAAATATGGCCAAAAAGGTGAAAAAATCAAAAAAAATTGGCAAGTAAAATTCTTTGGAAACTTTAAAAACCCATAACTCTTTCAAAAAAGGTTCAACTGCAACTTAATTTGGAAAGTAAATTTCTGGCATCTGAATATATATAAATCACTTTACCGAAGTCGATTTGAATCAATATTTTAGAAAATATGGCCAAAAAAGTATGGCCTAAAAGGTGAAAAATTATAAAAAATTGGCGTTTTAAAAAAGCAAAATTCTTTGGAAACTTTAATAACCCATAACTCTTTCAAAAAAGGTTCAACTGCAACTTAATTTGGAAAGTACATTTCTGGCATCTGAATATATATAAATCACTTTACCGAAGTCGATTTGAATCAATATTTTAGAAAATCTGTCCAAAAAGTGAAAAAAATTAAAGAAATTGGCATTTTTAAAAAATCAAATTTCTTTGGAAACTTTAATAACCTATAACTCTTTCAAAAAAAGTTTAACTGCAACTTAATTTGAAAAGTAAATTTCTGGCATCTTAATATATATAAATCACTTTACCGAAGTCGATTTGAATCAATATTTTAGAAAATATGGCCAAAAAGGTGAAAAAATTAAAAAATTGGCATTTTAAAAAAGCTAAATTCTTTGGAAACTTTAATAACCTATAACTCTTTCAAAAAGGTTCAATTGCAACTTTATTTGTAAAAGTACATTTCTGGCATCTGAATATTTATAAATCACTTTACCGAAGTCGATTTGAATCAATATTTTAGAAAATATGACCTAAAAGGTAAAAAATTTTAAAAAATTGGCGTTTTTAAAAAAGCAAAATTCTTTGAAAACTTTAATAACCCATAACTCTTTCAAAAAAGGTTCAACTGCAACTTAATTTGGAAAGTACATTTAAGGCATCTGAATGTATATAAATCATTTTACCGAAGTCGATGTGAATCAATATTTTAGAAAAATATGTCTAAAAAGTGAAAAAATTAAAGAAATTGGCATATTTCAATATTTTAGAAAATATATCCAAAAAAGTGAAAAATAAAAGAAATTGGCGTTTTTAAAAAAGCAAAATTCTTTGGAAACTTTAATAACCCATAACTCTTTCAAAAAAGGTTCAACTGCAACTTAATTTGTAAAAGTACATTTCTGGCATCTGAATATATATAAATCACTTTCCCGAAGTCGATTTGAATCAATATTTTAGAAAATATGGCCAAAAGGTGAAAAAAATTAAAAAAAATTGGCAAGTAAAATTCTTTGGAAACTTTAAAAACCCATAACTCTTTCAAAAAAGGTTCAACTGCAACTTAATTTGGAAAGTACATTTAAGGCATCTGAATATATATAAATCACTTTACCGAAGTCGATTTGAATCAATATTTTAGAAAATATGGCCAAAAAGGTGAAAAAATTAAAAAAATTGGTGTTTTTAAAAAAGCAAAATTCTTTGAAAACTTTAATAACCCATAACTCTTTCAAAAAAGGTTCAACTGCAACTTAATTTGGAAAGTACATTTAAGGCATCTGAATATATATAAATCACTTTACCGAAGTCGATTTGAATCAATATTTTAGAAAATATGGTCAAAAAGGTGAAAAAATTAAAAAAAATTGGCAAGTAAAATTCTTTGGAAACTTTAAAAACCCATAACTCTTTCAAAAAAGGTTCAACTGCAACTAAATTTGTAAAAGTACATTTCTGGCATCTGAATATTTATAAATCACTTTACCGAAGTCGATGTGAATCAATATTTTAGAAAATATGGCCTAAAAGGTGAAAAATTTTAAAAAATTGCCATTTTTAAAAAAGCAAATTTCTTTGGAAACTTTAATAACCTATAACTCTTTCAAAAAAAGTTTAACTGCAACTTAATTTGGAAAGTAAATTTCTGGCATCTTAATATATATAAATCACTTTACCGAAGTCGATTTGAATCAATATTTTAGAAAATATGGCCAAAAAGGTGAAAAAATTAAAAAATTGGCATTTTTAAAAAAGCAAAATTCTTTGAAAACTTTAATAACCAATAACTCTTTCAAAAAAGGTTCAACTGCAACTTAATTTGTAAAAGTACATTTCTGGCATCTGAATATATATAAATCACTTTACCGAAGTCGATTTGAATCAATATTTTAGAAAATATGGCCAAAAAGGTGAAAAAATCAAAAAAAATTGGCAAGTAAAATTCTTTGGAAACTTTAAAAACCCATAACTCTTTCAAAAAAGGTTCAACTGCAACTTAATTTGGAAAGTAAATTTCTGGCATCTGAATATATATAAATCACTTTACCGAAGTCGATTTGAATCAATATTTTAGAAAATATGGCCAAAAAAGTATGGCCTAAAAGGTGAAAAATTATAAAAAATTGGCGTTTTTAAAAAAGCAAAATTCTTTGGAAACTTTAATAACCCATAACTCTTTCAAAAAAGGTTCAACTGCAACTTAATTTGGAAAGTACATTTCTGGCATCTGAATATATATAAATCACTTTACCGAAGTCGATTTGAATCAATATTTTAGAAAATGTGTCCAAAAAAGTGAAAAAATTAAAGAAATTGGCATTTTTAAAAAATCAAATTTCTTTGGAAACTTTAATAACCTATAACTCTTTCAAAAAAAGTTTAACTGCAACTTAATTTGAAAAGTAAATTTCTGGCATCTTAATATATATAAATCACCTTACCGAAGTCGATTTGAATCAATATTTTAGAAAATATGGCCAAAAAGGTGAAAAAATTAAAAAATTGGCATTTTTAAAAAAGCTAAATTCTTTGGAAACTTTAATAACCTATAACTCTTTCAAAAAAGGTTCAATTGCAACTTTATTTGTAAAAGTACATTTCTGGCATCTGAATATTTATAAATCACTTTACCGAAGTCGATTTGAATCAATATTTTAGAAAATATGACCTAAAAGGTAAAAAATTTTAAAAAATTGGCGTTTTTAAAAAAGCAAAATTCTTTGAAAACTTTAATAACCCATAACTCTTTCAAAAAAGGTTCAACTGCAACTTAATTTGGAAAGTACATTTAAGGCATCTGAATGTATATAAATCATTTTACCGAAGTCGATGTGAATCAATATTTTAGAAAATATGTCTAAAAAAGTGAAAAAATTAAAGAAATTGGCATATTTCAATATTTTAGAAAATATCTCTAAAAAAGTGAAAAATAAAAGAAATTGGCGTTTTTAAAAAAGCAAAATTCTTTGGAAACTTTAATAACCCATAACTCTTTCAAAAAAGGTTCAACTGCAACTTAATTTGTAAAAGTACATTTCTGGCATCTGAATATATATAAATCACTTTCCCGAAGTCGATTTGAATCAATATTTTAGAAAATATGGCCAAAAAGGTGAAAAAATTAAAAAAAATTGGCAAGTAAAATTCTTTGGAAACTTTAAAAACCCATAACTCTTCCAAAAAAGGTTCAACTGCTACTAAATTTGTAAAAGTACATTTCTGGCATCTGAATATTTATAAATCACTTTACCGAAGTCGATCTGAATCAATATTTTAGAAAATATGGCCTAAAAGGTGAAAAATTTTAAAAAATTGGCAAGTAAAATTCTTTGGAAACTTTAAAAACCCATAACTCTTCCAAAAAAGGTTCAACTACAACTAAATTTGTAAAAGTACATTTCTGGCATCTGAATATTTATAAATCACTTTACCGAAGTCGATCTGAATCAATATTTTAGAAAATATGGCCTAAAAGGTGAAAAATTTTAAAAAATTGCCATTTTTAAAAAAGCTAAATTCTTTGGAAACTTTAATAACCCATAACTCTTTCAAAAAAGGTTCAACTGCAACTTAATTTGGAAAGTACATTTCTGGCATCTGAATATATATAAATCACTTTACCGAAGTCAATTTGAATCAATATTTTAGAAAATATGTCCAAAAAAGTGAAAAAATTAAAGAAATTGTCATTTTTAAAAAAGCAAATTTCTTTGGAAACTTTAATAACCTATAACTCTTTCAAAAAAAGTTTAACTGCAACTTAATTTGGAAAGTAAATTTCTGGCATCTTAATATATATAAATCACTTTACCGAAGTCGATTTGAATCAATATTTTAGAAAATATGGCCAAAAAGGTGAAAAAATCAAAAAAAATTGGCAAGTAAAATTCTTTGGAAACTTTAAAAACCCATAACTCTTTCAAAAAAGGTTCAACTGCAACTTAATTTGGAAAGTAAATTTCTGGCATCTGAATATATATAAATCACTTTACCGAAGTCGATTTGAATCAATATTTTAGAAAATATGGCCAAAAAGTATTGCCTAAAAGGTGAAAAATTATAAAAAATTGGCGTTTTTAAAAGCAAAATTCTTTGGAAACTTTAATAACCCATAACTCTTTCAAAAAGGTTCAACTGCAACTTAATTTGGAAAGTACATTTCTGGCATCTGAATATATATAAATCACTTTACCGAAGTCGATTTGAATCAATATTTTAGAAAATGTGTCCAAAAAAGTGAAAAAATTAAAGAAATTGGCATTTTTAAAAAATCAAATTTCTTTGGAAACTTTAATAACCTATAACTCTTTCAAAAAAAGTTTAACTGCAACTTAATTTGAAAAGTAAATTTCTGGCATCTTAATATATATAAATCACTTTACCGAAGTCGATTTGAATCAATATTTTAGAAAATATGGCCAAAAAGGTGAAAAAATTAAAAAATTGGCATTTTTAAAAAGCTAAATTCTTTGGAAACTTTAATAACCTATAACTCTTTCAAAAAGGTTCAATTGCAACTTTATTTGTAAAAGTACATTTCTGGCATCTGAATATTTATAAATCACTTTACCGAAGTCGATTTGAATCAATATTTTAGAAAATATGACCTAAAAGGTAAAAAATTTTAAAAAATTGGCGTTTTTAAAAAAGCAAAATTCTTTGAAAACTTTAATAACCCATAACTCTTTCAAAAAAGGTTCAACTGCAACTTAATTTGGAAAGTACATTTAAGGCATCTGAATGTATATAAATCATTTTACCGAAGTCGATGTGAATCAATATTTTAGAAAATATGTCTAAAAAAGTGAAAAAATTAAAGAAATTGGCATATTTCAATATTTTAGAAAATATCTCCAAAAAAGTGAAAAATAAAAGAAATTGGCGTTTTTAAAAAAGCAAAATTCTTTGGAAACTTTAATAACCCATAACTCTTTCAAAAAAGGTTCAACTGCAACTTAATTTGTAAAAGTACATTTCTGGCATCTGAATATATATAAATCACTTTCCCGAAGTCGATTTGAATCAATATTTTAGAAAATATGGCCAAAAAGGTGAAAAAATTAAAAAAAATTGGCAAGTAAAATTCTTTGGAAACTTTAAAAACCCATAACTCTTCCAAAAAAGGTTCAACTGCAACTTAATTTGTAGAAGTACATTTCTCGCATCTGAATATTTATAAATCACTTTACCGAAGTCGATGTGAATCAATATTTTAGAAAATATGGCCTAAAAGGTGAAAAATTATAAAAAATTGGCGTTTTTAAAAAGCAAAATTCTTTGGAAAATTTAATAACCTCTAACTCTTTCTAAAAAGGTTCAACTGCAACTTAATTTGTAAAAGTACATTTCTGGCATCTGAATATATATAAATCACTTTACCGAAGTCGATTTGAATCAATATTTTAGAAAATATGGCCAAAAAGGGTAAAAATTTAAAAAAATTGGCAAGTAAAATTCTTTGGAAACTTTAAAAACCCATAACTCTTTCAAAAAAGGTTCAACTGCAACTTAATTTGTAGAAGTACATTTCTCGCATCTGAATATTTATAAATCACTTTACCGAAGTCGATGTGAATCAATATTTTAGAAAATATGGCCTAAAAGGTGAAAAATTATAAAAAATTGGCGTTTTTAAAAAGCAAAATTCTTTGGAAAATTTAATAACCCATAACTCTTTCAAAAAAGGTTCAACTGCAACTTAATTTGGAAAGTACATTTCTGGCATCTGAATATATATAAATCACTTTACCGAAGTCGATTTGAATCAATATTTTAGAAAATGTGTCCAAAAAAGTGAAAAAATTAAAGAAATTGGCGTTTTTAAAAAAGCAAATTTCTTTGGAAACTTTAATAACCTATAACTCTTTCAAAAAAAGTTTAACTGCAACTTAATTTGAAAAGTAAATTTCTGGCATCTTAATATATATACCGAAGTCGATTTGAATCAATATTTTAGAAAATATGTCCAAAAAAGTGAAAAAATTAAAGAAATTGGCATTTTTAAAAAAGCTAAATTCTTTGGAAACTTTAATAACCCATAACTCTTTCAAAAAAGGTTCAACTGCAACTTAATTTGGAAAGTACATTTCTGGCATCGGAATATATATAAATCACTTTACCGAAGTCGATTTGAATCAATATTTTAGAAAATATGTCCAAAAAAGTGAAAAAATTAAAGAAATTGTCATTTTTAAAAAAGCAAATTTCTTTGGAAACTTTAATAACCTATAACTCTTTCAAAAAAAGCTTAACTGCAACTTAATTTGGAAAGTAAATTTCTGGCATCTTAATATATATAAATCACTTTACCGAAGTCGATTTGAATCAATATTTTAGAAAATATGGCCAAAAAGGTGAAAAAATTAAAAAAATTGGCAAGTAAAATTCTTTGGAAACTTTAAAAACCCTAACTCTTTCAAAAAAGGTTCAATTGCAACTTTATTTGTAAAAGTACATTTCTGGCATCTGAATATATATAAATCACTTTACCGAAGTCGATTTGAATCAATATTTTAGAAAATATGGCCAAAAAAGTATGGCCTAAAAGGTGAAAAATTATAAAAAATTGGCGTTTTTAAAAAAGCAAAATTCTTTGAACATTAAAAACCCATAACTCTTTCAAAAAAGGTTCAACTGCAACTTAATTTGTAGAAGTACATTTCTCGCATCTGAATATTTATAAATCACTTTACCGAAGTCGATGTGAATCAATATTTTAGAAAATATGGCCTAAAAGGTGAAAAATTATAAAAAATTGGCGTTTTTAAAAAGCAAAATTCTTTGGAAAATTTAATAACCCATAACTCTTTCAAAAAAGGTTCAACTGCAACTTAATTTGGAAAGTACATTTCTGGCATCTGAATATATATAAATCACTTTACCGAAGTCGATTTGAAGCAATATTTTAGAAAATGTGTCCAAAAAGTGAAAAATTAAAGAAATTGGCGTTTTTAAAAAGCAAATTTCTTTGGAAACTTTAATAACCTATAACTCTTTCAAAAAAAGTTTAACTGCAACTTAATTTGAAAAGTAAATTTCTGGCATCTTAATATATATACCGAAGTCGATTTGAATCAATATTTTAGAAAATATGTCCAAAAAAGTGAAAAAATTAAAGAAATTGGCATTTTTAAAAAAGCTAAATTCTTTGGAAACTTTAATAACCCATAACTCTTTCAAAAAAGGTTCAACTGCAACTTAATTTGGAAAGTACATTTCTGGCATCGGAATATATATAAATCACTTTACCGAAGTCGATTTGAATCAATATTTTAGAAAATATGTCCAAAAAAAGTGAAAAAATTAAAGAAATTGTCATTTTTAAAAAAGCAAATTTCTTTGGAAACTTTAATAACCTATAACTCTTTCAAAAAAGTTTAACTGCAACTTAATTTGGAAAGTAAATTTCTGGCATCTTAATATATATAAATCACTTTACCGAAGTCGATTTGAATCAATATTTTAGAAAATATGGCCAAAAAGGTGAAAAAATTAAAAAAAATTGGCAAGTAAAATTCTTTGGAAACTTTAAAAACCCTAACTCTTTCAAAAAAGGTTCAATTGCAACTTTATTTGTAAAAGTACATTTCTGGCATCTGAATATATATAAATCACTTTACCGAAGTCGATTTGAATCAATATTTTAGAAAATATGGCCAAAAAGTATGGCCTAAAAGGTGAAAAATTATAAAAAATTGGCGTTTTTAAAAAAGCAAAATTCTTTGGAAACTTTAATAACCCATAACTCTTTCAAAAAAGGTTCAACTGCAACTTAATTTGGAAAGTACATTTCTGGCATCTTAATATATATAAATCACTTTACCGAAGTCGATTTGAATCAATATTTTAGAAAATATGGCCAAAAAGGTGAAAAAATTAAAAAATTGGCATTTTTAAAAAAGCTAAATTCTTTGGAAACTTTAATAACCTATAACTCTTTCAAAAAAGGTTCAATTGCAACTTTATTTGTAAAAGTACATTTCTGGCATCTGAATATTTATAAATCACTTTACCGAAGTCGATTTGAATCAATATTTTAGAAAATATGACCTAAAAGGTAAAAAATTTTAAAAAATTGGCGTTTTTAAAAAAGCAAAATTCTTTAAAAACTTTAATAACCAATAACTCTTTCAAAAAAGGTTCAACTGCAACTTAATTTGGAAAGTACATTTAAGGCATCTGAATGTATATAAATCATTTTACCGAAGTCGATGTGAATCAATATTTTAGAAAATATGTCTAAAAAAGTGAAAAAATTAAAGAAATTGGCATATTTCAATATTTTAGAAAATATCTCCAAAAAAGTGAAAAATAAAAGAAATTGGCGTTTTTAAAAAAGCAAAATTCTTTGGAAACTTTAATAACCCATAACTCTTTCAAAAAAGGTTCAACTGCAACTTAATTTGTAAAAGTACATTTCTGGCATCTGAATATATATAAAACACTTTCCCGAAGTCGATTTGAATCAATATTTTAGAAAATATGGCCAAAAAGGTGAAAAAATTAAAAAAAATTGGCAAGTAAAATTCTTTGGAAACTTTAAAAACCCATAACTCTTCCAAAAAAGGTTCAACTGCAACTAAATTTGTAAAAGTACATTTCTGGCATCTGAATATTTATAAATCACTTTACCGAAGTCGATGTGAATCAATATTTTAGAAAATATGGCCTAAAAGGAGAAAAATTTTAAAAAATTGCCATTTTTAAAAAAGCTAAATTCTTTGGAAACTTTAATAACCCATAACTCTTTCAAAAAAGGTTCAACTGCAACTTAATTTGGAAAGTACATTTCTGGCATCTGAATATATATAAATCACTTTACCGAAGTCGATTTGAATCAATATTTTAGAAAATATGTCCAAAAAAGTGAAAAAATTATTCAAAAAAAAATTATTCAAAGTCGATTTGAATCAATATTTTAGAAAATATGGCCAAAAAAGTGAAAAATTAAAGAAATTGGCGTTTTCAAAAAAGCAAAATTCTTTGGAAACTTTAATAACCCATATCTCTTTAAAAAAAGGTTCAACTGCAACTTAATTTTGAAAGTACATTTCTGGCATCTGAATATATATAAATCACTTTACCGAAGTCGATTTGAATCAATATTTTAGAAAATATGTCCAAAAAAGTGAAAAAATTAAAGAAATTGGCGTTTTTAAAAAAGCAAAATTCTTTGGAAACTTTAATAACCCATAACTCTTTCAAATAATGTTCAGTTGCAACTTAATTTGGAAAGTACATTTCTGGCATCTGAATATATATTAATCACTTTACCGAAGTCGATTTGATTCAATATTTTAGAAAATATGGCCAAAAAAGTGAAAAAATTAAAGAAATTGGCATTTTTAAAAAAGCAAAATTCTTTGGAAACTTTAAAAACCCATAACTCTTTCAAAAAAGGTTCAACTGCAACTTAATTTGTAAAAGTACATTTCTCGCATCTGAATATTTATTAATCACTTTACCGAAGTCGATGTGAATCAATATTTTAGAAAATATGGCCTAAAAGGTGAAAAATTTAAAAAAATTGGCGTTTTTAAAAAAGCAAAATTCTTTGGAAACTTTAATAACCCATAACTCTTTCAAAAAAGGTTCAACTGCAACTTAATTAGGAAAGTACATTTCTGGCATCTGAATATATATATATCACTTTACCGAAGTCGATTTGAATCAATATTTTAGAAAATATGTCCAAAAAAGTGAAAAAATTAAAGAAATTGGCGTTTTTAAAAAAGCAAAATTCTTTGGAAACTTTAAAAACCCATAACTCTTTCAAAAAAGGTTCAACTGCAACTTAATTTGGAAAGTACATTTCTGTCATCTGAATATTTATAAATCACTTTACCAAAGTCGATTTTTTTGTTTATTTTTATTTATTTATTTATTTTTATTTAATGTCAACTATAGACAGTCGACAGAAATTTAAAATTAAATGTAAAATTAAAATTAAATTGAAAAATGATTAAATTATATATATTAAATATTTAAAATATAAAATTAGAATTAAATTAAAGGAAAATATGAAATAAAAATAATAAATAAATAGTTCTGGGGTGAGTAAATGTAAATTGATTCAACATTTGTTGCTAGGATTGGGAAACCCAGGAAAACCCAATCAAATCAATGACCACCACCAGAGATTAATTGATTAATGTGTGCGTAAATGTTCTAAGATTAAGGCTTTATTGGTGGAAATAGAAGACTCTAATCTAATAACCCCGTAAAGTCTGTTAAACTCAGAACAAAGTACTCTAAAAGGTTCATGCATAAGGTAATTAGTATGGCAAGTGCTAATTGTTAATAAGGAGTAGAAACGGGTTGATCTAATAGGAAGTGAAAAGTTTAATTTGTTAAGTAAGAAAGGAGAGTCAATATCACCATTGATAAGTTTAAGAATGAAAGTAACACCCAGCATAGTGCGACGGTGTGAAAGGGAAGGAAGATTAATTAATAGTAATCTACTAGGATATGGCGGAAGGTTAAGTTGTGGTGACCAGTTTAAGTTTCTTAGTGCGAAAATTAGAAACTTCTTTTGCACCGATTCGATTTTGTCTTTATAAATCTGATACTGTGGAGACCACAAACAGGACCCATACTCGAGGATGGGACGTACCAGAGAGACATAAAGCTGTTTAGTCGTATAAGGGTCATTGAATTCCTTAGACCAACGCTTAATGAAACCTAAGACCTTCATGGCTTTATTTACCATGAACTCAATGTGATCATTGAAGGCGAGTTTACGATCAAGTAAGATGCCTAGGTCATTGATTTGAGATATATTCTCAAGAAGATGGCCGTCTAAAAAGTATTCAGCGTGCGCATGTTGTGTTCTGCAAAAAGTCATGGCTTTGCACTTTGAGCAATTGAGGGCAATAAGATTGGTTTTACACCATGAATTGAAAATATTTAGATCAGCTTGCAACAAAGAAGCAGAAATAGGATCCTTATAAGAGAGGCATAATTTAACGTCATCTGCATACATCAAAACAGCACTATTCTTAATAATAGACGGAAGGTCATTCATAAATAAATTGAAAAGCAATGGTCCGAGGTGGCTACCTTGGGGCACTCCTGAATAAACAAAGATGTGCTTCGAGAGGGCAGAATTGAACATTACTCTCTGAGTTCTATTTTTAAGATAATTGGAAATCCAGTTCATAAGAATATGAGGAAAACCAAGCAGAGACAACTTGTGCATTAGGACAGTGTGGTTTACAGAATCAAATGCTTTACTGAAATCAGTGTAGATGACGTCCGTCTGCATCGAGCTATGAAACCCACTAATGACAATAGAGGAGAGTTCCAATAAGTTTGTTGTAGTATATTTGGATCTCACAAAGCCATGCTGGGTTGGTGAGATGATTGAGCTACATAAGTGTTGCAGTTGAGAAGTAATGATTTTCTCGAATAATTTAGGAATAGCAGACAACTTAGAAATTGCTCTGTAGTTCATGACGTCCGACTTAGAGCCTTTTTTTGTGTAAGGGAATAACATAAGATTCTTTCCATAACTTAGGAAATAATCCGGTCGAAACGGACAAACAAAAAAGTTTAAGAATTGGCTTACAGAGCGAATTAGCACAGTATCTGAGAACACAGCCAGGCACCCCATCAGGCCCAGGAGAAAAAGATGGCTTGACCAAACTCAGCTCACAACCTAACGAACTTTCCGTAATCTGCGGACCGAAAACAGAGTTAGATGGATAAATTGTATAAGGATAAGGACACTTAGAATCGTAAGTCTTAGACGAATAAGTATCCTGGAAAAAATCTGCAAATAAGTCCGAAATATTTTGATCGGTACTAGCTGTTTTCTCGTTAAGAGTTAAGGAAGAAGGATATGTAGCAGTTCGCCGCTTTAGATTTACGAAGTTGTAAAACTGCTTAGGGTCTTTAGCAAATTGTAATCTACAGCGAGTTAAGTATGCACTATAGCAACGGTGGTTCAAAGTATCAAAGCCAGACTTAGCGCTAACATACCTTGAAAAATCAGTAAGCCTACCAGATAATTTAAACTTTTTGTAAAGTTTAGATTTCAAATTTTTAAGTCTACAAAGTTCCCTAGAGAACCAAGGAAGTTTTGTAGACTTAGAATGATACACTCTAGGAACATGTATTTCAAAAATAGAGTTAATAGCTCTATAAAAAATGTCAATCGCACCTTCTAAATTATTAGAAGAGTACAATTCCGACCAGTCGTAGTTATTAAATAATATATTGAGATCACTAAAGTTTACTTTACTAAAGCAGTAGTGTTTAGTGATTGGAAGTGGTTTATTTTGCTGCCCGGATGGTGACAGCAAAATAGCGAGCTCTAAAGTGGGATGGAACGCATCTTCAGGTGAAACTAAAGGATCAATTCGTACAACAGTATCGCATACCTGATCTGATACAAAGACAAGATCAAGTATTCGGTTCCTGCAATTTCGAATTGAGTTGACCTGAGATAGATTTAGTTCAAGAAGTCCCGACAGAAACTCGTTAGAAGTCATTAAGTCGTTGTTATCCGACCAAATAACATCGGGCAAGTTAAAGTCACCAACAACTACCAAACAGTCTTTATCCAAAAGCATGCTAGACAAAGATTGAATTACCGTTAAGTGAGCTAGGTATACAGATAAATCAGACTGGGGAGGAATATAAGAGCAGGAAATATATAAGTTAATGTTATGAATTCGCACTTTCACACATACAATTTCTATATTAGTGGGGAGTTATTTACTAATTGCGATGTAAGATTAGATTTTATCGCAATAAGGACACCACCACCTTTTCTATCCATTCTATCACATCTATAAATAACATAAAGAGGTGAAAGTATAGATGCATCAAGAATGTCAGGTTTAAGCCAGGTCTCAGTAAATGCCAAAATGTTATGTTCGAAAGAAAAACTATCTACATAAAGGTTAGAAAGTTTTGACTTAAGACCTCTAACATTCTGATAAGCTAATAGAATTGAAGAATTTATTAGTTTTTTGACGGAACATTAGTAGGAAGAGAAGGGGGAACAGAAGACTTATGTCCCTTTTGCGGACTGTACTCCTTTACAACCATATCCTCCAGCCAAAAAGCATTAGTACAAATAGTACTAAATACACTTGTGGGGACAAATATTTTAAAGGAGGAAATTTCTCTGTGATGCTTAAATTTAAATTTCTCAACGGACATGTTGGGACAATTATTATTAAGCTTCTTTAAAATGTACGCCTTAACATCTTCAGTTGAAGTGTCAGATGCCAGGCGAGAAATAAAAATTTGGCGTCTATTAGGTATAGACTTCAGAGGTCTAGCAGTCTCCACTACGCAAGGAAGAGCATTTGGAGGCGCGGGATGCTTGGGAGAATTAAACACCCGAAGATGATTGACCTCAGATGACACAAGAGGCATATCATTTGAAGGCCTATCTTTTTTGGCTCTATTAGGTTTAGAGCTACGCGGGTTTGAAGTAGCTGCAGAAGGAATTGTTACCGAGATATTATCATTATTCAAAACCGGAGTGATAATTACCTCCGGAGGTAAGCTACTAGAAGGAGGCTCAGAGACAATAGGCGCCTCAGTAAAAATTTTAAAATTGTTAAACTTAAATTCCATTGCCTGGAAATCCTTATGAAGAAGGTCAAAGCTTTTTTTCAACGCAAATAAGTTATTGCGCGTATGCATTGCAAATGATTGCATACTAATCTCCGTATCACGGCAAGCTTCGCAACACCATTTAAGGCCGGTCTTATTGGCGATGTAATCTTTTACACGCACTGTGAAACCTGCACATTTAACATGCGCTAGGTTGTCACACAGCCAGCAGCTTATAAACTCTGCCTTAGGATCGGACATTCCCTTACAGACTTTGATGCAGCACGAAGTCATGATGTAAGGAGAAAATAAGAAAGCAAAAAAAGAGAAAATGGAGAAAAATGATAAGTGAGATATCAATTGAAGTGTAACTAACCTTGTGTCGAGTGCTGTAGAAAAACAAACAGCAATAACACAATGCAAACAGAGCAAGAGAGAGACAATAAGAATACAGTTATTGTAAGAGCGGGCGATAAAGAGCGCAAGCTATATAGATAAGCATGCAGTGAGAGAGCACCAGTTAGAAAGAATGACGAAAAGACGAGAATAAGCGAAATAGAAAAAACACAGCTGTTAGCGACGCGCACAATTACAAATAAAATGCAATTTTTATAAAACCAAACACACTTAGTTTGACACTAGCACCAGAAATACGCACTACACAATAATATTGTTTAATTTGGTACCTTTAAAAGTATTAAACTACAATAAGAGATACGGAATTTAAGTGATTTAAGAAGAGCAAAATTAGACACGTCTATTTGTACAACAGCCAATTAGCCAATAGAGGGAGGTTTGAATCAATATTTTAGAAAATATGTCCAAAAAAGTGAAAAATTAAAGAAATTGGCGTTTTTAAAAAAGCAAAATTCTTTGGAAACTTTAATAACCCATAACTCTTTCAAAAAAGGTTCAACTGCAACTTAATTTGGAAAGTAAATTTCTGGCATCTGAATATATATAAATCACTTTACCGAAGTTGATTTGAATCAATATTTTAGAAAAAATGGCCAAAAAGGTGAAAAAATTAAAAAAAATTGGCAAGTAAAATTCTTTGGAAACTTTAAAAACCCTAACTCTTTCAAAAAAGGTTCAATTGCAACTTTATTTGTAAAAGTACATTTCTGGCATCTGAATATATATAAATCACTTTACCAAAGTCGATTTGAATCAATATTTTAGAAAATATGGCCAAAAAGGTGAAAAAATTAAAAAATTGGCATTTTTAAAAAAGCAAAATTCTTTGAAAACTTTAATAACCCATAACACTTTCAAAAAAGGTTCAACTGCAACTTAATTTGTAAAAGTACATTTCTGGCATCTGAATATATATAAATCACTTTACCGAAGTCGATTTGAATCAATATTTTAGAAAATATGGCCAAAAAGGTGAAAAATCAAAAAAATTGGCAAGTATAATTCTTTGGAAACTTTAAAAACCCATAACTCTTTCAAAAAAGGTTCAACTGCAACTTAATTTGGAAAGTACATTTCTGTCATCTGAATATTTATAAATCACTTTCCCGAAGTCGATTTGAATCAATATTTTAGAAAATATGTCCAAAAAAGTGAAAAATTAAAGAAATTGGCGTTTTCAAAAAAGCAAAATTCTTTGGAAACTTTAATAACCCATAACTCTTTCAAAAAAGGTACAACTGCAACTTAATTTTGAAAGTACATTTCTGGCATCTGAATATATATAAATCACTTTACCGAAGTCGATTTGAATCAATATTTTAGAAAATATGTCCAAAAAAGTGAAAAAATTAAAGAAATTGGCGTTTTTAAAAAAGCAAAATTCTTTGGAAACTTTAATAACCCATAACTCATTCAAATAAGGTTCAGTTGCAACTTAATTTGGAAAGTACATTTCTAGCATCTGAATATATATAAATCACTTTACCGAAGTCGATTTGATTCAATATTTTAGAAAATATGGCCAAAAAAGTGAAAAAATTAAAGAAATTGGCATTTTTAAAAAAGCTAAATTCTTTGGAAACTTTAATAACCAATAACTCTTTCAAAAAAGGTTCAACTGCAACTTTATTTGTAAAAGTACATTTCTCGCATCTGAATATTTATAAATCACTTTACCGAAGTCGATGTGAATCAATATTTTAGAAAATATGGCCCAAAAGGTGAAAAATTATAAAAAATTGGCGTTTTTAAAAAAGCAAAATTCTTTGGAAACTTTAATAACCCATAACTCTTTCAAAAAAGGTTCAACTGCAACTTAATTTGAAAAGTACATTTCTGGCATCTGAATATATATAAATCACTTTACCGAAGTCGATTTGAATCAATATTTTAGAAAATGTGTCCAAAAAAGTGAAAAAATTAAAGAAATTGGCATTTTTAAAAAAGCAAATTTCTTTGGAAACTTTAATAACCTATAACTCTTTCAAAAAAAGTTTAACTGCAATTTAATTTGGAAAGTAAATTTCTGGCATCTTAATATATATAAATCACTTTACCGAAGTCGATTTGAATCAATATTTTAGAAAATATGGCCAAAAAGGTGAAAAATTAAAAAAATTGGCATTTTTAAAAAAGCCAAATTCTTTGGAAACTTTAATAACCTATAACTCTTTCAAAAAAGGTTCAATTGCAACTTTATTTGTAAAAGTACATTTCTGGCATCTGCATATATATAAATCACTTTACCGAAGTCGATTTGAATCAATATTTTAGAAAATATGGCCAAAAAGGTGAAAAAATTAAAAAAATTGGCAAGTAAAATTCTTTGGAAACTTTAAAAACCCATAACTCTTTTAAAAAATGTTCAATTGCAACTATATTTGTAAAAGTATTTTTCTGGCATCTGAATATTTATAAATCACTTTACCGAAGTCGATGTGAATCAATATTTTAGAAAATATGGCCTAAAAGGTGAAAAATTTTAAAAAATTGGCGTTTTTAAAAAAGCAAAATTCTTTGGAAACTTTAATAACCCATAACTCTTTCAAAAAAGGTTCCACTGCAACTTAATTGGGAAAGTACATTTCTGGCATCTGAATATATATATATCACTTTACCGAAGTCGATTTGAATCAATATTTTAGAAAATATGTCCAAAAAAGTGAAAAAATTAAAGAAATTGGCATTTTTAAAAAAGCAAAATTCTTTGGAAACTTTAATAACCTATAACTCTTTCAAAAAAGGTTCAACTGCAACTTAATTTGGAAAGTACATTTCTGTTATCTGAATATTTATAAATCACTTTACCGAAGTCGATTTGAATCAATATTTTAGAAAATATGTCCAAAAAAGTGAAAAATTAAAGAAATTGGCGTTTTTAAAAAAGCAAAATTCTTTGGAAACTTTAATAACCCATAACTCTTTCAAAAAAGGTTCAACTGCAACTTAATTTTGAAAGTACATTTCTGGCATCTCAATATATATAAATCACTTTACCGAAGTCGATTTGAATCAATATTTTAAAAAATATTGCCAAAAAGGTGAAAAAATTAAATAAATTGGCAAAAAAGCAAAATTCTTTGGAAACTTTAATAACCCATAACTCTTTCAAAAAAGGTTCAACTGCAACTTTATTTGTAAAAGTACATTTCTGGCATCTGAATATATATAAATCACTTTACCGAAGTCGATTTGAATCAATATTTTAAAAAATATGGCCAAAAAGGTGAAAAATTTTAAAAAAATTGGCGTTTTTAAAAACAAAATTCTTTGGAAACTTTAATAACCCATAACTCTTTCAAAAAGGTTCAACTGCAACTTTATTTATAAAAGTACATTTCTAGCATCTGAATATATATAAATCACTTTACCGAAGTCGATTTGAATCAATATTTTAGAAAATATGTCCAAAAAGTGAAAAAATTAAAGAAATTGACATTTTTAAAAAAGCAAATTTCTTTGGAAACTTTAATAACCTATAACTCTTTCAAAAAAAGTTTAACTGCAACTTAATTTGGAAAGTAAATTTCTGGCATCTTAATATATATAAAACACTTTACCGAAGTCGATTTGAATCAATATTTTAGAAAATATGGCCAAAAAGGTGAAAAATTAAAAAAATTGGCATTTTAAAAAAGCAAAATTCTTTGGAAACTTTAATAACCCATAACACTTTCAAAAAAGGTTCAACTGCAACTTAATTTGTAAAAGTACATTTCTGGCATCTGAATATATATAAATCACTTTACCGAAGTCGATTTGAATCAATATTTTAGAAAATATGGCCAAAAAGGTGAAAAAATCAAAAAAAATTGGCAAGTAAAATTCTTTGGAAACTTTAAAAACCCATAACTCTTTCAAAAAAGGTTCAACTGCAACTTAATTTGGAAAGTACATTTCTGTCATCTGAATATTTATAAATCACTTTACCGAAGTCGATTTGAATCAATATTTTAGAAAATATGTCCAAAAAAGTGAAAAATTAAAGAAATTGGCATTTTCAAAAAGCAAAATTCTTTGGAAACTTTAATAACCCATAACTCTTTCAAAAAAGGTTCAACTGCAACTTAATTTTGAAAGTACATTTCTGGCATCTGAATATATATAAATCACTTTACCGAAGTCGATTTGAATCAATATTTTAGAAAATATGGCCAAAAAAGTGAAAAAATTAAAGAAATTGGCGTTTTTAAAAAAGCAAAATTCTTTGGAAACTTTAATAACCCATAACTCTTTCAAAAAAGGTTCAATTGCAACTTAATTTGGAAAAGTACATTTCTGGCATCTGAATATATATAAATCACTTTACCGAAGTCGATTTGAATCAATATTTTAGAAAATATGGCCAAAAAGTGAAAAAATTAAAAAAATTGGCATTTTAAAAAGCTAAATTCTTTGGAAACTTTAAAAACCCATAACTCTTTCAAAAAAGGTTCAACTGCAACTTTATTTGTAAAAGTACATTTCTGGCATCTGAATATTTATAAATCACTTTACCGAAGTCGATTTGAATCAATATTTTAGAAAATATGTCCAAAAAGTGAAAAATTAAAGAAATTGGCGTTTTCAAAAAGCAAAATTCTTTGGAAACTTTAATAACCCATAACTCTTTCAAAAAAGTACAACTGCAACTTAATTTTGAAAGTACATTTCTGGCATCTGAATATATATAAATCACTTTACCGAAGTCGATTTGAATCAATATTTTAGAAAATATGTCCAAAAAAGTGAAAAAATTAAAGAAATTGGCGTTTTTAAAAAAGCAAAATTCTTTGGAAACTTTAATAACCCATAACTCATTCAAATAAGGTTCAGTTGCAACTTAATTTGGAAAGTACATTTCTAGCATCTGAATATATATAAATCACTTTACCGAAGTCGATTTGATTCAATATTTTAGAAAATATGGCCAAAAAAGTGAAAAAATTAAAGAAATTGGCATTTTTAAAAAAGCTAAATTCTTTGGAAACTTTAATAACCTATAACTCTTTCAAAAAGGTTCAACTGCAACTTTATTTGTAAAAGTACATTTCTCGCATCTGAATATTTATAAATCACTTTACCGAAGTCGATGTGAATCAATATTTTAGAAAATATGGCCCAAAAGGTGAAAAATTAAAAAATTGGCGTTTTTAAAAAAGCAAAATTCTTTGGAAACTTTAATAACCCATAACTCTTTCAAAAAAGGTTCAACTGCAACTTAATTTGAAAAGTACATTTCTGGCATCTGAATATATATAAATCACTTTACCGAAGTCGATTTGAATCAATATTTTAGAAAATGTGTCCAAAAAGTGAAAAAATTAAAGAAATTGGCATTTTTAAAAAGCAAATTTCTTTGGAAACTTTAATAACCTATAACTCTTTCAAAAAAGTTTAACTGCAATTTAATTTGGAAAGTAAATTTCTGGCATCTTAATATATATAAATCACTTTACCGAAGTCGATTTGAATCAATATTTTAGAAAATATGGCCAAAAAGGTGAAAAAATTAAAAAATTGGCATTTTTAAAAAGCCAAATTCTTTGGAAACTTTAATAACCTATAACTCTTTCAAAAAAGGTTCAATTGCAACTTTATTTGTAAAAGTACATTTCTGGCATCTGCATATATATAAATCACTTTACCGAAGTCGATTTGAATCAATATTTTAGAAAATATGGCCAAAAAGGTGAAAAAATTAAAAAAATTGGCAAAAAGTAAAATTCTTTGGAAACTTTAAAAACCCATAACTCTTTTAAAAAAGGTTCAATTGCAACTATATTTGTAAAAGTATTTTTCTGGCATCTGAATATTTATAAATCACTTTACCGAAGTCGATTTGAATCAATATTTTAGAAAATATGGCCAAAAGGTGAAAAATTTTAAAAAAATTGGCGTTTTTAAAAAGCAAAATTCTTTGGAAACTTTAATAACCCATAACTCTTTCAAAAAAGGTTCAACTGCAACTTAATTTGGAAAGTACATTTCTGGCATCTGAATATATATAAATCACTTTACCGAAGTCGATTTGAATCAATATTTTAGAAAATATGTCCAAAAAGTGAAAAAATTAAAGAAATTGGCGTTTTTAAAAAAGCAAAATTCTTTGGAAACTTTAATAACCCATAACTCTTTCAAAAAAGGTTCAACTGCAACTTAATTTGTAAAAGTACATTTCTGGCATCTGAATATATATAAATCACTTTACCGAAGTCGATTTGAATCAATATTTTAGAAAATATGTCCAAAAAGTGAAAAAATTAAAGAAATTGGCGTTTTTAAAAAAGCAAAATTCTTTGGAAACTTTAATAACCCATAACTCTTTCAAAAAAGGTTCAACTGCAACTTAATTTTGAAAGTACATTTCTGGCATCTGAATATATATAAATCACTTTACCGAAGTCGATTTGAATCAATATTTTAGAAAATATGGCCAAAAAGGTGAAAAAATTAAAAAAATTGGCAAAAAAGCAAAATTCTTTGGAAACTTTAAAAACCCATAACTCTTTCAAAAAAGGTTCAACTGCAACTTTATTTGGAAAAGTACATTTCTGGCATCTGAATATTTATAAATCACTTTACCGAAGTCGATTTGAATCAATATTTTAGAAAATATGGCCTAAAAAAGTGAAAAATTTTAAAAAATTGGCATTTTTAAAAAAGCAAAATTCTTTGGAAACTTTAATAACCCATAACTCTTTCAAAAAAGGTTCAACTGCAACTTTATTTATAAAAGTACATTTATAGCATCTGAATATATATAAATCACTTTACCGAAGTCGATTTGAATCAATATTTTAGAAAATATGTCCAAAAAAGTGAAAAATTAAAGAAATTGACATTTTTAAAAAGCAAATTTCTTTGGAAACTTTAATAACCCATAACTCTTTCAAAAAAAGTTTAACTGCAACTTAATTTGGAAAGTAAATTTCTGGCATCTTAATATATATAAAACACTTTACCGAAGTCGATTTGAATCAATATTTTAGAAAATATGGCCAAAAAGGTGAAAAAATTAAAAAATTGGCATTTTAAAAAAAGCAAAATTCTTTGAAAACTTTAATAACCCATAACACTTTCAAAAAAGGTTCAACTGCAACTTAATTTGTAAAAGTACATTTCTGGCATCTGAATATATATAAATCACTTTACCGAAGTCGATTTGAATCAATATTTTAGAAAATATGGCCAAAAAGGTGAAAAAATCAAAAAAAATTGGCAAGTAAAATTCTTTGGAAACTTTAAAAACCCATAACTCTTTCAAAAAAGGTTCAACTGCAACTTAATTTGGAAAGTACATTTCTGTCATCTGAATATTTATAAATCACTTTACCGAAGTCGATTTGAATCAATATTTTAGAAAATATGTCCAAAAAGTGAAAAATTAAAGAAATTGGCGTTTTCAAAAAAGCAAAATTCTTTGGAAACTTTAATAACCCATAACTCTTTCAAAAAAGGTTCAACTGCAACTTAATTTTGAAAGTACATTTCTGGCATCTGAATATATATAAATCACTTTACCGAAGTCGATTTGAATCAATATTTTAGAAAATATGGCCAAAAAGGTGAAAAAATTAAAGAAATTGGCTTTTATTTTTAAAAAGCAAAATTCTTTGGAAACTTTAATAACCCATAACTCTTTCAAAAAAGGTTCAACTGCAACTTAATTTGGAAAGTACATTTCTGGCATCTGAATATATATAAATCACTTTACCGAAGTCGATTTGAATCAATATTTTAGAAAATATGGCCAAAAAAGTGAAAAATTAAAGAAATTGGCATTTTTAAAAAGCAAAATTCTTTGGAAACTTTAATAACCTATAACTCTTTCAAAAAGGTTCAACTGCAACTTTATTTGTAAAAGTACATTTCTGGCATCTGAATATATATAAATCACTTTACCGAAGTCGATTTGAATCAATATTTTAGAAAATATGGCCAAAAAAGTGAAAAAATTAAAGAAATTGGCGTTTTTAAAAAAGCAAAATTCTTTGGAAACTTTAATAACCCATAACTCTTTCAAAAAAGGTTCAACTGCAACTTAATTTGGAAAGTACATTTCTGGCATCTGAATATTTATAAATCACTTTACCGAAGTCGATTTGAATCAATATTTTAGAAAATATGGCCAAAAAGTGAAAAATTAAAGAAATTGGCATTTTTAAAAAAGCAAAATTCTTTGGAAACTTTAATAACCCATAACTCTTTCAAAAAAGGTTCAACTGCAACTTAATTTTAAAAGTACATTTCTGGCATCTCAATATATATAAATCACTTTACCGAAGTCGATTTGAATCAATATTTTAGAAAATATGTCCAAAAAGTGAAAAAATTAAAGAAATTGGCGTTTTTAAAAAAGCAAAATTCTTTGGAAATTTTAATAACCCATAACTCTTTCAAAAAAGGTTCAACTGCAACTTTATTTGTAAAAGTACATTTCTGGCATCTGCATATATATAAATCACTTTACCGAAGTCGATTTGAATCAATATTTTAAAAAATATGGCCAAAAAGGTGAAAAAATTAAATAAATTGGCAAGTAAAATTCTTCGGAAACTTTAAAAACCCATAACTCTTTTAAAAAAGGTTCAATTGCAACTTTATTTGTAAAAGTATATTTCTGGCATCTGAATATTTATAAATCACTTTACGGAAGTCGATGTGAATCAATATTTTAGAAAATATGGCCTAAAAGGTGAAAAATTTTAAAAAATTGGCGTTTTTAAAAAAGCAAAATTCTTTGGAAACTTTAATAACCCATAACTCTTTCAAAAAAGGTTCAACTGCAACTTTATTTATAAAAGTACATTTATGGCATCTGAATATATATAAATCACTTTACCGAAGTCGATTTGAATCAATATTTTAGAAAATATGTCCAAAAAAGTGAAAAAATTAAAGAAATTGGCATTTTTAAAAAAGCAAAATTCTTTGGAAACTTTAATAACCTATAACTCTTTCAAAAAAGTTTAACTGCAACTTTATTTGGAAAAGTACATTTCTGGCATCTAAATATATATAAATCACTTTACCGAAGTCGATTTGAATCAATATTTTAGAAAATATGGCCAAAAAGGTGAAAAAATTAAAGAAATTGGCATTTTTAAAAAAGCAAATTTCTTTGGAAACTTTAATAACCCATAACTCTTTCAAAAAAGGTTCAACTGCAACTTAATTTGGAAAGTACATTTCTGGCATCTGAATATATATAAATCACTTTACCGAAGTCGATTTGAATCAATATTTTAGAAAATATGGCCAAAAAGGTGAAAAAATTAAAAAATTGGCATTTTAAAAAAAGCAAAATTCTTTGAAAACTTTAATAACCCATAACACTTTCAAAAAAGGTTCAACTGCAACTTAATTTGTAAAAGTACATTTCTGGCATCTGAATATATATAAATCACTTTACCGAAGTCGATTTGAATCAATATTTTAGAAAATATGGCCAAAAAGGTGAAAAAATCAAAAAAAATTGGCAAGTAAAATTCTTTGGAAACTTTAAAAACCCATAACTCTTTCAAAAAAGGTTCAACTGCAACTTAATTTGGAAAGTACATTTCTGTCATCTGAATATTTATAAATCACTTTACCGAAGTCGATTTGAATCAATATTTTAGAAAATATGTCCAAAAAAGTGAAAAATTAAAGAAATTGGCGTTTTCAAAAAAGCAAAATTCTTTGGAAACTTTAATAACCCATAACTCTTTCAAAAAGGTTCAACTGCAACTTAATTTTGAAAAGTACATTTCTGGCATCTGAATATATATAAATCACTTTACCGAAGTCGATTTGAATCAATATTTTAGAAAATATGGCCAAAAAGGGTGAAAAATTAAAGAAATTGGCATTTTTAAAAAAGCAAAATTCTTTGGAAACTTTAATAACCTATAACTCTTTCAAAAAAGGTTCAACTGCAACTTAATTTGTAAAAGTACATTTCTGGCATCTGAATATATATAAATCACTTTACCGAAGTCGATTTGAATCAATATTTTAGAAAATATGGCCAAAAAAGTGAAAAAATTAAAAAATTGGCATTTTTAAAAAGCTAAATTCTTTGGAAACTTTAATAACCCATAACTCTTTCAAAAAGGTTCAACTGCAACTTTATTTGTAAAAGTACATTTCTCGCATCTGAATATTTATAAATCACTTTACCGAAGTCGATGTGAATCAATATTTTAGAAAATATGGCCCAAAAGGTGAAAAATTATAAAAAATTGGCGTTTTTAAAAAAGCAAAATTCTTTGGAAACTTTAATAACCCATAACTCTTTCAAAAAAGGTTCAACTGCAACTTAATTTGGAAAGTACATTTCTGGCATCTGAATATATATAAATCACTTTACCGAAGTCGATTTGAATCAATATTTTAGAAAATATGTCCAAAAAAGTGAAAAAATTAAAGAAATTGGCGTTTTTAAAAAAGCAAAATTCTTTGGAAACTTTAATAACCCATAACTCTTTCAAAAAAGGTTCAACTGCAACTTTATTTGTAAAAGTACATTTCTGGCATCTGAATATATATAAATCACTTTACCGAAGTCGATTTGAATCAATATTTTAGAAAATATGGCCAAAAAGTGAAAAAATTAAAGAAATTGGCATTTTTAAAAAGCAAATTTCTTTGGAAACTTTAATAACCTATAACTCTTTCAAAAAAGGTTCAACTGCAACTTAATTTGGAAAAGTACATTTCTGGCATCTGAATATATATAAAACACTTTACCGAAGTCGATTTGAATCAATATTTTAGAAAATATGGCCAAAAAGGTGAAAAAATTAAAAAAATTGGCATTTTAAAAAAGCAAAATTCTTTGAAAACTTTAATAACCCATAACTCTTTCAAAAAAGGTTCAACTGCAACTTAATTTGTAAAAGTACATTTCTGGCATCTGAATATATATAAATCACTTTACCGAAGTCGATTTGAATCAATATTTTAGAAAATATGGCCAAAAAGGTGAAAAAATCAAAAAAATTGGCAAAAAGCAAAATTCTTTGGGAACTTTAAAAACCCATAACTCTTTCAAAAAAGGTTCAACTGCAACTTAATTTGTAAAAGTACATTTCTGGCATCTGAATATATATAAATCACTTTACCGAAGTCGATTTGAATCAATATTTTAGAAAATATGGCCAAAAAAGTGAAAAAATTAAAGAAATTGGCATTTTCAAAAAAAGCAAAATTCTTTGGAACCTTTAATAACCTATAACTCTTTCAAAAAAGGTTCAACTGCAACTTAATTTGGAAAAGTACATTTCTGGCATCTGAATATATATAAATCACTTTACCGAAGTCGATTTGAATCAATATTTTAGAAAATATGGCCAAAAAGGTGAAAAATTAAAAAAATTGGCATTTTTAAAAAAGCTAAATTCTTTGGAAACTTTAATAACCCATAACTCTTTCAAAAAAGGTTCAACTGCAACTTTATTTGTAAAAGTACATTTCTGGCATCTGAATATATATAAATCACTTTACCGAAGTCGATTTGAATCAATATTTTAGAAAATATGGCCAAAAAGGTGAAAAATTATAAAAAATTGGCGTTTTTAAAAAAGCAAAATTCTTTGGAAACTTTAATAACCCATAACTCTTTCAAAAAAGGTTCAACTGCAACTTAATTTGAAAAGTACATTTCTGGCATCTGAATATATATAAATCACTTTACCGAAGTCGATTTGAATCAATATTTTAGAAAATATGTCCAAAAAAGTGAAAAAATTAAAGAAATTGGCATTTTTAAAAAAGCAAATTTCTTTGGAAACTTTAATAACCTATAACTCTTTCAAAAAAGTTTAACTGCAACTTAATTTGGAAAGTAAATTTCTGGCATCTTAATATATATAAATCACTTTACCGAAGTCGATTTGAATCAATATTTTAGAAAATATGGCCAAAAAGGTGAAAAATTAAAAAAATTGGCATTTTTAAAAAAGCCAAATTCTTTGGAAACTTTAATAACCTATAACTCTTTCAAAAAAGGTTCAATTGCAACTTTATTTGTAAAAGTACATTTCTGGCATCTGCATATATATAAATCACTTTACCGAAGTCGATTTGAATCAATATTTTAGAAAATATGGCCAAAAAGGTGAAAAAATTAAATAAATTGGCATAAAAGTAAAATTCTTCGGAAACTTTAAAAACCCATAACTCTTTTAAAAAAGGTTCAATTGCAACTTTATTTGTAAAAGTATATTTCTGGCATCTGAATATTTATAAATCACTTTACCGAAGTCGATGTGAATCAATATTTTAGAAAATATGGCCTAAAAGGTGAAAAATTTAAAAAAATTGGCGTTTTTAAAAAAGCAAAATTCTTTGGAAACTTTAATAACCCATAACTCTTTCAAAAAAGGTTCAACTGCAACTTAATTGGGAAAGTACATTTCTGGCATCTGAATATATATATATATCACTTTACCGAAGTCGATTTGAATCAATATTTTAGAAAATATGTCCAAAAAAGTGAAAAAATTAAAGAAATTGGCGTTTTTAAAAAAATAACGCAACTTAATTTGAAAAAGTACATTTCTGCATCTGAATATTATAAATCACTTTACCGAAGTCGATTTGAATCAATATTTTAGAAAATATGTCCAAAAAGTGAAAAAATTAAAGAAATTGGCGTTTTTAAAAAAGCAAAATTCTTTGGAAACTTTAATAACCCATAACTCTTTCAAAAAAGGTTCAACTGCAACTTTATTTGTAAAAGTACATTTCTGGCATCTGCATATATATAAATCACTTTACCGAAGTCGATTTGAATCAATATTTTAGAAAATATGGCCAAAAAGGTGAAAAAATTAAAAAAATTGGCATTTTTAAAAAAGCAAAATTCTTTGGAAACTTTAATAACCTATAACTCTTTCAAAAAAGGTTCAACTGCAACTTTATTTGTAAAAGTACATTTCTCGCATCTGAATATTTATAAATCACTATACCGAAGTCGATGTGAATCAATATTTTAGAAAATATGGCCCAAAAGGTGAAAAATTATAAAAAATTAGCGTTTTTAAAAAAGCAAAATTCTTTGGAAACTTTAATAACCCATAACTCTTTCAAAAAATGTTCAACTGCAACTTAATTTGAAAAGTACATTTCTGGCATCTGAATATATATATATATCACTTTACCGAAGTCGATTTGAATCAATATTTTAGAAAATATGTCCAAAAAAGTGAAAAAATTAAAGAAATTGGCGTTTTTAAAAAAGCAAAATTCTTTGGAAACTTTAATAACCTATAACTCTTTCAAAAAAGGTTCAACTGCAACTTAATTTGGAAAGTACATTTCTGTTATCTGAATATTTATAAATCACTTTACCGAAGTCGATTTGAATCAATATTTTAGAAAATATGTCCAAAAAAGTGAAAAATTAAAGAAATTGGCGTTTTTAAAAAGCAAAATTCTTTGGAAACTTTAATAACCCATAACTCTTTCAAAAAAGGTTCAACTGCAACTTAATTTTGAAAGTACATTTCTGGCATCTCAATATATATAAATCACTTTACCGAAGTCGATTTGAATCAATATTTTAGAAAATATGTCCAAAAAAGTGAAAAAATTAAAGAAATTGGCGTTTTTAAAAAAGCAAAATTCTTTGGAAATTTTAATAACCCATAACTCTTTCAAAAAGGTTCAACTGCAACTTTATTTGTAAAAGTACATTTCTGGCATCTGCATATATATAAATCACTTTACCGAAGTCGATTTGAATCAATATTTTAAAAAATATGGCCAAAAAGGTGAAAAAATTAAAAAAATTGGCATTTTAAAAAAGCAAAATTCTTTGGAAACTTTAATAACCCATAACTCTTTTAAAAAAGGTTCAATTGCAACTTTATTTGTAAAAGTATATTTCTGGCATCTGAATATTTATAAATCACTTTACGGAAGTCGATGTGAATCAATATTTTAGAAAATATGGCCTAAAAAGGTGAAAAATTTTAAAAAATTGGCGTTTTTAAAAAAACAAAATTCTTTGGAAACTTTAATAACCCATAACTCTTTCAAAAAAGGTTCAACTGCAACTTAATTGGGAAAGTACATTTCTGGCATCTGAATATATATATATAATCACTTTACCGAAGTCGATTTGAATCAATATTTTAGAAAATATGGCCAAAAAGGTGAAAAATTAAAAAAATTGGCATTTTTAAAAAAGCCAAATTCTTTGGAAATTTTAATAACCTATAACTCTTTCAAAAAAGGTTCAATTGCAACTTTATTTGTAAAAGTACATTTCTGGCATCTGAATATATATAAATCACTTTACCGAAGTCGATTTGAATCAATATTTTAGAAAATATGGCCAAAAAGGTGAAAAAATTAAAAAAATTGGCAAGTAAAATTCTTTGGAAACTTTAAAAACCCATAACTCTTTCAAAAAAAGGTTCAACTGCAACTATATTTGTAAAAGTATTTTTCTGGCATCTGAATATTTATAAATCACTTTACCGAAGTCGATGTGAATCAATATTTTAGAAAATATGGCCTAAAAGGTGAAAAAATTTTAAAAAATTGGCGTTTTTAAAAAAGCAAAATTCTTTGGAAACTTTAATAACCCATAACTCTTTCAAAAAAGGTTCAACTGCAACTTAATTGGGAAAGTACATTTCTGGCATCTGAATATATATATAATCACTTTACCGAAGTCGATTTGAATCAATATTTTAGAAAATATGGCCAAAAAGGTGAAAAAATTAAAAAAATTGGCATTTTAAAAAAAGCAAAATTCTTTGGAAACTTTAATAACCCATAACTCTTTCAAAAAAGGTTCAACTGCAACTTAATTTGGAAAGTACATTTCTGGCATCTGAATATTTATAAATCACTTTACCGAAGTCGATTTGAATCAATATTTTAGAAAATATGGCCTAAAAAGGTGAAAAATTAAAAAAATTGGCATTTTTAAAAAAGCAAAATTCTTTGGAAACTTTAATAACCCATAACTCTTTCAAAAAGGTTCAACTGCAACTTAATTTTGAAAGTACATTTCTGGCATCTCAATATATATAAATCACTTTACCGAAGTCGATTTGAATCAATATTTTAGAAAATATGGCCAAAAAAGTGAAAAAATTAAAGAAATTGGCGTTTTTAAAAAAGCAAAATTCTTTGGAAACTTTAATAACCCATAACTCTTTCAAAAAGGTTCAACTGCAACTTTATTTGTAAAAGTACATTTCTGGCATCTGAATATATATAAATCACTTTACCGAAGTCGATTTGAATCAATATTTTAGAAAATATGGCCAAAAAGGTGAAAAAATTAAATAAATTGGCATTTTTAAAAAGTAAAATTCTTTGGAAACTTTAATAACCCATAACTCTTTCAAAAAAGGTTCAACTGCAACTTTATTTGTAAAAGTACATTTCTGGCATCTGAATATATATAAATCACTTTACGGAAGTCGATTTGAATCAATATTTTAGAAAATATGGCCTAAAAGGTGAAAAAATTTTAAAAAATTGGCGTTTTTAAAAAAACAAAATTCTTTGGAAACTTTAATAACCCATAACTCTTTCAAAAAAGGTTTAACTGCAACTTAATTGGGAAAGTACATTTCTGGCATCTGAATATATATATATATCACTTTACCGAAGTCGATTTGAATCAATATTTTAGAAAATATGGCCAAAAAAGTGAAAAAATTAAAGAAATTGGCATTTTTAAAAAAGCAAAATTCTTTGGAAACTTTAATAACCCATAACTCTTTCAAAAAGGTTCAACTGCAACTTTATTTATAAAAGTACATTTCTGGCATCTGAATATATATAAATCACTTTACCGAAGTCGATTTGAATCAATATTTTAGAAAATATGGCCAAAAAAGTGAAAAAATTAAAGAAATTGGCATTTTTAAAAAAGCAAATTTCTTTGGAAACTTTAATAACCCATAACTCTTTCAAAAAAGTTCAACTGCAACTTAATTTGTAAAAGTACATTTCTGGCATCTGAATATATATAAATTTATTTTATTTTTTTTTTTTTTTTTTTATTTTTTAGAAAAAAAAAAAAAAAAAAAAAAAAAAAAAAAAATTGGCAAGTAAAATTCTTTGGAAACTTTAAAAACTGTAACGGACGGAGTTTCGTAAAGAGCAAACAATGCTTGATCGACTTTTTGACAAAATTGTCGGGTGTACGATCAAGTGCACTGCTTGCAGTAGAAGAGTATTGAGTGCAGTTCCATAAGCTTAAAAGAGAGCGGTACTCACCGCAAAACTTTGAGCTTATCTTAGATTAAAGCTTGCGCTCATCTTCAATGCTCTCTCTACAATGACACTTGGCCTTTAATCGCACCCAATGCCAAGCATATCCGGCAAAATAGGGTATATAAAGGCTGCGCCGACTGATATCGGCCTCTTTCAGTCTAATTAATTTCGGTTGCGTACAGACGTATACGCGAGTCATAAATTTTTTTGACTAACACGTTTTCCTGCCAAGTGGCATGGGTCAACGTGTCCCGAGGAGTCCGCCGCCATCGCGCTCGTAGAGCATCTGCTCCAGCCGCCTCCGATAATCTACAGAAGTCACCGCCGCCCGTGAAGCACCTGCTCCAGCGCCGCAGCCGCCAGTGGACAGAACCTCCACGTGGCCGACACCGCCGCCAGTGAAGCACCTGCTCCAGCGCCGCATCCGCCAGTGGACAGAACCTCCACGTGGCCGACACCGCGCCCGGAAGCACCTGCTCCAGCGCCCATCCGCCAGTGGACAGAACCACGACACGCCCCAGTGAAGCACCGCTCCAGCGCCAGCCGCCAGTGGACAGAACTCCACGTGGACGACACCGCCGCAAGTGAAGCACCTGCTCCAGCGCCGCAGCCGCCAGTGGACAGAACTTCCACGTGGCCGACACCGCCGCCAGTGAAGCACCTGCTCCAGCGCCGCAGCCGCCAGTGGACAGAACCTCCACGTGGCCGACACCGCCGCCAGTGAAGCACCTGCTCCAGCGCCGCAGCCGCCAGTGGACAGAACCTCCACGTGGCCGACACCGCGACAGAGAAGTATCTGCTCCAGCTTTCGCCGCCGCTCGTAGTTAATCTACATCCGCGTCAGCGCAGCATCAGCTTCAGCGCCGTCGCCGACAGTGAAGTGTCCGAGTCACCTTCAGTCGCCGCCGCCAGTGAAGCTCCGCACCAGCGCCGCCACGCTAGTTTGTTAAATAAGTTAAATAAGTAAAATTAATTTTCATAGTTACTATATATAACTATACAATTCTATAAAGCAATTAGAGTAAGGGAGTGTGTGCACAGTGGCTTAAAGTTATGTTGTGATCCCAAGTGAAAACATTAGAGTGCGGATTTTTTCTTCATTTGGTTTCTGTTTTTTATAATTTTTTTTCTGTTCTGCAATTTTAATTTTTGAAAAAAAAAAAAATTTTATTTATGTATATATGTATATGTATGGATATATATATCTATACATGTATATATATATATATATATATATATATATAAATTTCTAAATAATTATAGTGGATACCGTACCTAATATATGTATATACATATATATATGTACCTACTAGATATATGTATATACATATAAAAGTGAATAGTGACATTAAATAGCGTTATACATACATACATACCTACATGCATATATATACTGAGGGTACACGCCTTCAGCAGTGAGTGATTAGTGCGACTGTGACAGTAATGATAAAAGTCACCAACATCATCATTCCCCGCCCTGGATAAAGATCTTTCTCCTGGATTCGGGGTAAGTCAATTTTTAAATTCTCTCTTTATTCATTCTTGAAGTGTGTGTGCCATTCAAGTTGTAAATTAAATTTTTTTTTCAAAAATTTTTTTTATTATTCACTGGAACGAGGTGACGATTAGACGTGCGGGGAGTTCCATGCATAGTTACTAGCATAGTGCACAGCACTATGCTGATAGCCAGTAACACCTGCATGGTTACTTGGCCGACTCGATCGTTCCCTCGTTCCCTTGGTGTAACTGATAATGTCAATAGTAATTTTTTTTAAACGCGAATCAACAGAATCAAAATAAAGAAATCGCTAACCCTTGCAAATCACATACATACAGATATACATAACTGAAGCCACCGTGATTAACATCACATGTCAGCTGTGCACAGCTTCGTGCATAAACTTAAAAAAAAAAAAAAAAAAAAAAAATTTTTTTGATTATTCTGCTGATTACTACTTTTGAGATATATTATGAAGATACATATAAGCATATAAATACATGTAAATATAATTAATTAATCATAATCCGATTTGAGGAAAACTATTTGTTTTGATATGGAATAGAAAATAAAAAAAAAAAAAAAAATAATGAAATTTGAACTAAATGTAAAATCTTTAAGTCTCATAGTTAATACCAATATTCTTGCTACTATGAAGGGTTAAGTTATAACTTAGGGACATGATTGCGTAAGACAAGGAAATATAATTTCTTCTAGGGGATCTTGACGAACACCATCCAAGATCTTAGGTTGGGTTGGGTATTGAAGGCGAAGGTCCACTTCCATCCAGACCACGCCCCGCTTGTTATCATACGACCCTTTCTCTTCAGCTGTACGTGCACTATTTCGTTGGCTGTGTCGCTTAGTTTTTTTTAGACGTAGCAACATTCTAAAGCTCATTTTTAGAGGGATCCTAAATTTAAAATTTGTGTAGCAGGGAGTCAATCGGGTAGCCAACCCACGCCCACACCGAAAGAGCTACGGTACCAGAGGGTCCCGCCCGGCTGCTTCTGATTGACCCGCCAGGAGAGTTGGGCAGATGTCCTTCTCTCCTATTAGGTATTCTATTTTGCCCAACGTGGAACATGCAAGCCAACCTGGAGCATTAAGGCTCACGCTTGTTACAATAATTTTTGGCTCCCAATCTGGGGCCAACAAGGCATACCAAGACATACCCCGCTTGTTACAAGAATTTTTGGCGCCCAACGTGGGGCTATAAGGTTACACAACGCGTAGCCGCAGGACGGCAAAACGGATCGAAAATTAATTTTTGTGTATTGTTGGATAGTTTAGCCCACATAGAGAGGGTAATCCTAAAAATCACATTTCGGATTCGCCATCCTGTAGTCTCACCTCTCAGGGTGTCTGCAAGCTTATGTGGCTGGGAATTGTAAAGGCCTGGAACCATAGGAGGAACTATGCGCCGGTCTTCTACAAACAGGTGAAGGCAGACATTGAAGTTAGTGTTCTCCTTTCGTCTGTCCCCACCACATACTCTTGTCGTCACCTATGCTCGTTTGCTTTCGTAGTAGATCAATTATGGAAGTTCTCCGCTGAGGATTCTGACTGAGGGAGAGTGCCTCCTCTGGAATCTTGTGTATCTGTAGATTGCGGATATCCTGCCGAGGAGCAACATTTTCTGTTCGGGAAAGGATTCATCCGCGGTGAATCAACGTGACTGTCGAACTACAATTCCTGTTCAAGGATCTGTAATTAGGAGGAGCACAGGAAGGGATCTACCCGCAACTCAGGAATAGACGGTGGAATAAAGTAGTTTCGCGACTACCGAGTTGTTGGGGAGAAACCAAATTGTCTCTTACTACCGCAGTATAATAGTTATAATAGCCCAGTTAATTAGTATGGTATGCAAGCGGAAATTAGTATTTCCTTGACACTCAATCATGTCCCTTATATATATATATATATTTATATATTTAAAAATAAAATAAACGAAAATAAAATTCAAAAATAAAACCAATTTAAAACTTAGTAAAAATATTTTTATTTAATCAGTTATCGAGTCAGTATTAAGTATCGAAGAAATTTGTTAAATAAACGTTTTGTATCCAAAATGCCGATTCAAAGAAGTCCTCAACAGTTTAGCGAGAGTGCTAGGGGAGCAGAAGGCGAGGTAAACAAGTGTCTTTTGTGTGAGGAGATCATAACGAATGTACAACATTGTTTTTTGACACCTTGTGGGCATGTTTTTCACCAAGAATGCTTAGAGCACCGACTGAGGACTATAAAAGGTTGTCCAACTTGTGGAATAGATTTGGAGATAGAGTACCTTAAGAGGGTTGTGGGAAATTGCTCACCGAGAGCACAGCATAAGATTCAAGAGAGAGTAGTTCCTGCTACCTCACAAATGGTTACAAGAGGAGTAGCTCGTAAACTCTTAGTAGACCCAGTAGAGGAAGTAGCTGCGCAACCACGGGAGCCCAGCAATAGTACCAACCCATCCGATCCAGTGTCACGTCGACGAAGAAAAGGTAGACCTCGGGGGACGGATAGAGCTGCAAACGGTGCAGTTGATTACACCGCCATCCAGGGGATGATTGAACAGACAATGTCAAGATTGATGTCCAATATGCAGTTGCATCCCTCCGAGCGTTCTGCGATTAACAGCGGCAGGCTAGAACCGAGCTGCCATGGCATTTCATCGGGAACGCGTCCGTTAGGTTTCGTACCAAGTCGGGCAGCCGATATCATGCAAAAATGGAATTTGCAGTTTGATGGTTCAGAGGCGGGTTTAACCGTAGATGAGTTTCTGTACCGTGCCAAAGTATTGACAGACGAGACGTTGGACAGTGATTTTACTGCCACCTGCAAGCACTTGCACATTCTATTTAGTGGGAAAGCGAGAGACTGGTACTGGAGGTATCATAAGCAGGTTCCTCAAATAGTCTGGGCTGAGTTTGGCAAGGCTTTAAAATCTCAATATGGTGATTATCGATCAGTTTTCCGATGCAAGGAGCAAGTTCGCTCGCGCAAACAGAAAAGCGGAGAGTCGTTCGCGATGTTCTATGACGCTGTCGCTGCATTATTGGATAAATTTTCGATAATTATGCCAGAAGAGGAGTTGTTAGAAATTCTGCATCACAATCTTTTACCCGAAACGAGGCAACAGTTGATATATCAGCCGGTACACACCATAAGTCATCTCAGACGATTGGTTCAAATGCAAGAAGCTTTGAAAATAGATTTGCGTGTGCGTAGCGAGGTAGTTGGAGGATCGCGAGGTACTTTCACACGACAGGTGTGTGAGGTAAGCGAGACCTCCGCCGCTCAAAATGAGGTAGAAGTTGTATCTCAAGTCGAAGTGGCAGCGGTGAGACCCTGTGCTAATGCCAAATGCTGGAATTGCCAGAGAGAAGGTCATATGTGGGAGAATTGCTTGGCCGAACGAAACGTTTTTTGCTACGGATGCGGCGCTCCCAATATCTACAAGCCGCAATGCCCAACTTGTATTGGTAGGAAGTCGGAAAACCGGAAGAGGGGAGCAGTCAGCACCAACAGGCTGCCCCTATCCCAATAGATCTGTTTAGAAGCAATTCGACGATTGAGTCGAATTTTGAAAAGGACGATGTTGCCCAACTTCGCGCCTATAGCCGGTCACTTCCATATGAAGAGCGACTGACTCATTATCATCAGGTGCGCGAGCGCATATTTTCTGATAGCAATAAGTCCAGGTCTAGAAATGCCATTCGCATTAAAAAATATTATGCACAAGCCCGAACCTTTCAAAAAGCATTGATTTCTTCTGTTTTTAGTTGCACCACCGACATGCGTCCCTATGCCCGCGTCTCTTTTAACGAATATCAAGAGTTAGGGTTATTGGATACTGGAGCAAATGTCAGTTGTGTCGGTGCATCTTTGGCGTCGGAAATTCGAGGCAGGGATCTCCCTTGCAAGTCTATTTGTTCGTCGGTTAGGACAGCAGATGGCAAAGCACATGAGGTTATTGGAGTTTGGCCTGTTGTAATGTGTTATCAAGGACAACGGAAACAAATCTGGTTGTACATCATTCCATCGCTCAATCAGAGATTGATTTTGGGGGTTGACTTTTGGAAAATTTTCGCTCTTGCACCAAACATTATAAATGCCATCGCCCCACCCACAGAAACCTCGAGTGAGGAGAGCTCTGGTGATTTTTACAGTTTATCGGATTTAGAAAAACAACAGTTAGCTGTCGTAAAACAATTATTTCCCAACTGTGACCAGAGTCTAGGAAGGACTAGCCTTCTTAAACACCATATTGAGGTTGGTGAGGCCAAGCCAGTGAAGCAACGGTTCTATCCCGTAAGTCCAGCAGTAGAAAAATTGCTATTTGCAGAGATAGACCGAATGTTGGAACTCGATGTCATTGAGCCTTCGTCTAGCGCCTGGAGTTCCCCAATGAGGTTAGTGATCAAACCTAACAAGGTACGTTTATGTCTTGACGCGAGGAGACTGAATGACGTAACTAAAAAGACGCTTACCCATTGCCTAGTATTGATGGAATTTTTGCACGGCTCCCTAAGGCAAATTTAATCAGCAAATTAGACCTTAAGGATGCATACTGGCAGATTGAGTTAGACGAAGAATCCAAGCCGTTGACAGCTTTCACTGTTCCCGGGAGGCCGTTGTACCAATTCAAGGTCATGCCCTTTGGTCTGTGCAATGCTCCCTCGACTATGTGTCGGCTGGTGGATACTATTATCCCACCCGATCTTCGACATTGTGTCTTCGGTTATCTTGACGATCTTTGCATTGTTTCCGAAGACTTTGACTCACATTTAGCAGTACTCGTCCGTCTAGCAACCGAATTTCGAAAGGCTCGATTAACTCTCAACATCGCAAAGAGTCATTTTTGTGTCACTAAAGTTAATTACCTTGGCTATATAATTGGCAGTGGTGGAATCTGCACTGATCCTGACAAAATCGATTGTATACGGAAGTGGCCGCCACCGAAAAACATCAGGCAGGTTCGAGGATTTTTAGGCGTCTGTGGCTGGTACCGAAGATTCATACAGAACTTTGCGGAGCGCACGTTTCCTATTACGGAAACACTGAGTTCCAAAAAGAAGTTCTTATGGACTCCAACGGCTCAAACGGCAATGGACGAACTAAAAATTCTTCTGACTTCGGCTCCAGTTTTGCAAAACCCAGATTTTGAAAAAAAATTTTTCCTCCATTGTGATGCTAGTGACTTCGGAATTGGGGCAGTATTAGTTCAATTATCCGAGGAAGAGGCGGAACAGCCTATAGCATACATGTCCAAAAAATTGAGTAGAGCACAAAGGAACTATAGTGTAACGGAACGGGAATGTCTCGCTGTCATACTTGCTATCGAGAAATTTCGTTGCTATCTCGAGCTACAAGAGTTTGAAGTAGTAACGGATCACTCGAGTTTGATATGGCTAATGCGCCAGCAGAACGTGTCGGGAAGATTAGCTAGATGGGTCTTCCGTTTACAGCAGTTCAAATTCACTGTATCGCATCGGAAGGGAAAGGAACACATTGTTCCAGATGCTTTATCGCGACTGAATGAGGGAGAAATAGACGAGATTATTTTAGGACCATTGGTAGACTTGACATCCAAAGAATTTGAAGAAGAAGAATACCAAACCCTTGTACGGAAGTTTCAGGAGAATCCTTCCAAGTTCCCTGATATCCAAGTGAAGCCGCCCTTTATATATATCCGTACCGAGTATGCCACCGGAGATAAGGCTCAGGAAACGAAGTCGTGGAAGCTTTGGGTTCCAACGCAACTACGCCATGCGGTCTTGTCACAGGCTCATGAGTCTGTCACCTCAGCTCACGGGGGGCATTCATAAGACTCTGGAAAGGATCCGACTCCATCTATTTTGGCCTGGTCTAGTGTCCGATGTTAAGAATTTTGTGCGGAAGTGTGAGCTTTGTAAAACTTCGAAAGCTCCTAATTATATTATGAGACCTCTAATGGGAGTATATCAGGCCACTGGTCGGCCATTTCAAAAACTGTATATTGATTTATTAGGACCCTATCCAAGGAGTAAGTCCGGAAATATTGGATTATTGATTGTACTAGATCATTACAGCAAATATCATTGGCTGCATCCTCTGAAGAAGTTCACCTCTGAGGCCATTCGCAGCTTTCTCCTACACACTATCTTTCATGGTTTTGGAGTGCCGGAGATAGTTGTGAGTGACAATGGCTCGCAGTTCAAGGCGAACGACTTCAATGCTTGGTTGACTGAAATGGGCATTAAACATGTATATACAGCACTGTATTCCCCACAAAGCAACGCAGCCGAGAGAGTCAATAGATCACTGCTGGCCGCTGTACGTACCTTTTGCAATCCGATCAAACCGAATGGGACAGGCACTTGACAGCTATTTCTTGTTCTCTACGCTCATCTGTGCATCAATCGCTAGGAGTGTCCCCCTTCAGGCTCTTGTTTGGTATAGATATGATAACTCATGGAGCAGACTATCAATTATTAAAGGAGTTAAGTCTGTTAGAGGAACCCGGAATTCCGTTGAAAAGAGAAGACGCGTTAGCATTGATGAGGGGAGAAGCACAAAAGCGAATACGCTTAGCATACGATCGTAATGCCAACCGGTATAACCTTCGTGCCAAACCAGTGTCTTTTCGGGAAGGTCAGGAGGTGTTTCGTCGTAATTTTGTTCAGAGCAAGTTCTCACAAAATTTTAACGCCAAACTGGCTCCACAATTTGTCAAATGTAGAGTTCGTCGTAAATTAGGAAATTGTTATTATTGCCTAGAAGACTTGCAGGGACGAGAGGTAGGCACTTTCCACGCCAAGGACATTAAAGCCTGATTCCCGCTAATTGTTCCTACTCAAGGGTGTAAAATTATCGGGTGTTGTAACGGACGGAGTTTCGTAAAGAGCAAACAATGCTTGATCGACTTTTTGACAAAATTGTCGGGTGTACGATCAAGTGCACTGCTTGCAGTAGAAGAGTATTGAGTGCAGTTCCATAAGCTTAAAAGAGAGCGGTACTCACCGCAAAACTTTGAGCTTATCTTAGATTAAAGCTTGCGCTCATCTTCAATGCTCTCTCTACAATGACACTTGGCCTTTAATCGCACCCAATGCCAAGCATATCCGGCAAAATAGGGTATATAAAGGCTGCGCCGACTGATATCGGCCTCTTTCAGTCTAATTAATTTCGGTTGCGTACAGACGTATTCGCGAGTCATAAATTTTTTTTTTGACTAACACGTTTTCCTGCCAAGTGGCATGGGTCAACGTGTCCCGAGGAGTCCGCCGCCATCGCGCTCGTAGAGCATCTGCTCCAGCCGCCTCCGTATAATCTACAGAAGTCACCGCCGCCCGTGAAGCACCTGCTCCAGCGCCGCATCCGCCAGTGGACAGAACCTCCACGTGGCCGACACCGCCGCCCGTGAAGCACCTGCTCCAGCGCCGCATCCGCCAGTGGACAGAACCTCCACGTGGCCGACACCGCCGCCCGTGAAGCACCTGCTCCAGCGCCGCATCCGCCAGTGGACAGAACCTCCACGTGGCCGACACCGCCGCCAGTGAAGCACCTGCTCCAGCGCCGCAGCCGCCAGTGGACAGAACTTCCACGTGGACGACACCGCCGCAAGTGAAGCACCTGCTCCAGCGCCGCAGCCGCCAGTGGACAGAACTTCCACGTGGCCGACACCGCCGCCAGTGAAGCACCTGCTCCAGCGCCGCAGCCGCCAGTGGACAGAACCTCCACGTGGCCGACACCGCCGCCAGTGAAGCACCTGCTCCAGCGCCGCAGCCGCCAGTGGACAGAACCTCCACGTGGCCGACACCGCGACAGAGAAGTATCTGCTCCAGCTTTCGCCGCCGCTCGTAGTTAATCTACATCCGCGTCAGCGCAGCATCAGCTTCAGCGCCGTCGCCGACAGTGAAGTGTCCGAGTCACCTTCAGTCGCCGCCGCCAGTGAAGCTCCGCACCAGCGCCGCCACGCTAGTTTGTTAAATAAGTTAAATAAGTAAAATTAATTTTCATAGTTACTATATATAACTATACAATTCTATAAAGCAATTAGAGTAAGGGAGTGTGTGCACAGTGGCTTAAAGTTATGTTGTGATCCCAAGTGAAAACATTAGAGTGCGGATTTTTTCTTCATTTGGTTTCTGTTTTTTATAATTTTTTTTCTGTTCTGCAATTTTAATTTTTGAAAAAAAAAAAAAATTTTATTTATGTATATATGTATATGTATGGATATATATATCTATACATGTATATATATATATATATATATATATATATATATAAATTTCTAAATAATTATAGTGGATACCGTACCTAATATATGTATATACATATATATATGTACCTACTAGATATATGTATATACATATAAAAGTGAATAGTGACATTAAATAGCGTTATACATACATACATACCTACATGCATATATATACTGAGGGTACACGCCTTCAGCAGTGAGTGATTAGTGCGACTGTGACAGTAATGATAAAAGTCACCAACATCATCATTCCCCGCCCTGGATAAAGATCTTTCTCCTGGATTCGGGGTAAGTCAATTTTTAAATTCTCTCTTTATTCATTCTTGAAGTGTGTGTGCCATTCAAGTTGTAAATTAAATTTTTTTTCAAAAATTTTTTTTATTATTCACTGGAACGAGGTGACGATTAGACGTGCGGGGAGTTCCATGCATAGTTACTAGCATAGTGCACAGCACTATGCGGATAGCCAGTAACACCTGCATGGTTACTTGGCCGACTCGATCGTTCCCTCGTTCCCTTGGTGTAACTGATAATGTCAATAGTAATTTTTTTTAAACGCGAATCAACAGAATCAAAATAAAGAAATCGCTAACCCTTGCAAATCACATACATACAGATATACATAACTGAAGCCACCGTGATTAACATCACATGTCAGCTGTGCACAGCTTCGTGCATAAACTTAAAAAAAAAAAAAAAAAAAAAAAAAAATTTTTTTGATTATTCTGCTGATTACTACTTTTGAGATATATTATGAAGATACATATAAGCATATAAATACATGTAAATATAATTAATTAATCATAATCCGATTTGAGGAAAACTATTTGTTTTGATATGGAATAGAAAATAAAAAAAAAAAAAAAAATGAAATTTGAACTAAATGTAAAATCTTTAAGTCTCATAGTTAATACCAATATTCTTGCTACTATGAAGGGTTAAGTTATAACTTAGGGACATGATTGCGTAAGACAAGGAAATATAATTTCTTCTAGGGGATCTTGACGAACACCATCCAAGATCTTAGGTTGGGTTGGGTATTGAAGGCGAAGGTCCACTTCCATCCAGACCACGCCCCGCTTGTTATCATACGACCCTTTCTCTTCAGCTGTACGTGCACTATTTCGTTGGCTGTGTCGCTTAGTTTTTTTAGACGTAGCAACATTCTAAAGCTCATTTTTAGAGGGATCCTAAATTTAAAATTTGTGTAGCAGGGAGTCAATCGGGTAGCCAACCCACGCCCACACCGAAAGAGCTACGGTACCAGAGGGTCCCGCCCGGCTGCTTCTGATTGACCCGCCAGGAGAGTTGGGCAGATGTCCTTCTCTCCTATTAGGTATTCTATTTTGCCCAACGTGGAACATGCAAGCCAACCTGGAGCATTAAGGCTCACGCTTGTTACAATAATTTTTGGCTCCCAATCTGGGGCCAACAAGGTCGATTTGAATCAATAAATTTTTAAAATTTTTTATTTATTATATACCTTTCAAAAAAGGTTCAACTGCAACTTAATTTGAAGAGTAAATTTCTGGGATCTTAATATATATAAATCACTTTACCGAAGTCGATTTGAATCAATATTTTAGAAAATATGGCCAAAAAGGTGAAAAAATTAAAAAATTTGCATTTTTAAAAAAGCAAAATTCTTTGAAAACTTTAATAACCTATAACACTTTCAAAAAAGGTTCAACTGCAACTTAATTTGTAAAAGTACATTTCTGGCATCTGAATATATATAAATCACTTTACCGAAGTCGATTTGAATCAATATTTTAGAAAATATGGCCAAAAAGGTGAAAAAATCAAAAAAAATTGGCAAGTAAAATTCTTTGGAAAATTTAAAAACCCATAACTCTTTTAAAAAAGGTTCAACTGCAACTTAATTTTGAAAGTACATTTCTGGCATCTGAATATATATAAATCACTTTACCGAAGTCGATTTGAATCAATATTTTAGAAAATATGTCCAAAAAAGTAAAAAAATTAAAGAAATTGGCGTTTTTAATAAAGCAAAATTCTTTGGAAACTTTAATAACCCATAACTCTTTCAAATAAGGTTCAGTTGCAACTTAATTTGGAAAGTACATTTCTGGCATCTGAATATATATAAATCACTTTACCGAAGTCGATTTGAATCAATATTTTAGAAAATATGGCCAAAAAGGTGAAAAAATTAAAAAAAAATTGGCAAGTAAAATTCTTTGGAAACTTTAAAAACCCATAACACTTTCAAAAAAGGTTCAACTGCAACTTAATTTGTAAAAGTACATTTCTCGCATCTGAATATTTATAAATCACTTTACCGAAGTCGATGTGAATCAATATTTTAGAAAATATGGCCCAAAAGGTGAAAAATTATAAAAAATTGGCGTTTTTAAAAAAGCAAAATTCTTTGGAAACTTTAAAAACCCATAACTCTTTCAAAAAAGGTTCAACTGCAACTTAATTTGTAAAAGTACATTTCTCGCATCTGAATATATAGAAATCACTTTACCGAAGTCGGTTTGAATCAATATTTTAGAAAATGTGTCCAAAAAAGTGAAAAAATTAAAGAAATTGGCAAGTAAAATTCTTTGGAAACTTTAAAAACCCATAACTCTTTTAAAAAAGGTTCAATTGCAACTTTATTTGTAAAAGTATTTTTCTGGCATCTGAATATTTATAAATCACTTTACCGAAGTCGATGTGAATCAATATTTTAGAAATATGGCCTAAAAGGTGAAAAATTTTAAAAAATTGGCGTTTTTAAAAAAGCAAAATTCTTTGGAAACTTTAATAACCCATAACTCTTTCAAAAAAGGTTCAACTGCAACTTAATTGGGAAAGTACATTTCTGGCATCTGAATATATATATATATCACTTTACCGAAGTCGATTTGAATCAATATTTTAGAAAATATGGCCAAAAAGGTGAAAAAATTAAAGAAATTGGCTTTTTAAAAAAGCAAATTTCTTTGGAAACTTTAATAACCTATAACTCTTTCAAAAAAGGTTCAACTGCAACTTAATTTGGAAAGTACATTTCTGTTATCTGAATATTTATAAATCACTTTACCGAAGTCGATTTGAATCAATATTTTAGAAAATATGTCCAAAAAAGTGAAAAATTAAAGAAATTGGCGTTTTTAAAAAAGCAAAATTCTTTGGAAACTTTAATAACCCATAACTCTTTCAAAAAAGGTTCAACTGCAACTTAATTTTGAAAGTACATTTCTGGCATCTCAGTATATATAAATCACTTTACCGAAGTCGATTTGAATCAATATTTTAGAAAATATGGCCAAAAAAGTGAAAAAATTAAAGAAATTGGCGTTTTTAAAAAAGCAAAATTCTTTGGAAATTTTAATAACCCATAACTCTTTCAAAAAATGTTCAACTGCAACTTTATTTGTAAAAGTACATTTCTGGCATCTGCATATATATAAATCACTTTACCGAAGTCGATTTGAATCAATATTTTAGAAAATATGGCCAAAAAGGTGAAAAAATTAAAAAAATTGGCAAGTAAAATTCTTTGGAAACTTTAAAAACCCATAACTCTTTTAAAAAAGGTTCAATTGCAACTTTATTTGTAAAAGTATATTTCTGGCATCTGAATATTTATAAATCACTTTACGGAAGTCGATGTGAATCAATATTTTAGAAAATATGGCCTAAAAGGTGAAAAATTTTAAAAAATTGTCGTTTTTAAAAAAGCAAAATTCTTTGGAAACTTTAATAACCCATAACTCTTTCAAAACAGGTTCAACTGCAACTTAATTTGGAAAGTACATTTCTGTTATCTGAATATTTATAAATCACTTTACCGAAGTCGATTTGAATCAATATTTTAGAAAATATGGCCAAAAAGGTGAAAAAATTAAAGAAATTGGCGTTTTTAAAAAAGCAAAATTCTTTGGAAACTTTAATAACCCATAACTCTTTCAAAAAAGGTTCAACTGCAACTTAATTTGTAAAAGTACATTTCTGGCATCTCAGTATATATAAATCACTTTACCGAAGTCGATTTGAATCAATATTTTAGAAAATATGGCCAAAAAAGTAAAAAAATTAAAGAAATTGGCGTTTTTAAAAAAGCAAAATTCTTTGGAAATTTTAATAACCCATAACTCTTTCAAAAAATGTTCAGCTGCAACTTTAATTGTAAAAGTACATTTCTGGCATCTGCATATATATAAATCACTTTACCGAAGTCGATTTGAATCAATATTTTAGAAAATATGGCCAAAAAGGTGAAAAAATTAAAAAAATTGGCAAGTAAAAATTCTTTGGAAACTTTAAAAACCCATAACTCTTTCAAAAAGGTTCAATTGCAACTTTAATTGGAAAAGTATATTTCTGGCATCTGAATATATATAAATCACTTTACCGAAGTCGATTTGAATCAATATTTTAGAAAATATGGCCAAAAAGGTGAAAAATTTTAAAAAATTGTCGTTTTTAAAAAAGCAAAATTCTTTGGAAACTTTAATAACCCATAACTCTTTCAAAAAATGTTCAACTGCAACTTTATTTGTAAAAGTACATTTCTGGCATCTGCATATATATAAATCACTTTACCGAAGTCGATTTGAATCAATATTTTAGAAAATATGTCAAAAAAGTGAAAAAATTAAAGAAATTGGCGTTTTTAAAAAGCAAAATTCTTTGGAAACTTTAATAACCTATAACTCTTTCAAAAAAGGTTCAACTGCAACTTAATTTGCAAAGTACATTTCTGTTATCTGAATATTTATAAATCACTTTACCGAAGTCGATTTGAATCAATATTTTAGAAAATATGTCCAAAAAGGTGAAAAATTAAAGAAATTGGCGTTTTAAAAAAGCAAAATTCTTTGGAAACTTTAATAACCCATAACTCTTTCAAAAAGGTTCAACTGCAACTTAATTTTGAAAGTATATTTCTGGCATCTCAATATATATAAATCACTTTACCGAAGTCGATTTGAATCAATATTTTAGAAAATGTGTCCAAAAAAGTGAAAAAATTAAAGAAATTGGCGTTTTCAAAAAAGCAAAATTCTTTGGAAATATTAATAACCCATAACTCTTTCAAAAAAGGTTCAACTGCAACTTAATTTTGAAAGTACATTTTCTGGCATCTGAATATATATAAATCACTTTACCGAAGTCGATTTGAATCAATATTTTAGAAAATATGGCCAAAAAGGTGAAAAAATTAAAAAATTGGCATTTTTAAAAAAGCAAAATTCTTTGGAAACTTTAATAACCTATAACTCTTTCAAAAAAGGTTCAACTGCAACTTAATTTGTAAAAGTACATTTCTGGCATCTGAATATATATAAATCACTTTACCGAAGTCGATATGAATCAATATTTTAGAAAATATGGCCAAAAAGGTGAAAAAATCAAAAAAAATTGGCAAGTAAAATTCTTTGGAAAATTTAAAAACCCATAACTCTTTCAAAAAAGGTTCAACTGCAACTTAATTTGTAAAGTACATTTCTGTCATCCGAATATTTATAAATCACTTTACCGAAGTCGATTTGAATCAATATTTTAGAAAATATGTCCAAAAAAGTGAAAAAATTAAAGAAATTGGCGTTTTTAAAAAAGCAAAATTTTTTGGAAACTTTAATAACCCATAAGTCTTTCAAATAAGGTTCAATTGCAACTTAATTTGGAAAGTACATTTCTGGCATCTGAATATATAGAAATCACTTTAGCGAAGTCGATTTGATTCAATATTTTAGAAAATATGGCCAAAAAAGTGAAAAAATTAAAGAAATTGGCATTTTTAAAAAAGCAAAATTCTTTGGAAACTTTAATAACCTATAACTCTTTCAAAAAAGGTTCAACTGCAACTTAATTTGTAAAAGTACATTTCTGGCATCTGAATATATATAAATCACTTTACCGAAGTCGATTTGAATCAATATTTTAGAAAATATGGCCAAAAAGGTGAAAAAATTAAAAAAAATTGGCAAGTAAAATTCTTTGGAAACTTTAAAAACCCATAACTCTTTTAAAAAAGGTTCAATTGCAACTTTAATTGTAAAAGTATATTTCTGGCATCTGAATATTTATAAATCACTTTACGGAAGTCGATGTGAATCAATATTTTAGAAAATATGGCCTAAAAGGTGAAAAATTTTAAAAAATTGTCGTTTTTAAAAAAGCAAAATTCTTTGGAAACTTTAATAACCCATAACTCTTTCAAAAAAGGTTCAACTGCAACTTAATTGGGAAAGTATATTTCTGGCATCTGAATATATATATATATCACTTTACCGAAGTCGATTTGAATCAATATTTTAGAAAATATGTCCAAAAAAGTGAAAAAATTAAAGAAATTGGCGTTTTTAAAAAAGCAAAATTCTTTGGAAACTTTAATAACCTATTACTCTTTCAAAAAAGGTTCAACTGCAACTTAATTTGGAAAGTACATTTCTGTTATCTGAATATTTATAAATCACTTTACCGAAGTCGATTTGAATCAATATTTTAGAAAATATGTCCAAAAAAGTGAAAAATTAAAGAAATTGGCGTTTTTAAAAAAGCAAAATTCTTTGGAAACTTTAATAACCCATAACTCTTTCAAAAAAGGTTCAACTGCAACTTAATTTTGAAAGTATATTTCTGGCATCTCAATATATATAAATCACTTTACCGAAGTCGATTTGAATCAATATTTTAGAAAATATGTCCAAAAAAATGAAAAAATTAAAGAAATTGGCGTTTTTAAAAAAGCAAAATTCTTTGGAAATTTTAATAACCCATAACTCTTTCAAAAAAGGTTCAACTGTAACTTAATTTGGAAAGTACATTTCTGGCATCTGAATATATATAAATCACTTTACCGAAGTCGTTTTGAATCAATATTTTAGAAAATGTGTCCAAAAAAGTGAAAAAATTAAAGAAATTGGCGTTTTCAAAAAAGCAAAATTCTTTGGAAATATTAATAACCCATAACTCTTTCAAAAAAGTTTCAACTGCAACTTAATTTTGAAAGTACATTTCTGGCATCTGAATATATATAAATCACTTTACCGAAGTCGATTTGAATCAATATTTTAGAAAATATGGCCAAAAAGGTGAAAAAATTAAAAAATTGGCATTTTTAAAAAAGCAAAATTCTTTGAAAACTTTAATAACCTATAACTCTTTCAAAAAAGGTTCAACTGCAACTTAATTTGTAAAAATACATTTCTGGCATCTGAATATATATAAATCACTTTACCGAAGTCGATATGAATCAATATTTTAGAAAATATGGCCAAAAAGGTGAAAAAATCAAAAAAAATTGGCAAGTAAAATTCTTTGGAAACTTTAAAAACCCATAACTCTTTCATAAAAGGTTCAACTGCAACTTAATTTGGAAAGTACATTTCTGTCATCCGAATATTTATAAATCACTTTACCGAAGTCGATTTGAATCAATATTTTAGAAAATATGTCCAAAAAAGTGAAAAAATTAAAGAAATTGGCATTTTTAAAAAAGAAAAATTTTTTGGAAACTTTAATAACCCATAACTCTTTCAAATAAGGTTCAGTTGCAACTTAATTTGGAAAGTACATTTCTGGCATCTGAATATATATAAATCACTTTAGCGAAGTCGATTTGATTCAATATTTTAGAAAATATGGCCAAAAAAGTGAAAAAATTAAAGAAATTGGCATTTTTAAAAAAGCAAAATTCTTTGGAAACTTTAATAACCTATAACTCTTTCAAAAAAGGTTCAACTGCAACTTAATTTGTAAAAGTACATTTCTGGCATCTGAATATATATAAATCACTTTACCGAAGTCGATTTGAATCAATATTTTAGAAAATATGACCAAAAAGGTGAAAAAATTAAAAAAAATTGGCAAGTAAAATTCTTTGGAAACTTTAAAAACCCATAACTCTTTCAAAAAAGGTTCAACTGCAACTTAATTTGTAAAAGTACATTTCTCGCATCTGAATATTTATAAATCACTTTACCGAAGTCGATGTGAATCAATATTTTAGAAAATATGGCCCAAAAGGTGAAAAATTATAAAAAATTGGCGTTTTTAAAAAAGCAAAATTCTTTGGAAACTTTAATAACCCATAACTCTTTCAAAAAAGGTTCAACTGCAACTTAATTTGGAAAGTACATTTCTGGCATCTGAATATATATAAATCACTTTACCGAAGTCGATTTGAATCAATATTTTAGAAAATGTGTCCAAAAAAGTGAAAAAATTAAAGAAATTGGCATTTTTAAAAAAGCAAATTTCTTTGGAAACTTTAATAACCTATAACTCTTTCAAAAAAAGTTTAACTGCAACTTAATTTGGAAAGTAAATTTCTGGCATCTTCATATATATAAATCACTTTACCGAAGTCGATTTGAATCAATATTTTAGAAAATATGTCCAAAAAAGTGAAAAATTAAAGAAATTAGCGTTTTAAAAAAGCAAAATTCTTTGGAAACTTTAATAACCCATAACTCTTTCAAAAAAGGTTCAACTGCAACTTAATTTTGAAAGTACATTTCTGGCATCTGAATATATATAAATCACTTTACCGAAGTCGATTTGAATCAATATTTTAGAAAATATGTCCAAAAAGTGAAAAAATTAAAGAAATTTGCGTTTTTAAAAATGCAAAATTCTTTGGAAACTTTAATAACCCATAACTCTTTCAAAAAAGGTTTAACTGCATCTTAATTTGGAAAGTACATTTCTGTCATCTGAATATATATAAATCACTTTACCGAAGTCGTTTTGATTCAATATTTTAGAAAATATGGCCAAAAAAGTGAAAAAATTAAAGAAATTGGCATTTTTAAAAAAGCAAAATTCTTTGGAAATTTTAATAACCCATAACTCTTTCAAAAAAGGTTCAACTGCAACTTAATTTGGAAAGTACATTTCTGGCATCTGAATATATATAAATCACTTTTACCGAAGACGATTTGATTCAATATTTTAGAAAATATGGCCAAAAAGGTGAAAAAATTATAAAAATTGGCATTTTTAAAAAAGCAAAATTTTTTGGAAACTTTAATAACCTATAACTCTTTCAAAAAAGGTTCAACTGCAACTTAATTTGTAAAAGTACATTTCTGGCATCTGAATATATATAAATCACTTTACCGAAGTCGATTTGAATCAATATTTTAGAAAATATGGCCAAAAAGGTGAAAAAATTAAAAAAAATTGGCAAGTAAAATTCTTTGGAAAATTTAAAAACCCATAACTCTTTCAAAAAAGGTTCAACTGCAACTTAATTTGTAAAAGTACATTTCTCGCATCTGAATATTTATAAATCACTTTACCGAAGTCGATGTGAATCAATATTTTAGAAAATATGGCCCAAAAGGTGAAAAATTATAAAAAATTGGCGTTTTTAAAAAAGCAAAATTCTTTGGAAACTTTAATAACCCATAACTCTTTCAAAAAAGGTTCAACTGCAACTTAATTTGGAAAGTACATTTATGGCATCTGAGTATATATAAATCACTTTACCGAAGTCGATTTGAATCAATATTTTAGAAAATGTGTCCAAAAAAGTGAAAAAATTAAAGAAATTGGCATTTTTAAAAAAGCAAATTTCTTTAGAAACTTTAATAACCTATAACTCTTTCAAAAAAAGTTTAACTGCAACTTAATTTGGGAAGTAAACTTCTGGCATCATAATATATATAAATCACTTTACCGAAGTCGATTTGAATCAATATTTTAGAAAATATGGACAAAAAGGTGAAAAAATTAAAAAATTGGCATTTTTAAAAAAGCCAAATTCTTTGGAAACTTTAATAACCTATAACTCTTTCAAAAAAGGTTCAATTGCAACTTTATTTGTAAAAGTATATTTCTGGCATCTGAATTTTTATAAATCACTTTACCGAAGTCGATGTGAATCAATATTTTAGAAAATATGGCCTAAAAGGTGAAAAATTTTAAAAAATTGGCGTTTTTAAAAAAGCAAAATTCTTTGGAAACTTTAATAACCCATAACTCTTTCAAAAAAGGTTCAACTGCAACTTAATTGGGAAAGTACATTTCTGTCATCTGAATATTTATAAATCACTTTACCGAAGTCGATTTGAATCAATATTTTAGAAAATATGGCCTAAAAGGTGAAAAATTATAAAAAATTGGCGTTTTTAAAAAGCAAAATTCTTTGGAAAATTTAATAACCCATAACTCTTTCAAAAAAGGTTCAACTGCAACTTAATTTGGAAAGTACATTTCTGGCATCTGAATATATATATATCACTTTACCGAAGTCGATTTGAATCAATATTTTAGAAAAAATGTCCAAAAAGTGAAAAAATTAAAAGAAATTGGCGTTTTTAAAAAGCAAAATTCTTTGGAAACTTTAAAAACCCATAACTCTTTCAAAAAAGGTTCAACTGCAACTTAATTTGGAAAGTACATTTCTGTCATCTGAATATTTATAAATCACTTTACCGAAGTCGATTTGAATCAATATTTTAGAAAATATGTCCAAAAAAGTGAAAAATTAAAGAAATTTGCGTTTTTAAAAAGCAAAATTCTTTGGAAACTTTAATAACCCATAACTCTTTCAAAAAAGGTTCAACTGCAACTTAATTTTGAAAGTACATTTCTGGCATCTGAATATATATAAATCACTTTACCGAAGTCGATTTGAATCAATATTTTAGAAAATATGTCCAAAAAAGTGAAAAAATTAAAGAAATTGGCGTTTTTAAAAAAGCAAAATTCTTTGGAAATTTTAATAACCCATAACTCTTTCAAAAAAGGTTCAACTGCAACTTAATTTGGAAAGTACATTTCTGGCATCTGAATATATATAAATCACTTTACCGAAGTCGTTTTGATTCAATATTTAAGAAAATATGGCCAAAAAGGTGAAAAAATTAAAAAAAATTGGCAAGTAAAATTCTTTGGAAACTTTAAAAACCCATAACTCTTTCAAAAAAGGTTCAACTGCAACTTAATTTGTAAAAGTATATTTCTCGCATCTGAATATTTATAAATCACTTTACGGAAGTCGATGTGAATCAATATTTTAGAAAATATGGCCTAAAGGGTGAAAAATTATAAAAAATTGGCGTTTTTAAAAAAGCAAAATTCTTTGGAAACTTTAATAACCTATAACTCTTTCAAAAAAAGTTTAACTGCAACTTAATTTGAAAAGTAAATTTCTGGCATCTTAATATATATAAATCACTTTACCGAAGTCGATTTGAATCAATATTTTAGAAAATATGGCCAAAAAGGTGAAAAATTAAAAAATTGGCATTTTTAAAAAAGCCAAATTCTTTGGAAACTTTAATAACCTAAAACTTTTTCAAAAAAGGTTCAATTGCATTTTTATTTGTAAAAGTACATTTCTGGCATCTGAATATATATAAATCACTTTACCGAAGTCGATTTGAATCAATATTTTAGACAATATGACCTAAAAGGTGAAAAATTTTAAAAAATTGGCGTTTTTAAAAAAGCAAAATTCTTTGAAAACTTTAATAACCCATAACTCTTTCAAAAAAGGTTCAACTGCAACTTAATTTGGAAAGTACATTTATGGCATCTGAATATATATTAATCACTTTACCGAAGTCGATGTGAATCAATATTTTAGAAAATATATCTAAAAAAGTGAAAAAATTAAAGAAATTGGCATTTTTAAAAAAGCAAAATTCTTTGGAAACTTTAATAACCCATAACTCCTTCAAAAAAGGTTCAACTGCAACTTAATTTGGAAAGTACATTTCTGTCATCTGAATATTTATAAATCACTTTACCGAAGTCGATTTGAATCAATATTTTAGAAAATATGTCCAAAAAAGTGAAAAATTAAAGAAATTGGCGTTTTTAAAAAAGCAAAATTCTTTGGAAACTTTAATAACCCATAACTCTTTCAAAAAAGGTTCAACTGCAACTTAATTTTGAAAGTACATTTCTGGCATCTGAATATATATAAATCACTTTACCGAAGTCGATTTGAATCAATATTTTAGAAAATATGGCCAAAAAAGTGAAAAAATTAAAGAAATTGGCATTTTTAAAAAAGCAAAATTCTTTGGAAACTTTAATAACCTATAACTCTTTCAAAAAAGGTTCAACTGCAACTTAATTTGAAAAGTACATTTCTGGCATCTGAATATATATAAATCACTTTACCGAAGTCGATTTGAATCAATATTTTAGAAAATATGTCCAAAAAGTGAAAAAAATTAAAGAAATTGGCATTTTTAAAAAGCAAAATTCTTTGGAAACTTTAATAACCTATAACTCTTTCAAGAAAGGTTCAACTGCAACTTAATTTATAAAAGTACATTTCTGGCATCTGAATATATATAAATCACTTTACCGAAGTCGATTTGAATCAATATTTTAGAAAATATGGACAAAAAGGTGAAAAAATTAAAAAATTGGCATTTTTAAAAAAGCCAAATTCTTTGGAAACTTTAATAACCTATAACTCTTTCAAAAAAGGTTCAATTGCAACTTTATTTGTAAAAGTATATTTCTGGCATCTGAATTTTTATAAATCACTTTACCGAAGTCGATGTGAATCAATATTTTAGAAAATATGGCCTAAAAGGTGAAAAATTTTAAAAAATTGGCGTTTTTAAAAAAGCAAAATTCTTTGGAAACTTTAATAACCCATAACTCTTTCAAAAAAGGTTCAACTGCAACTTAATTGGGAAAGTACATTTCTGGCATCTGAATATATATATATCACTTTACCGAAGTCGATTTGAATCAATATTTTAGAAAAATGTCCAAAAAGTGAAAAATTAAAGAAATTGGCGTTTTTAAAAAAGCAAAATTCTTTGGAAACTTTAAAAACCCATAACTCTTTCAAAAAAGGTTCAACTGCAACTTAATTTGGAAAGTACATTTCTGTCATCTGAATATTTATAAATCACTTTACCGAAGTCGATTTGAATCAATATTTTAGAAAATATGTCCAAAAGTGAAAAATTAAAGAAATTGGCGTTTTTAAAAAGCAAAATTCTTTGGAAACTTTAATAACCCATAACTCTTTCAAAAAAGGTTCAATTGCAACCTTATTTGTAAAAGTATATTTCTGGCATCTGAATTTTTATAAATCACTTTACCGAAGTCGATGTGAATCAATATTTTAGAAAATATGGCCTAAAAGGTGAAAAATTTTAAAAAATTGGCGTTTTTAAAAAAGCAAAATTCTTTGGAAACTTTAATAACCCATAACTCTTTCAAAAAAGGTTCAACTGCAACTTAATTGGGAAAGTACATTTCTGGCATCTGAATATATATATATCACTTTACCGAAGTCGATTTGAATCAATATTTTAGAAAAAATGTCCAAAAAAGTGAAATAATTAAAGAAATTGGCGTTTTTAAAAAAGCAAAATTCTTTGGAAACTTTAAAAACCCATAACTCTTTCAAAAAAGGTTCAACTGCAACTTAATTTGGAAAGTACATTTCTGTCATCTGAATATTTATAAATCACTTTACCGAAGTCGATTTGAATCAATATTTTAGAAAATATGTCCAAAAAAGTGAAAAATTAAAGAAATTGGCGTTTTTAAAAAAGCAAAATTCTTTGGAAACTTTAATAACCCATAACTCTTTCAAAAAAGGTTCAACTGCAACTTAATTTTGAAAGTACATTTCTGGCATCTGAATATATATAAATCACTTTACCGAAGTCGATTTGAATCAATATTTTAGAAAATATGTCCAAAAAAGTGAAAAAATTAAAGAAATTGGCGTTTTTAAAAAAGCAAAATTCTTTGGAAATTTTAATAACCCATAACTCTTTCAAAAAAGGTTCAACTGCAACTTAATTTGGAAAGTACATTTCTGGCATCTGAATATATATAAATCACTTTACCGAAGTCGTTTTGATTCAATATTTAAGAAAATATGGCCAAAAAGGTGAAAAAATTAAAAAAAATTGGCAAGTAAAATTCTTTGGAAACTTTAAAAACCCATAACTCTTTCTCGCATCTGAATATTTATAAATCACTTTACGGAAGTCGATGTGAATCAATATTTTAGAAAATATGGCCTAAAGGGTGAAAAATTATAAAAAATTGGCGTTTTTAAAAAAGCAAAATTCTTTGGAAACTTTAATAACCTATAACTCTTTCAAAAAAGTTTAACTGCAACTTAATTTGAAAAGTAAATTTCTGGCATCTTAATATATATAAATCACTTTACCGAAGTCGATTTGAATCAATATTTTAGAAAATATGGCCAAAAAGGTGAAAAATTAAAAAATTGGCATTTTTAAAAAAGCCAAATTCTTTGGAAACTTTAATAACCTAAAACTCTTTCAAAAAAGGTTCAATTGCATTTTTATTTGTAAAAGTACATTTCTGGCATCTGAATATATATAAATCACTTTACCGAAGTCGATTTGAATCAATATTTTAGACAATATGACCTAAAAGGTGAAAAATTTTAAAAAATTGGCGTTTTTAAAAAAGCAAAATTCTTTGGAAACTTTAATAACCTATAACTCTTTCAAAAAAAGTTTAACTGCAACTTAATTTGAAAAGTAAATTTCTGGCATCTTAATATATATAAATCACTTTACCGAAGTCGATTTGAATCAATATTTTAGAAAATATGGCCAAAAAGGTGAAAAATTAAAAAATTGGCATTTTTAAAAAAGCCAAATTCTTTGGAAACTTTAATAACCTAAAACTCTTTCAAAAAAGGTTCAATTGCATTTTTATTTGTAAAAGTACATTTATGGCATCTGAATATATATTAATCACTTTACCGAAGTCGATGTGAATCAATATTTTAGAAAATATATCTAAAAAAGTGAAAAAATTAAAGAAATTGGCATTTTTAAAAAAGCAAAATTCTTTGGAAACTTTAATAACCCATAACTCCTTCAAAAAAGGTTCAACTGCAACTTAATTTGGAAAGTACATTTCTGTCATCTGAATATTTATAAATCACTTTACCGAAGTCGATTTGAATCAATATTTTAGAAAATGTGTCCAAAAAAGTGAAAAAATTGAAGAAATTGGCATTTTTAAAAAAGCAAATTTCTTTGGAAACTTTAATAACCTATAACTCTTTCAAAAAAAGTTTAACTGCAACTTAATTTGGAAAGTAAATTTCTGGCATCTTAATATATATAAATCACTTTACCGAAGTCGATTTGAATCAATATTTTAGAAAATATGTCCAAAAAAGTGAAAAATTAAAGAAATTAGCGTTTTTAAAAAAGCAAAATTCTTTGGAAACTTTAATAACCCATAACTCTTTCAAAAAAGGTTCAACTGCAACTTAATTTTGAAAGTACATTTCTGGCATCTGAATATATATAAATCACTTTACCGAAGTCGATTTGAATCAATATTTTAGAAAATATGTCCAAAAAAGTGAAAAAATTAAAGAAATTTGCGTTTTTAAAAATGCAAAATTCTTTGGAAATTTTAATAACCCATAACTCTTTCAAAAAAGGTTTAACTGCATCTTAATTTGGAAAGTACATTTCTGTCATCTGAATATATATAAATCACTTTACCGAAGTCGTTTTGATTCAATATTTTAGAAAATATGGCCAAAAAAGTGAAAAAATTAAAGAAATTGGCATTTTTAAAAAAGCAAAATTCTTTGGAAATTTTAATAACCCATAACTCTTTCAAAAAAGGTTCAACTGCAACTTAATTTGGAAAGTACATTTCTGGCATCTGAATATATATAAATCACTTTACCGAAGACGATTTGATTCAATATTTTAGAAAATATGGCCAAAAAGGTGAAAAAATTATAAAAATTGGCATTTTTAAAAAAGCAAAATTTTTTGGAAACTTTAATAACCTATAACTCTTTCAAAAAAGGTTCAACTGCAACTTAATTTGTAAAAGTACATTTCTGGCATCATAATATATATAAATCACTTTACCGAAGTCGATTTGAATCAATATTTTAGAAAATATGGACAAAAAGGTGAAAAAATTTAAAAATTGGCATTTTTAAAAAAGCCAAATTCTTTGGAAACTTTAATAACCTATAACTCTTTCAAAAAAGGTTCAATTGCAACTTTATTTGTAAAAGTATATTTCTGGCATCTGAATTTTTATAAATCACTTTACCGAAGTCGATGTGAATCAATATTTTAGAAAATATGGCCTAAAAGGTGAAAAATTTTAAAAAATTGGCGTTTTTAAAAAAGCAAAATTCTTTGGAAACTTTAATAACCCATAACTCTTTCAAAAAAGGTTCAACTGCAACTTAATTTGGAAAGTACATTTCTGGCATCTGAATATATATAAATCACTTTACCGAAGACGATTTGATTCAATATTTTAGAAAATATGGCCAAAAAGGTGAAAAAATTATAAAAATTGGCATTTTTAAAAAAGCAAAATTTTTTGGAAACTTTAATAACCTATAACTCTTTCAAAAAAGGTTCAACTGCAACTTAATTTGTAAAAGTACATTTCTCGCATCTGAATATTTATAAATCACTTTACGGAAGTCGATGTGAATCAATATTTTAGAAAATATGGCCTAAAGGGTGAAAAATTATAAAAAATTGGCGTTTTTAAAAAAGCAAAATTCTTTGGAAACTTTAATAACCTATAACTCTTTCAAAAAAAGTTTAACTGCAACTTAATTTGAAAAGTAAATTTCTGGCATCTTAATATATATAAATCACTTTACCGAAGTCGATTTGAATCAATATTTTAGAAAATATGGCCAAAAGGTGAAAAATTAAAAAATTGGCATTTTTAAAAAAGCCAAATTCTTTGGAAACTTTAATAACCTAAAACTTTTTCAAAAAAGGTTCAATTGCATTTTTATTTGTAAAAGTACATTTCTGGCATCTGAATATATATAAATCACTTTACCGAAGTCGATTTGAATCAATATTTTAGACAATATGACCTAAAAGGTGAAAAATTTTAAAAAAATTGGCGTTTTTAAAAAAGCAAAATTCTTTGAAAACTTTAATAACCCATAACTCTTTCAAAAAGGTTCAACTGCAACTTAATTTGGAAAGTACATTTATGGCATCTGAATATATATTAATCACTTTACCGAAGTCGATGTGAATCAATATTTTAGAAAATATGTCTAAAAAAGTGAAAAAATTAAAGAAATTGGCATTTTAAAAAAGCAAAATTCTTTGGAAACTTTAATAACCCATAACTCCTTCAAAAAGGTTCAACTGCAACTTAATTTGGAAAGTACATTTCTGTCATCTGAATATTTATAAATCACTTTACCGAAGTCGATTTGAATCAATATTTTAGAAAATATGTCAAAAAAGTGAAAAATTAAAGAAATTGGCGTTTTTAAAAAGCAAAATTCTTTGGAAACTTTAATAACCCATAACTCTTTCAAAAAAGGTTCAACTGCAACTTAATTTTGAAAGTACATTTCTGGCATCTGAATATATATAAATCACTTTACCGAAGTCGATTTGAATCAATATTTTAGAAAATATGGCCAAAAGTGAAAAAATTAAAGAAATTGGCATTTTAAAAAAGCAAAATTCTTTGGAAACTTTAATAACCTATAACTCTTTCAAAAAAGGTTCAACTGCAACTTAATTTGGAAAGTACATTTCTGGCATCTGAATATATATAAATCACTTTACCGAAGTCGATTTGAATCAATATTTTAGAAAATATGTCCAAAAAAGTGAAAAAATTAAAGAAATTGGCATTTTTAAAAAAGCAAAATTCTTTGGAAACTTTAATAACCTATAACTCTTTCAAGAAAGGTTCAACTGCAACTTAATTTGTAAAAGTACATTTCTGGCATCTGAATATATATAAATCACTTTACCGAAGTCGATTTGAATCAATATTTTAGAAAATATGGACAAAAAGGTGAAAAAATTAAAAAATTGGCATTTTTAAAAAAGCCAAATTCTTTGGAAACTTTAATAACCTATAACTCTTTCAAAAAAGGTTCAATTGCAACTTTATTTGTAAAAGTATATTTCTGGCATCTGAATTTTTATAAATCACTTTACCGAAGTCGATGTGAATCAATATTTTAGAAAATATGGCCTAAAAGGTGAAAAATTTTAAAAAAATTGGCGTTTTTAAAAAGCAAAATTCTTTGGAAACTTTAATAACCCATAACTCTTTCAAAAAAGGTTCAACTGCAACTTAATTGGGAAAGTACATTTCTGGCATCTGAATATATATATATCACTTTACCGAAGTCGATTTGAATCAATATTTTAGAAAAAATGTCCAAAAAAGTGAAAAAATTAAAGAAATTGGCGTTTTTAAAAAAGCAAAATTCTTTGGAAACTTTAAAAACCCATAACTCTTTCAAAAAAGGTTCAACTGCAACTTAATTTGTAAAAGTACATTTCTGTCATCTGAATATTTATAAATCACTTTACCGAAGTCGATTTGAATCAATATTTTAGAAAATATGTCCAAAAAAGTGAAAAATTAAAGAAATTGGCGTTTTTAAAAAAGCAAAATTCTTTGGAAACTTTAATAACCCATAACTCTTTCAAAAAAGGTTCAATTGCAACTTTATTTGTAAAAGTATATTTCTGGCATCTGAATTTTTATAAATCACTTTACCGAAGTCGATGTGAATCAATATTTTAGAAAATATGGCCTAAAAGGTGAAAAATTATAAAAAATTGGCGTTTTTAAAAAAGCAAAATTCTTTGGAAACTTTAATAACCCATAACTCTTTCAAAAAAGGTTCAACTGCAACTTAATTTTGAAAGTACATTTCTGGCATCTGAATATATATAAATCACTTTACCGAAGTCGATTTGAATCAATATTTTAGAAAATATGGCCAAAAAGGTGAAAAAATTAAAAAAAATTGGCAAGTAAAATTTTTTGGAAACTTTAAAAACCCATAACTTTTTCAAAAAAGGTTCAGTTGCAACTTAATTTGTAAAAGTACATTTCTGGAATCTGAATATATATAAATCGCTTTACCGAAGTCGATTTGAATCAATATTTTAGAAAATATGGCCTAAAAGGTGAAAAAATTATAAAAATTGGCATTTTTAAAAAAGCTAAGTTCTTTGGAAACTTTAATAACCTATAACTCTTTCAAAAAAGGTTTAACTGCAACTTAATTTGTAAAAGTACATTTCTGGAATCTGAATATATATAAATCACTTTACCGAAGTCGATTTGAATCAATATTTTAGAAAATATGGCCTAAAAAGGTGAAAAAATTATAAAAAATTGGCATTTTTAAAAAGCAAAATTCTTTGGAAACTTTAAAACCCATAACTCTTTCAAAAAAGGTTCCTCTGCAACTTAATTTGGAAAGTACATTTCTGGCATCTGAATATATATAAATCACTCTACCGAAGTCGATTTGAATCAATATTTTGGAAAATATGGCCTAAAAGGTGAAAAAATGTAAAAAATTGGCGTTTTTAAAAAAGCAAAATTCTTTGGAAACTTTAATAACCTATAACTCTTTCAAAAAAGGTTCAACTGCAACTTAATTTGTAAAAGTACATTTCTGGCATCTGAATATATATAAATCACTTTACCGAAGTCGATTTGAATCAATATTTTAGAAAATATGGCCAAAAAAGTGAAAAAATTAAAGAAATTGGCATTTTAAAAAAGCAAAATTCTTTGGAAACTTTAATAACCCATAACTCTTTCAAAAAAGGTTCAACTGCAACTTTTTTTATAAAAGTACATTTATGGCATCTGAATATATATAAATCACTTTACCGAAGTCGATTTGAGTCAATATTTTAGAAAATATGTCCAAAAAGTGAAAAAATTAAAGAAATTGGCATTTTTAAAAAAGCAAATTTCTTTGGAAACTTTAATAACCTATAACTCTTTCAAAAAAAGTTTAACTGCAACTTAATTTTGAAAGTACATTTCTGGCATCTGAATATATATAAATCACTTTACCGAAGTCGATTTGAATCAATATTTTAGAAAATATGGCCAAAAGGTGAAAAAATTAAAAAAAATTGCCAAGTAAAATTGTTTGGAAACTTTAAAAACCCATAACTTTTTCAAAAAAGGTTCAGTTGCAACTTAATTTGTAAAAGTACATTTCTGGAATCTGAATATATATAAATCGCTTTACCGAAGTCGATTTGAATCAATGTTTTAGAAAATATGGCCTAAAAGGTGAAAAATTATAAAAATTGCCATTTTTAAAAAAGCTAAGTTCTTTGGAAACTTTAATAACCTATAACTCTTTCAAAAAAGGTTCAACTGCAACTTAATTTGTAAAAGTACATTTCTGGAATCTGAATATATATAAATCACTTTACCGAAGTCGATTTGAATCAATATTTTAGAAAATATGGCCTAAAAGGTGAAAAAATTATAAAAATTGGCATTTTTAAAAAAGCAAAATTCTTTGGAAACTTTAAAAACCCATAACTTTTCAAAAAAGGTTCCTCTGCAACTTAATTTGGAAAGTACATTTCTGGCATCTGCATATATATAAATCACTCTACCGAAGTCGATTTGAATCAATATTTTGGAAAATATGGCCTAAAAGGTGAAAAAATTTAAAAAATTGGCGTTTTTAAAAAGCAAAATTCTTTTGAAACTTTAATAACCTATAACTCTTTCAAAAAAGGTTCAACTGCAACTTAATTTGTAAAAATACATTTCTGGCATCTGAATATATATAAATCACTTTACCGAAGTCGATTTGAATCAATATTTTAGAAAATATGGCCAGAAAAGTGAAAAATTAAAGAAATTGGCATTTTTAAAACCAAAATTCTTTGGAAACTTTAATAACCCATAACTCTTTCAAAAAAGTTCAACTGCAACTTTATTTATAAAAGTACATTTATGGCATCTGAATATATATAAATCACTTTACCGAAGTCGATTTGAGTCAATATTTTAGAAAATATGTCCAAAAAGTGAAAAAATTAAAGAAATTGGCATTTTTAAAAAAGCAAATTTCTTTGGAAACTTTAATAACCTATAACTCTTTCAAAAAAAGTTTAACTGCAATTTAATTTGGAAAGTACATTTCTGGCATCTTAATATATATAAATCACTTTACCGAAGTCGATTTGAATCAATATTTTAGACAATATGACCTAAAAGGTGAAAAATTTTAAAAAATTGGCGTTTTTAAAAAAGCAACATTCTTTGAAAACTTTAATAACCCATAACTCTTTCAAAAAAGGTTCAACTGCAACATAATTTGGAAAGTACATTTATGGCATCTGAATATATATAAATCACTTTACCGAAGTCGATGTGAATCAATATTTTAGAAAATATGTCTAAAAAAGTGAAAAAATTAAAGAAATTGGCATTTTTAAAAAAGCAAAATTCTTTGGAAACTTTAATAACCCATAACTCCTTCAAAAAAGGTTCAACTGCAACTTAATTTGGAAAGTACATTTCTGTCATCTGAATATTTATAAATCACTTTACCGAAGTCGATTTGAATCAATATTTTAGAAAATATGTCCAAAAAAGTGAAAAATTAAAGAAATTGGCGTTTTTAAAAAAGCAACGTTCTTTGAAAACTTTAATAACCCATAACTCTTTCAAAAAAGGTTCAACTGCAACATAATTTGGAAAGTACATTTATGGCATCTGAATATATATAAATCACTTTACCGAAGTCGATGTGAATCAATATTTTAGAAAATATGTCTAAAAAGTGAAAAAATTAAAGAAATTGGCATTTTAAAAAAGCAAAATTCTTTGGAAACTTTAATAACCCATAACTCCTTCAAAAAGGTTCAACTGCAACTTAATTTGGAAAGTACATTTCTGTCATCTGAATATTTATAAATCACTTTACCGAAGTCGATTTGAATCAATATTTTAGAAAATATGTCCAAAAAAGTGAAAAATTAAAGAAATTGGCGTTTTTAAAAAAGCAAAATTCTTTGGAAAATTTAATAACCCATAACTCTTTCAAAAAAGGTTCAACTGCAACTTAATTTGTAAAAGTACATTTCTGGCATCTGAATATATATAAATCACTTTACCGAAGTCGATTTGAATCAATATTTTAAAGCAGCGATTCTCATGATTCACAAGCCAGGTAAGCCAGAGGCTGACCCTGAGTCATATCGACCAATCAGCCTCTTACCAGCTTTTTCGAAATTGTGGGAGAAATTAATTGCCAAGAGAATTACTGTGATTATCCATCAAAATAACATCTTGCCTGATCATCAATTTGGCTTTCGAGGTGGACATGGAACTGTTGAACAAGTGCACAGATTGGTAAAGCATATCCTACAAGCCTTTGATGACCTGGAGTACTCCAATGCGGTCTTTATTGATATGCAACAAGCATTCGATAAGGTTTGGCACGTTGGCCTACTTTCTAAAATCAAAAGCTTTCTACCAGCTCCCTACTATGGTCTTTTAAAATCGTATCTGGAAGGTCGGGAGTTTAAAGTCAAAGTTAGGGATACATATTCTAACAGCTACCCAATGAAAGCAGGAGTACCTCAAGGCAGTGTGCTTGGGCCGTTGCTTTATTCGCTGTATACTGCTGATATACCCAAACCCAATAGTCAACATATGGAGACTCCCTCTAAGGCTCTCATTGCGACCTATGCAGATGACATCGCAGTTATTTATAATTCAAGAAGTCAAATAGGAGCAGCTAATGGCTTGCAGGAGTATCTTGTTGCTCTGACAGCTTGGTGCAAACGGTGGAATATGAAAGTCAATCCGCTAAAAACAACAAACCCATGCTTCACCCTGAAGAGACTAATAATGACAACCCCTGAAATCCAGCTTGAGGGTATTACTCTGGAGCAGCCGTCGCAAACGAAATATCTTGGAATTACTTTAGACAAGCGACTTACCTTCGGACCACATCTTAAGACCACGGTTAAGAAGTGTAACATGAGGATCCAGCAATTGCGATGGCTTATTAATAGAAGGAGTACCATGCCGCTTAGATGCAAAAGGGCGGTATATGTGCATTGTATCTTACCAATCTGGCTTTACGGAATTCAGATCTGGGGGATCGCTGCAAAATCAAATTATAAACGGATTCAGGTGCTGCAGAATCGGGTCCTTAGAAATATAACTGATTGCCCTTGGTATGTACGCGGTTCAACTCTTCATAGAGACTTGAAGCTGTTTACTGTGGAAGAGCAGATTGGTAGGCATACGAGCCGATACAGAGACAAACTTCTGGGGCACCGCAGTTTACTTGCTAAAATCTGATTCCAGCTAGACCTTTGAGGCGTCTTAAGAGGCAAGGATTTGCCAAAACAATGAGGCGACAATAGCGCTTACCCACCCATACTACAACACAATCCTAAAACACATCAATATACATATGTAATCGCCATGCAAAATTGACGTTTGGTTCCACTTACACAACCCAACCATGTGATGTTAAGGTACTTAAAGATGTACGGATTCTTCACTTATTAAATATATTAAAAAAAAAAAAAAAAAAAAAAAAAAAAACCATCAATATTTTAGAAAATATGGCCAAAAGGTGAAAAAATTAAAAAAAAAAAATTGGCAAGTAAAATTCTTTGGAAACTTTAAAAACCCATAACTCTTTCAAAAAAAAGGTTCAACTGCAACTTTATTTGGAAAGTACATTTCTGTCATCTGAATATTTATAAATCACTTTACCGAAGTCGATTTGAATCAATATTTTAGAAAATATGGCCAAAAAAGTGAAAAATTAAAGAAATTGGCGTTTTTAAAAAAGCAAAATTCTTTGGAAACTTTAATAACCCATAACTCTTTCAAAAAAGGTTCAACTGCAACTTTATTTATAAAAGTACATTTATGGCATCTGAATATATATAAATCACTTTACCGAAGTCGATTTGAGTCAATATTTTAGAAAATATGTCCAAAAAGTGAAAAAATTAAAGAAATTGGCATTTTTAAAAAAGCAAATTTCTTTGGAAACTTTAATAACCTAAAACTCTTTCAAAAAAAGTTTAACTGCAACTTAATTTGGAAAGTAAATTTCTGGCATCTTAATATATATATAAATCACTTTACCGAAGTCGATTTATATCAATATTTTAGAAAATATGGCCAAAAGGTGATAAAATTAAAAAAAAAATTGGCAAATAAAGTTCTTTGGAAACTTTAAAACCCATAACTCTTTCAAAAAAGGTTCAACTGCAACTTTATTTGGAAAGTACATTTCTGTCATCTGAATATTTATAAATCACTTTACCGAAGTCGATTTGAATCAATATTTTAGAAAATATGTCCAAAAAAGTGAAAAATTAAAGAAATTGGCGTTTTTAAAAAAGCAAAATTCTTTGGAAACTTTAATAACCCATAACTCTTTCAAAAAAGGTTCAACTGCAACTTAATTTTGAAAGTACATTTCTGGCATCTGAATATATATAAATCACTTTACCGAAGTCGATTTGAATCAATATTTTAGAAAATATGGCCAAAAAGTGAAAAAAATTAAAGAAATTGGCATTTTTAAAAAGCAAAATTCTTTGAAAACTTTAATAACCTATAACTCTTTCAAAATAGGTTCAACTGCAACTTAATTTGTAAAAGTACATTTCTGGCATCTGAATATATATAAATCACCTTACCGAAGTCGATTTGAATCAATATTTTAGAAACTATGGCCAAAAAGGTGAAAAAATTAAAAAAAATTGGCAAGTAAAATTCTTTGGAAACTTTAAAAACCCATAACTCTTTCAAAAAAGGTTCAACTGCAACTTAATTTGGAAAGTACATTTCTGGCATCTGAATATATATAAATCACCTTACCGAAGTCGATGTGAATCAATATTTTAGAAAATATGGCCTAAAAGGTGAAAAATTTTAAAAAATTGGCATTTTTAAAAAAGCTAAATTCTTTGGAAACTTTAATAACCCATAACTCTTTCAAAAAAGGTTCAACTGCAACTTAATTTGGAAAGTACATTTCTGGCATCTGAATATATATAAATCACTTTATCGAAGTCGATTTGAATCAATATTTTAGAAAATATGTCCAAAAAAGTGAAAAAATTAAAGAAATTGGCATTTTTAAAAAAGCAAATTTCTTTGCAAATTTTAATAACCTATAACTCTTTCAAAAAAGGTTTAACAGCAACTTAATTTGGAAAGTAAATTTCTGGCATCTTAATATATATAAATCACTTTACCGAAGTCGATTTCAATCAATATTTTAGAAAATATGGCCAAAAAGGTGAAAAAATTAAAAAATTGGCATTTTTAAAAAAGCAAAATTCTTTGAAAACTTTAATAACCTATATCTCTTTCAAAAAAAGTTCAATTGCAACTTTATTTATAAAAGTACATTACTGGCATCTGAATATTTATAAATCACTTTACCGAAGTCAATGTGAATCAAAATTTTAGAAAATATGTCAAAAAAAGTGAAAAAATTAAAGAAATTGGCATTTTTAAAAAAGCTAATTTCTTTGGAAACTTTAATAACCTATAACTCTTTCAAAAAAGGTTCAACTGCAACAATTTGTAAAAATACATTTCTGGCATCTGAATATATATAAATCACTTTACCGAAGTCGATTTGAATCAATATTTTAGAAAATATGGCAAAAAAAGTGAAAAAATTAAAGAAATTGGCATTTTTAAAAAAGCAAAATTCTTTGAAAACTTTAATAACCTATATCTCTTTCAAAAAAAGTTCAATTGCAACTTTATTTATAAAAGTACATTACTGGCATCTGAATATTTATAAATCACTTTACCGAAGTCGATGTGAATCAAAATTTTAGAAAATATGTCAAAAAAAGTGAAAAAATTAAAGAAATTGGCATTTTTAAAAAAGCTAATTTCTTTGAAAACTTTAATAACCTATAACTCTTTCAAAAAAGGTTCAACTGCAACTTAATTTGTAAAAATACATTTCTGGCATCTGAATATATATAAATCACTTTACCGAAGTCGATTTGAGTCAATATTTTAGAAAATATGTCAAAAAAAGTGAAAAAATTAAAGAAATTGGCATTTTTAAAAAAGCAAATTTCTTTGGAAACTTTAATAACCTATAACTCTTTCAAAAAAAGTTTAACTGAAATTTAATTTGTAAAGTAAATTTCTGGCATCTTAATATATATAAATCACTTTACCGAAGTCGATTTGAATCAATATTTTAGAAAATATGGCCAAAAAGGTGAAAAAATAAAAAAAATTTGGCAAGTAAAATTCTTTGGAAACTTTAAAAACCCATAACTCTTTCAAAAAAGGTTCAACTGCAACTTAATTTGAAAAGTAAATTTCTGGCATCTTAATATATATAAATCACTTTACCGAAGTCGATTTGAATCAATATTTTAGACAATATGAGCTAAAAGGTGAAAAATTTTAAAAAAATTGGCGTCTTTAAAAAAGCAACATTCTTTGAAAACTTTAATAACCCATAACTCTTTCAAAAAAGGTTCAACTGCAACTTAATTTGTAAAAATACATTTCTGGCATCTGAATATATATAAATCACTTTACCGAAGTCGATTTGAATCAATATTTTAGAAAATATGGCCAAAAAAGTGAAAAAATTAAAGAAATTGGCATTTTTAAAAAAGCAAAATTCTTTGGAAACTTTAATAACCCATAACTCTTTCAAAAAAGGTTCAACTGCAACTTTATTTATAAAAGTACATTTATGGCATCTGAATATATATAAATCACTTTACCGAAGTCGATTTGAGTCAATATTTTAGAAAATATGTCCAAAAAAGTGAAAAAATTAAAGAAATTGGCATTGTTAAAAAAGCAAATTTCTTTGGAAACTTTAATAACCTATAACTCTTTCAAAAAAAGTTTAACTGCAATTTAATTTGTAAAGTAAATTTCTGGCATCTTAATATATATAAATCACTTTACCGAAGTCGATTTGAATCAATATTTTAGAAAATATGGCCAAAAAGGTGAAAAAATAAAAAAAATTTGGCAAGTAAAATTCTTTGGAAACTTTAAAAACCCATAACTCTTTCAAAAAAGGTTCAACTGCAACTTAATTTGAAAAGTAAATTTCTGGCATCTTAATATATATAAATCACTTTACCGAAGTCGATTTGAATCAATATTTTAGACAATATGACCTAAAAGGTGAAAAATTTTAAAAAATTGGCGTTTTTAAAAAGCAACATTCTTTGAAAACTTTAATAACCCATAACTCTTTCAAAAAAGGTTCAACTGCAACATAATTTGGAAAGTACATTTATGGCATCTGAATATATATAAATCACTTTACCGAAGTCGATGTGAATCAATATTTTAGAAAATATGTCTAAAAAAGTGAAAAAATTAAAGAAATTGGCATTTTAAAAAGCAAAATTCTTTGGAAACTTTAATAACCCATAACTCCTTCAAAAAAGGTTCAACTGCAACTTAATTTGGAAAGTACATTTCTGTCATCTGAATATTTATAAATCACTTTACCGAAGTCGATTTGAATCAATATTTTAGAAAATATGTCAAAAAGTGAAAAATTAAAGAAATTGGCGTTTTTAAAAAAGCAACGTTCTTTGAAAACTTTAATAACCCATAACTCTTTCAAAAAAGGTTCAACTGCAACATAATTTGGAAAGTACATTTATGGCATCTGAATATATATAAATCACTTTACCGAAGTCGATGTGAATCAATATTTTAGAAAATATGTCTAAAAAAGTGAAAAAATTAAAGAAATTGGCATTTTTAAAAAAGCAAAATTCTTTGGAAACTTTAATAACCCATAACTCCTTCAAAAAAGGTTCAACTGCAACTTAATTTGGAAAGTACATTTCTGTCATCTGAATATTTATAAATCACGTTACCGAAGTCGATTTGAATCAATATTTTAGAAAATATGTCAAAAAAGTGAAAAATTAAAGAAATTGGCGTTTTTAAAAAAGCAAAATTCTTTGGAAAATTTAATAACCCATAACTCTTTCAAAAAGGTTCAACTGCAATTTAATTTTGAAAGTACATTTCTGGCATCTGAATATATATAAATCACTTTACCGAAGTCGATTTGAATCAATATTTTAGAAAATATGGCCAAAAAAGTGAAAAAATTAAAGAAATTGGCATTTTTAAAAAAGCAAAATTCTTTGGAAACTTTAATAACCTATAACTCTTTCAAAAAAGGTTCAACTGCAACTTAATTTGTAAAAGTACATTTCTGGCATCTGAATATATATAAATCACTTTACCGAAGTCGATTTGAATCAATATTTTAAAGCAGCGATTCTCATGATTCACAAGCCAGGTAAGCCAGAGGCTGACCCTGAGTCATATCGACCAATCAGCCTCTTACCAGCTTTTTCGAAATTGTGGGAGAAATTGATTGCCAAAGAGAATTACTGTGATTATCCATCAAAATAACATCTTGCCTGATCATCAATTTGGCTTTCGAGGTGGACATGGAACTGTTGAACAAGTGCACAGATTGGTAAAGCATATCCTACAAGCCTTTGATGACCTGGAGTACTCCAATGCGGTCTTTATTGATATGCAACAAGCATTCGATAAGGTTTGGCACGTTGGCCTACTTTCTAAAATCAAAAAGCTTTCTACCAGCTCCCTACTATGGTCTTTTAAAATCGTATCTGGAAGGTCAGGAGTTTAAAGTCAAAGTTAGGGATACATATTCTAACAGCTACCCAATGAAAGCAGGAGTACCTCAAGGCAGTGTGCTTGGGCCGTTGCTTTATTCGCTGTATACTGCTGATATACCCAAACCCAATAGTCAACATATGGAGACTCCCTCTAAGGCTCTCATTGCGACCTATGCAGATGACATCGCAGTTATTTATAATTCAAGAAGTCGAATAGAAGCAGCTAATGGCTTGCAGGAGTATCTTGTTGCTCTGACAGCTTGGTGCAAACGGTGGAATATGAAAGTCAATCCGCTAAAAACAACAAACCCATGCTTCACCCTGAAGAGACTAATAATGACAACCCCTGAAATCCAGCTTGAGGGTATTACTCTGGAGCAGCCGTCGCAAGCGAAATATCTTGGAATTACTTTAGACAAGCGACTTACCTTCGGACCACATCTTAAGACCACGGTTAAGAAGTGTAACATGAGGATCCAGCAATTGCGATGGCTTATTAATAGAAGGAGTACCATGCCGCTTAGATGCAAAAGGGCGGTATATGTGCATTGTATCTTACCAATCTGGCTTTACGGAATTCAGATCTGGGGGATCGCTGCAAAATCAAATTATAAACGGATTCAGGTGCTGCAGAATCGGGTCCTTAGAAATATAACTGATTGCCCTTGGTATGTACGCGGTTCAACTCTTCATAGAGACTTGAAGCTGTTTACTGTGGAAGAGCAGATTGGTAGGCATACGAGCCGATACAGAGACAAACTTCTGGGGCACCGCAGTTTACTTGCTAGAAATCTGATTCCAGCTAGACCTTTGAGGCGTCTTAGAGGCAAAGTTTGCCAAAACAATGAGGCGACAATGGCGCTTACCCACCCATACTACAACACAATCCTAAAACACATCAATATACATATGTAATCGCCATGCAAAATTGACGTTTGGTTCCACTTACAACCCAACCATGTGATGTTAAGGTACTTAAGATGTACGGATTCTTCACTTATTAAATATATTAAAAAAAAAAAAAAAAAAAAAAACATCAATATTTTAGAAAATATGGCCAAAAAGGTGAAAAAATTAAAAAAAATTGGCAAGTAAAATTCTTTGGAAACTTTAAAAACCCATAACTCTTTCAAAAAAAGGTTCAACTGCAACTTTATTTGGAAAGTACATTTCTATCATCTGAATATTTATAAATCACTTTACCGAAGTCGATTTGAATCAATATTTTAGAAAATATGGCCAAAAAGTGAAAAATTAAAGGAATTGGCGTTTTAAAAAAGCAAAATTCTTTGGAAACTTTAATAACCCATAACTCTTTCAAAAAAGGTTCAACTGCAACTTTATTTATAAAAGTACATTTATGGCATCTGAATATATATAAATCACTTTACCGAAGTCGATTTGAGTCAATATTTTAGAAAATATGTCAAAAGTGAAAAAATTAAAGAAATTGGCATTTTAAAAAAGCAAATTTCTTTGGAAACTTCAATAACCTAAAACTCTTTCAAAAAAGTTTAACTGCAACTTAATTTGGAAAGTAAATTTCTGGCATCTTAATATATATATAAATCACTTTACCAGAAGTCGATTTATATCAATATTTTAGAAAATATGGCCAAAAAAGGTGATAAAATTAAAAAAAATTGGCAAGTAAAGTTCTTTGGAAACTTTAAAAACCCATAACTCTTTCAAAAAAAAGGTTCAACTGCAACTTTATTTGGAAAGTACATTTCTGTCATCTGAATATTTATAAATCACTTTACCGAAGTCGATTTGAATCAATATTTTAGAAAATATGTCAAAAAAAGTGAAAAATTAAAGAAATTGGCGTTTTTAAAAAAGCAAAATTCTTTGGAAACTTTAATAACCCATAACTCTTTCAAAAAAGGTTCAACTGCAACTTAATTTTGAAAGTACATTTCTGGCATCTGAATATATATAAATCACTTTACCGAAGTCGATTTGAATCAATATTTTAGAAAATATGGCCAAAAAAGTGAAAAAATTAAAGAAATTGGCATTTTAAAAAAGCAAATTCTTTGGAAACTTTAATAACCTATAACTCTTTCAAAAAAGGTTCAACTGCAACAATTTGTAAAAAGTACATTTCTGGCATCTGAATATATATAAATCACTTTACCGAAGTCGATTTGAATCAATATTTTAAAGCAGCGATTCTCATGATTCACAAGCCAGGTAAGCCAGAGGCTGACCCTGAGTCATATCGACCAATCAGCCTCTTACCAGCTTTTTCGAAATTGTGGGAGAAATTGATTGCCAAGAGAATTACTGTGATTATCCATCAAAATAACATCTTGCCTGATCATCAATTTGGCTTTCGAGGTGGACATGGAACTGTTGAACAAGTGCACAGATTGGTAAAGCATATCCTACAAGCCTTTGATGACCTGGAGTACTCCAATGCGGTCTTTATTGATATGCAACAAGCATTCGATAAGGTTTGGCACGTTGGCCTACTTTCTAAAATCAAAAGCTTTCTACCAGCTCCCTACTATGGTCTTTTAAAATCGTATCTGGAAGGTCAGGAGTTTAAAGTCAAAGTTAGGGATACATATTCTAACAGCTACCCAATGAAAGCAGGAGTACCTCAAGGCAGTGTGCTTGGGCCGTTGCTTTATTCGCTGTATACTGCTGATATACCCAAACCCAATAGTCAACATATGGAGACTCCCTCTAAGGCTCTCATTGCGACCTATGCAGATGACATCGCAGTTATTTATAATTCAAGAAGTCGAATAGAAGCAGCTAATGGCTTGCAGGAGTATCTTGTTGCTCTGACAGCTTGGTGCAAACGGTGGAATATGAAAGTCAATCCGCTAAAAACAACAAACCCATGCTTCACCCTGAAGAGACTAATAATGACAACCCCTGAAATCCAGCTTGAGGTATTACTCTGGAGCAGCCGTCGCAAGCGAAATATCTTGGAATTACTTTAGACAAGCGACTTACCTTCGGACCACATCTTAAGACCACGGTTAAGAAGTGTAACATGAGGATCCAGCAATTGCGATGGCTTATTAATAGAAGGAGTACCATGCCGCTTAGATGCAAAAGGGCGGTATATGTGCATTGTATCTTACCAATCTGGCTTTACGGAATTCAGATCTGGGGGATCGCTGCAAAATCAAATTATAAACGGATTCAGGTGCTGCAGAATCGGGTCCTTAGAAATATAACTGATTGCCCTTAGTATGTACGCGGTTCAACTCTTCATAGAGACTTGAAGCTGTTTACTGTGGAAGAGCAGATTGGTAGGCATACGAGCCGATACAGAGACAAACTTCTGGGGCACCGCAGTTTACTTGCTAGAAATCTGATTCCAGCTAGACCTTTGAGGCGTCTTAAGAGGCAAGGATTTGCCAAAACAATGAGGCGACAATAGCGCTTACCCACCCATACTACAACACAATCCTAAAACACATCAATATACATATGTAATCGCCATGCAAAATTGACGTTTGGTTCCACTTACACAACCCAACCATGTGATGTTAAGGTACTTAAGATGTACGGATTCTTCACTTATTAAATATATATTAAAAAAAAAAAAAAAAAAAAAAAAAACATCAATATTTTAGAAAATATGGCCAAAAAGGTGAAAAAATTAAAAAAAATTGGCAAGTAAAATTCTTTGGAAACTTTAAAAACCCATAACTCTTTCAAAAAAAAGGTTCAACTGCAACTTTATTTGGAAAGTACATTTCTGTCATCTGAATATTTATAAATCACTTTACCGAAGTCGATTTGAATCAATATTTTAGAAAATATGGCCAAAAAAGTGAAAAATTAAAGAAATTGGCGTTTTTAAAAAAGCAAAATTCTTTGGAAACTTTAATAACCCATAACTCTTTCAAAAAAGGTTCAACTGCAACTTTATTTATAAAAGTACATTTATGGCATCTGAATATATATAAATCACTTTACCGAAGTCGATTTGAGTCAATATTTTAGAAAATATGTCCAAAAAAGTGAAAAAATTAAAGAAATTGGCATTTTTAAAAAAGCAAATTTCTTTGGAAACTTTAATAACCTAAAACTCTTTCAAAAAAAGTTTAACTGCAACTTCATTTGGAAAGTAAATTTCTGGCATCTTAATATATATATAAATCACTTTACCGAAGTCGATTTATATCAATATTTTAGAAAATATGGCCAAAAAGGTGATAAAATTAAAAAAAATTGGCAAGTAAAGTTCTTTGGAAACTTTAAAAACCCATAACTCTTTCAAAAAAAAGGTTCAACTGCAACTTTATTTGGAAAGTACATTTCTGTCATCTGAATATTTATAAATCACTTTACCGAAGTCGATTTGAATCAATATTTTAGAAAATATGTCAAAAAAGTGAAAAATTAAAGAAATTGGCGTTTTAAAAAGCAAAATTCTTTGGAAACTTTAATAACCCATAACTCTTTCAAAAAAGGTTCAACTGCAACTTAATTTTGAAAGTACATTTCTGGCATCTGAATATATATAAATCACTTTACCGAAGTCGATTTGAATCAATATTTTAAAGCAGCGATTCTCATGATTCACAAGCCAGGTAAGCCAGAGGCTGACCCTGAGTCATATCGACCAATCAGCCTCTTACCAGCTTTTCCGAAATTGTGGAGAAATTGATTGCCAAGAGAATTACTGTGATTATCCATCAAAATAACATCTTGCCTGATCATCAATTTGGCTTTCGAGGTGGACATGGAACTGTTGAACAAGTGCACAGATTGGTAAAGCATATCCTACAAGCCTTTGATGACCTGGAGTACTCCAATGCGGTCTTTATTGATATGCAACAAGCATTCGATAAGGTTTGGCACGTTGGCCTACTTTCTAAAATCAAAAACTTTCTACCAGCTCCCTACTATGGTCTTTTAAAATCGTATCTGGAAGGTCAGGAGTTTAAAGTCAAAGTTAGGGATACATATTCTAACAGCTACCCAATGAAAGCAGGAGTACCTCAAGGCAGTGTGCTTGGGCCGTTGCTTTATTCGCTGTATACTGCTGATATACCCAAACCCAATAGTCAACATATGGAGACTCCCTCATAGGCTCTCATTGCGACCTATGCAGATGACATCGCAGTTATTTATAATTCAAGAAGTCGAATAGAAGCAGCTAATGGCTTGCAGGAGTATCTTGTTGCTCTGACAGCTTGGTGCAAACGGTGGAATATGAAAGTCAATCCGCTAAAAACAACAAACCCATGCTTCACCCTGAAGAGACTAATAATGACAACCCCTGAAATCCAGCTTGAGGGTATTACTCTGGAGCAGCCGTCGCAAGCGGAAATATCTTGGAATTACTTTAGACAAGCGACTTACCTTCGGACCACATCTTAAGACCACGGTTAAGAAGTGTAACATGAGGATCCAGCAATTGCGATGGCTTATTAATAGAAGGAGTACCATGCCGCTTAGATGCAAAGGGCGGTATATGTGCATTGTATCTTACCAATCTGGCTTTACGGAATTCAGATCTGGGGGATCGCTGCAAAATCAAATTATAAACGGATTCAGGTGCTGCAGAATCGGGTCCTTAGAAATATAACTGATTGCCCTTAGTATGTACGCGGTTCAACTCTTCATAGAGACTTGAAGCTGTTTACTGTGGAAGAGCAGATTGGTAGGCATACGAGCCGATACAGAGACAAACTTCTGGGGCACCGCAGTTTACTTGCTAGAAATCTGATTCAGCTAGACCTTTGAGGCGTCTTAAGAGGCAAGGATTTGCCAAAACAATGAGGCGACAATAGCGCTTACCCACCCATACTACAACACAATCCTAAAACACATCAATATACATATGTAATCGCCATGCAAAATTGACGTTTGGTTCCACTTACAACCCAACCATGTGATGTTAAGGTACTTAAAGATGTACGGATTCTTCACTTATTAAATATATTAAAAAAAAAAAAAAAAAAAAAAAAACATCAATATTTTAGAAAATATGGCCAAAAAGATTGAAAAATTAAAAAAAATTGGCAAGTAAAATTCTTTGGAAACTTTAAAAACCCATAACTCTTTCAAAAAAGGTTCAACTGCAACTTTATTTGGAAAGTACATTTCTGTCATCTGAATATTTATAAATCACTTTACCGAAGTCGATTTGAATCAATATTTTAGAAAATATGGCCAAAAAAGTGAAAAATTAAAGAAATTGGCGTTTTTAAAAAAGCAAAATTCTTTGGAAACTTTAATAACCCATAACTCTTTCAAAAAAGGTTCAACTGCAACTTTATTTATAAAAGTACATTTATGGCATCTGAATATATATAAATCACTTTACCGAAGTCGATTTGAGTCAATATTTTAGAAAATATGTCCAAAAAAGTGAAAAAATTAAAGAAATTGGCATTTTTAAAAAAGCAAATTTCTTTGGAAACTTTAATAACCTAAAACTCTTTCAAAAAAAGTTTAACTGCAACTTAATTTGGAAAGTAAATTTCTGGCATCTTAATATATATATAAATCACTTTACCGAAGTCGATTTATATCAATATTTTAGAAAATATGGCCAAAAAGGTGATAAAATTAAAAAAAAATTGGCAAGTAAAGTTCTTTGGAAACTTTAAAAACCCATAACTCTTTCAAAAAAAAGGTTCAACTGCAACTTTATTTGGAAAGTACATTTCTGTCATCTGAATATTTATAAATCACTTTACCGAAGTCGATTTGAATCAATATTTTAGAAAATATGGCCAAAAAAGTGAAAAAATTAAAGAAATTGGCATTTTTAAAAAGCAAAATTCTTTGAAAACTTTAATAACCTATAACTCTTTCAAAATAGGTTCAACTGCAACTTAATTTGTAAAAGTACATTTCTGGCATCTGAATATATATAAATCACCTTACCGAAGTCGATTTGAATCAATATTTTAGAAAATATGGCCAAAAGGTGAAAAAATTAACAAAAATTGGCAAGTAAAATTCTTTGGAAACTTTAAAAACCCTAACTCTTTCAAAAAAGGTTCAACTGCAACTTAATTTGGAAAGTACATTTCTGGCATCTGAATATATATAAATCACCTTACCGAAGTCGATGTGAATCAATATTTTAGAAAATATGGCCTAAAAGGTGAAAAATTTTAAAAATTGGCATTTTTAACAAAGCAAAATTCTTCGGAAACTTTAATATCCTATAATTCTTTCATAAAAGGTTCAACTGCAACTTAATTTGGAAAGTACATTTCTGGCATCTGAATATATATAAATCACTTTATCGAAGTCGATTTCAATCAATATTTTAGAAAATATGTCCAAAAAAGTGAAAAAATTAAAGAAATTGGCATTTTAAAAAGCAAATTTCTTTGCAAATTTTAATAACCTATAACTCTTTCAAAAAAGGTTTAACAGCAACTTAATTTGGAAAGTAAATTTCTGGCATCTTAATATATATAAATCACTTTACCGAAGTCGATTTCAATCAATATTTTAGAAAATATGGCCAAAAAGGTGAAAAAATTAAAAAATTGGCATTAATAAAAAGCAAAATTCTTTGAAAACTTTAATAACCTATATCTCTTTCAAAAAAAGTTCAATTGCAACTTTATTTGTAAAGTACATTACTGGCATCTGAATATTTATAAATCACTTTACCGAAGTCGATGTGAATCAAAATTCTAGAAAATATGTCCAAAAAAGTGAAAAAATTAAAGAAATTGGCATTTTTAAAAAAGCTAATTTCTTTGGAAACTTTAATAACCTATAACTCTTTCAAAAAAAGTTTAACTGCAACTTAATTTGGAAAGTAAATTTCTGGCATCTGAATATATATAAATCACTTTACCGAAGTCGATTTGAATCAATATTTTAGAAAATATGGCCAAAAAAGTGGAAAAATTAAAGAAATTGGCATTTTTAAAAGCAAAATTCTTTGGAAACTTTAATAACCCATAACTCTTTCAAAAAAGGTTCAACTGCAACTTTATTTATAAAAGTACATTCATGGCATCTGAATATATATTAATCACTTTACCGAAGTCGATTTGAATCAATATTTTAGAAAATATGTCCAAAAAGTGAAAAAATTAAAGAAATTGGCATTTTAAAAAAGCAAAATTCTTTGAAAACTTTAATAACCTATAACTCTTTCAAAAAAGTTCAACTGCAACTCAATTTGTAAAAGTACATTTCTGGCATCTGAATATATATAAATCACTTTACCGAAGTCGATGTGAATCAATATTTTAGAAAATATGTCCAAAAAGGTGAAAAAATTAAAAAAAATTGGCAAGTAAAATTCTTTGGAAACTTTAAAAACCTAACTCTTTCAAAAAGGTTCAATTGCAACTTTATTTGTAAAAGTACATTTCTGGCATCTGAATATATATAAATCACTTTACCGAAGTCGATTTGAATCAATATTTTAGAAAATATGGCCAAAAAAGTGAAAAAATTAAAGAAATTGGCATTTTAAAAAAGCAAAATTCTTTGGAAACTTTAGTAACCCATAACTCTTTCAAAAAGGTTCAACTATAACTTTATTTATTAAAGTACATTTATGGCATCTGAATATATATAAATCACTTTACCGAAGTCGATTTGAATCAATATTTTGAAAATATGTCCAAAAAGTGAAAAAATTAAAGAAATTGGCATTTTTAAAACGCAAATTTCTTTGGAAACTTTAATAACCTATAACTCTTTCAAAAAAGTTTAACTGCAACAATTTGGAAAGTAAATTTCTAGCATCTTAATATATATAAATCACTTTACCGAAATCGATTTGAATCAATATTTTAGAAAACATGGCCAAAAAGGTGAAAAATTAAAAAATTGGCATTTTTAAAAAAGCAAAATTCTTTGAAAACTTTAATAACCTATAACTCTTTCAAAAAAGGTTCAACTGCAACTTAATTTGTAAAAGTACATTTCTGGCATCTGAATATATATAAATCACTTTACCGAAGTCGATTTGAATCAATATTTTAGAAAATATGGCCAAAAAGGTGAAAAAATTAAAAAAAATTGGCAAGTAAAATTCTTTGGAAACTTTAAAAACCCATAACTCTTTCAAAAAAGGTTCAACTGCAACTTAATTTGGAAAGTACATTTCTGGCATCTGAATATATATAAATCACTTTACCGAAGTCGATTTGAATCAATATTTTAGAAAATATGTCAAAAAGTGAAAAAATTAAAGAAATTGGCATTTTTAAAAAAAGCAAATTTCTTTGGAAACTTTAATAACCTAAAACTCTTTCAAAAAAAGTTTAACTGCAACTTAATTTGGAAAGTAAATTTCTGGCATCTTAATATATATATAAATCACTTTACCGAAGTCGATTTATATCAATATTTTAGAAAATATGGCCAAAAAGGTGATAAAATTAAAAAAATTGGCAAGCAAAGTTCTTTGGAAACTTTAAAAACCCATAACTCTTTCAAAAAAGGTTCAACTGCAACTTAATTTGGAAAGTACATTTCTGTCATCTGAATATTTATAAATCACTTTACCGAAGTCGATTTGAATCAATATTTTAGAAAATATGTCCAAAAAAGTGAAAAATTAAAGAAATTGGCGTTTTTAAAAAAGCAAAATTCTTTGGAAACTTTAATAACCCATAACTCTTTCAAAAAAGGTTCAACTGCAACTTAATTTTGAAAGTACATTTCTGGCATCTGAATATATATAAATCACTTTACCGAAGTCGATTTGAATCAATATTTTAGAAAATATGGCCAAAAAGTGAAAAAATTAAAGAAATTGGCATTTTTGAAAAAAGCAAAATTCTTTGGAAACTTTAATAACCTATAACTCTTTCAAAAAGGTTCAACTGCAACTTAATTTGTAAAAGTACATTTCTGGCATCTGAATATATATAAATCACTTTACCGAAGTCGATTTGAATCAATATTTTAAAGCAGCGATTCTCATGATTCACAAGCCAGGTAAGCCCAGAGGCTGACCCTGAGTCATATCGACCAATCAGCCTCTTACCAGCTTTTTTTCGAAATTGTGGGAGAATTGATTGCCAAGAGAATTACTGTGATTATCCATCAAAATAACATCTTGCCTGATCATCAATTTGGCTTTCGAGGTGGACATGGAACTGTTGAACAAGTGCACAGATTGGTAAAGCATATCCTACAAGCCTTTGATGACCTGGAGTACTCCAATGCGGTCTTTATTGATATGCAACAAGCATTCGATAAGGTTTGGCACGTTAGCCTACTTTCTAAATCAAACTTTCTACCAGCTCCCTACTATGGTCTTTTAAAATCGTATCTGGAAGGTCAGGAGTTTAAAGTCAAAGTTAGGGATACATATTCTAACAGCTACCCAATGAAAGCAGGAGTACCTCAAGGCAGTGTCTTGGGCCGTTGCTTTATTCGCTGTATACTGCTGATATACCCAAACCCAATAGTCAACATATGGAGACTCCCTCTAAGGCTCTCATTGCGACCTATGCAGATGACATCGCAGTTATTTATAATTCAAGAAGTCGAATAGAAGCAGCTAATGGCTTGCAGGAGTATCTTGTTGCTCTGACAGCATGGTGCAAACGGTGGAATATGAAAGTCAATCCGCTAAAAACAACAAACCCATGCTTCACCCTGAAGAGAACTAATAATGACAACCCTGAAATCCAACCTTGAGGGTATTACTCTGGAGCAGCCGTCGCAAGCGAAATATCTTGGAATTACTTTGAACAAGCGACTTACCTTCGGACCATCTTAAGACCACGGTTAAGAAGTGTAACATGAGGATCAACAATTACGATGGCTTATTAATAGAAGGAGTACCATGCCGCTTAGATGCAAAAGGGCGGTATATGTGCATTGTATCTTACCAATCTGGCTTTACGGAATTCAGATCAGGGGATCGCTGCAAAATCAAATTATAAACGGATTCAGGTGCTGCAAATCAGGTCCTTAAAAAATAACTGATTGCCCTTCGGTTTACGCGGTAACTCTTCCTAGAGACTTGAACTGCATTTTACTGTGGAAAGAAACAGATTGGAGGCATACGGAACCCGATATACAGAGACAAACTTCTGGGCACCGCAGTTTTTGCTGAAATCTGGTTCCAGCTAGACCTTTGAGGCGTCTTAAGGAGGGCAAGGATTTGCCAAAAACAATGAGGGCGACAATAGCGCACACACCACCCATACTACAACACAATCCTAAAACACATCAATATACATATGTAATCGCCGTACCGAAGTCTGCAAATTTGACGTTTGGTTCCACTTACACAACCAAACCATGTGATGTTAAAGGTACTTGAAAAATGTAGGGATTCTTCACTTATTAAATATATTAAAAAAAAAAAAAAAAAAAACATCAATATTTTAGAAAATATGGCCAAAAGGTGAAAAAATTAAAAAAAATTTGGCAAGTAAATTCTTTGGAAACCTTTAAAACCCATAACTCTTTCAAAAAAAGGTTCAACTGCAACTTTAATTTGGAAAAGTACATTTCTGGCATCTGAATATTTATAAATCACTTTACCAAGTCGATTTGAATCAATATTTTTAGAAAATATGGCCAAAAGTGAAAAATTAAAGAAATTGGCGTTTTAAAAAAGCAAAATTCTTTGGAAACTTTAATAACCCATAACTCTTTCAAAAAGGTTCAACTGCAACTTTATTTATAAAAAGTACATTTATGGCATCTGAATATATATAAATCACTTTACCGAAGTCGATTTGAGTCAATATTTTAGAAAATATGTCCAAAAAGTGAAAAAATTAAAAAATTGGCATTTTAAAAAAGCAAATTTCTTTGGAAACTTAATAACCTAAAACTCTTTCAAAAAAGTTTAACTGCAACTTAATTTGGAAAGTAAATTTCTGGCATCTTAATATATATAAAATCACTTTACCGAAGTCGATTTATATCAATATTTTAGAAAATATGGCCAAAAGGTGATAAAATTAAAAAAATTGGCAAGTAAAGTTCTTTGGAAACTTTAAAACCCATAACTCTTTCAAAAAAGGTTCAACTGCAACTTTATTTGGAAAGTACATTTCTGTCATCTGAATATTTATAAATCACTTTACCGAAGTCGATTTGAATCAATATTTTAAAAATATGTCCAAAAAAGTGAAAAATTAAAAAAATTGGCGTTTAAAAAAGCAAAATTCTTTGGAAACTTTAATAACCTATAACTCTTTCAAAAAGGTTCAACTGCAACTTAATTTTGAAAGTACATTTCTAGCATCTGAATATATATAAATCACTTTACCAGAAGTCGATTTGAATCAATATTTTGAAAATATGGCCAAAAAAGTGAAAAAATTAAAGAATTGGCATTTTTAAAAAGCAAAATTCTTTGAAAACTTTAATAACCTATAACTCTTTCAAAATAGGTTCAACTGCAACTTAATTTGTAAAAGTACATTTCTGGCATCTGAATATATATAAATCACACTTTACCGAAGTCGATTTGAATCAATATTTTAGAAAATATGGCCAAAAGGTGAAAAAATTAAAAAAATTGGCATTAAAGTAAAATTCTTTGGAAACTTTAAAAACCCATAACTCTTTCAAAAAGGTTCAACTGCAACTTAATTTGGAAAGTACATTTCTGGCATCTGAATATATATAAATCACTTTACCGAAGTCGATGTGAATCAATATTTTAGAAAATATGGCCTAAAAGGTGAAAAATTTAAAAAAATTGGCATTTTAAAAAAGCTAAATTCTTTGAAACTTTAATAACCCATAACTCTTTCAAAAAAGGTTCAACTGCAACTTAATTTGGAAAGTACATTTCTGGCATCTGAATATATATAAATCACTTTACCGAAGTCGATTTGAATCAATATTTTAGAAAATATGTCAAAAAGTGAAAAAATTAAAAAAAATTGGCATTTTAAAAAAGCAAATTTCTTTGGAAACTTTAATAACCTATAACTCTTTCAAAAAGGTTTAACTGCAACTTAATTTGGAAAGTAAATTTCTGGCATCTTAATATATATAAATCACTTTACCAGAAGTCGATTTCAATCAATATTTTTAAAAATATGGCCAAAAGGTGAAAAAATTAAAAAATTGGCATTTTAAAAAGCAAAATTCTTTGAAAACTTTAATAACCTATATCTCTTTCAAAAAAGTTCAATTGCAACTTTAATTTGTAAAGTACATTACTGGCATCTGAATATTTATAAATCACTTTGCCGAAGTCGATTTGAATCAAATTTTAGAAAATATGTCCAAAAAAAGGGGAAAAAAATTAAAGAAATTGGCATTTTAAAAAAGCTAATTTCTTTGGAAACTTTAATAACCTATAACTCTTTCAAAAAAGTTTAACTGCAACAATTTGGAAAGTAAATTTCTGGCATCTGAATATATATAAATCACTTTACCGAAGTCGATTTGAATCAATATTTTTAGAAAATATGGCCAAAAAAGTGGAAAAATTAAAAAAATTGGCATTTTTAAAAAAGCAAAATTCTTTGGAAACTTTAATAACCCATAACTCTTTCAAAAAGGTTCAACTGCAACTTTATTTATAAAAGTACATTCCTGGCATCTGAATATATATAAATCACTTTACCGAAGTCGATTTGAATCAATATTTTAGAAATATGTCCAAAAAGTGAAAAATTAAAGAAATTGGCATTTTAAAAAAGCAAAATTCTTTGGAAACTTTAATAACCTATAACTCTTTCAAAAAAGTTCAACTGCAACTCAATTTGGAAAGTAACATTTCTGGCATCTGAATATATATAAATCACTTTACCGAAGTCGATGTGAATCAATATTTTAGAAAATATGGCCAAAAAGGTGAAAAAATTAAAAAAAATTGGCATTTAAAAAAGCAAAATTCTTTGGAAACTTTAAAAACCTAACTCTTTCAAAAAAGGTTCAATTGCAACTTTATTTGTAAAAGTACATTTCTGGCATCTGAATATATATAAATCACTTTACCGAAGTCGGTTTGAATCAATATTTTAGAAAATATGGCCAAAAAGTGAAAAAATTAAAAAAATTGGCATTTTTAAAAAAGCAAAATTCTTTGGAAACTTTAAATAACCCATAACTCTTTCAAAAAAGGTTCAACTGCAACTTTATTTATTAAAAGTACATTTATAGCATCTGAATATATATAAATCACTTTACCGAAGTCGATTTGAATCAATATTTTAGAAAATATGTCAAAAAATTGAAAAATTAAAGAAATTGGCATTTTTAAAACGCAAAATTTCTTTGGAAACTTTAATAACCTATAACTCTTTCAAAAAAGTTTAACTGCAACTTAATTTGGAAAGTAAATTTCTGGCATCTTAATATATATAAATCACTTTACCGAAATCGATTTGAATCAATATTTTTAGAAAATATGGCCAAAAGGTGAAAAAATTAAAAAATTGGCATTTTTAAAAAAGCAAAATTCTTTGAAAACTTTAATAACCTATAACTCTTTCAAAAAGGTTCAACTGCAACAATTTTGTAAAAGTACATTTCTGGCATCTGAATATATATAAATCACTTTACCGAAGTCGATTTGAATCAATATTTTAGAAAATATGGCCAAAAGGTGAAAAAATTAAAAAAATTGGCAAGTAAATAAATTCTTTGGAAACTTTAAAAACCTATAACTCTTTCAAAAAGGTTCAACTGCAACTTAATTTGGAAAGTACATTTCAGGCATCTGAATATATATAAATCACTTTACCGAAGTCGATTTGAATCAATATTTTAGAAAATATGTCAAAAAGGTGAAAAAATTAAAGAAATTGGCATTTTTAAAAAGCAAATTTCTTTGGAAACTTTAATAACCTATAACTCTTTCAAAAAAAGTTTAACTGCTACTTAATTTGGAAAGTACATTTCTGGCATCTGAATATATATAAATCACTTTATCAAGTCGATTTGAATCAATATTTTAGAAAATATGTCCAAAAAGGTGAAAAAATTAAAAAATTGGCATTTTAAAAAAGCAAATTTCTTTGGAAACTTTAATAACCTATAACTCTTTCAAAAAAAGTTTAACTGCAACTTAATTTGGAAAGTAAATTTCTGGCATCTTAATATATATAAATCACTTTACCGAAGTCGATTTCAAACAATATTTTAGAAAATATTGCCAAAAAGGTGAAAAAATTAAAAAATTGGCATTTTTAAAAAAGCAAAATTCTTTGAAAACTTTAATAACCTATATCTCTTTCAAAAAAGGTTCAATAGCAACTTTATTTGGCAAAAGTACATTACTGGCATCTGAATATTTATAAATCACTTTACCGAAGTCGATGTGAATCAATATTTTAGGAAATATGGCCTAAAAGGTGAAAAATTTTAAAAAATTGGCGTTTTTAAAAAAGCAAAATTCTTTGTAAACTTTAATAACCCATAACTCTTTGAAAAAAGGTTCAACTGCAAGTTAATTTGGAAAGTACATTTCTGGCATCTGAATATATATAAATCACTTTGCCGAAGTCGATGTGAATCAATATTTTAGAAAATATGTCAAAAAAGTGAAAAAATTAAAAAAAATTGGCAAAAGTAAAATTCTTTGGAAACTTTAAAAACCCATAACTCTTTCAAAAAAGGTTCAATTGCAACTTTATTTGTAAAAGTACATTTCTGGCATCTGAATATATATAAATCACTTTACCGAAGTCGATTTGAATCAATATTTTAGAAAATATGGCCAAATAAGTAAAAAATTAAAAGAAATTGGCATTTTTAAAAAAGCAAAATTCTTTGGAAAATTTAATAACCCATAACTCTTTCAAAAAAGGTTCAACTGCAACTTTTTTTGTAAAAGTACATTTCTGGCATCTGAATATATATAAATCACTTTACCGAAGTCGATTTGAATCAATATTTTAAAAATATGTCCAAAAAGTGAAAAAATTAAAGAAATTGGCATTTTAAAAAGCAAATTTCTTTGGAAACTTTAATAACCTATAACTCTTTCAAAAAAGTTTAACTGCAACTTAATTTGGAAAGTAAATTTCTGGCATCTTAATATATAGAAATCACTTTACCAAGTCGATTTGAATCAATATTTTGAAAATATGGCCTAAAAGGTGAAAAAATTAAAAAATTGGCATTTTAAAAAAAGCAAAATTCTTTGAAAACTTTAATACCTATAACTCTTTCAAAAAGGTTCAACTGCAACTTAATTTGGAAAGTACATTTCTGGCATCTGAATATATATAAATCACTTTACCGAAGTCGATTTGGATCAATATTTTAGAAAATATGTCAAAAAGGGAAAAATTAAAGAAATTGGCATTTTTAAAAAAGCAAAATTCTTTGGAAAATTTAATAACCCATAACTCTTTCAAAAAAGGTTCAACTGCAACTTTTTTGGAAAAAGTACATTTCTGGCATCTGAATATATATAAATCACTTTACCGAAGTCGATTTGAATCAATATTTTAGAAAATATGTCAAAAAAGTGAAAAAATTAAAAAAATTGGCATTTTTAAAAGCAAATTTCTTTGGAAACTTTAATAACCTATAACTCTTTCAAAAAAAAGTTTAACTGCAACTTAATTTGGAAAGTAAATTTCTGGCATCTTAATATATATAAAATCACTTTACCGAGAAGTCGATTTGAATCAATATTTTAGAAAATATGGCCAAAAAGGTGAAAAAATTAAAAAATTGGCATTTTTAAAAAAGCAAAATTCTTTGAAAACTTTAATACCCTATAACTCTTTCAAAAAAGGTTCAACTGCAACTTAATTTGTAAAAGTACATTTTTGGCATCTGAATATATATAAATCACTTTACCGAAGTCGATTTGAATCAATATTTTAAAAATATGGGCAAAAAGGTTGAAAAAAAATTAAAAAAATTGGCAAGTAAAAAATTCTTTGGAAACTTTAAAAACCCATAACTCTTTCAAAAAAGGTTCAACTGCAACTAAATTTGTAAAAGTACATTTCTGGCATCTGAATATTTATAAATCACTTTACCGAAGTCGATGTGAATCAATATTTTAGAAAATATGGCCTAAAATGTGAAAAATTTTAAAAAATTGGCGTTTTTAAAAAAGCAAAATTCTTTGGAAACTTTAATAACCCATAACTCTTTGAAAAAAGGTTCAACTGCATCTTAATTTGGAAAGTACATTTCTGGCATCTGAATATATATAAATCACTTTACCGAAGTCGATGTGAATCAATATTTTAGAAAATATGTCCAAAAAGTGAAAAAATTAAAGAAATTGGCATTAAAAAAGCAAATTTCTTTGGAAACTTTAATAACCTATAACTCTTTCAAAAAAAGTTTAACTGCAACTTAATTTGGAAAGTAAATTTCTGGCATCTGAATATATATAAATCACTTTACCGAAGTCGATTTGAATCAATATTTTAGAAAATATGGCCAAAAAGGTGAAAAAATTAAAAAATTGGCATTTTTAAAAAAGCAAATTTCTTTGGAAACTTTAATAACCCATAACTCTTTCAAAAAAAGTTTAACTGCAACTTAATTTGGAAAGTAAATTTCTGGCATCTGAATATATATAAATCACTTTACCGAAGTCGATTTGAATCAATATTTTAGAAAATATGGCCAAAAAGGTGAAAAATTAAAAAAAATTGGCATGTTAAGAAAATTCTTTGGAAACTTTAAAAACCTAACTCTTTCAAAAAAGGTTCAATTGCAACTTTATTTGTAAAAATACATTTCTGGCATCTGAATATATATAAATCACTTTACCGAAGTCGATTTGAATCAATATTTTAGAAAATATGGCCAAAAAGGTGAAAAAATTAAAGAAATTGGCATTTTAAAAAAAAAAATTCTTTGGACAATTTAATAACCCAGAACTCTTTCAAAAAAGGTTCAACTGCAACTTTTTATAAAAGTACATTTCTGGCATCTGAATATATATAAATCACTTTACCGAAGTCGATTTGAATCAATATTTTAGAAAATATGTCCAAAAAAGTGAAAAAATTAAAGAAATTGGCATTTTAAAAAAGCAAATTTCTTTGGAAACTTTAATAACCTATAACTCTTTCAAAAAAAGTTTAACTGCAACTTAATTTGGAAAGTAAATTTCTGGCATCTTAATATATATAAATCACTTTACCGAAGTCGATTTGAATCAATATTTTAGAAAATATGGCCAAAAAGGTGAAAAAATTAAAAAATTGGCATTTTAAAAAAGCAAAACTATTTGGAAACTTTAATAACCTATAACTCTATCAAAAAGGTTCAACCGCAACTTAATTTGTAAAAGTACATTTCTGGCATCTGAATATTTATAAATCACTTTACCGAAGTCGATTTGAATCAATATTTTAGAAAATATGGCCAAAAAGGTGAAAAAATTAAAAAAATTGGCAAGTAAAATTCTTTGGAAACTTTAAAAACCCATAACTCTTTCAAAAAAGGTTCAACTGCAACTTAATTTGGAAAGTACATTTCTGGCATCTGAATATATATAAATAAGTGAAAAATTAAAAAATGATTTAAAAAATTGGCATTTTAAAAAGCAAAATTCTTTGGAAAATTTAATAACCCATAACTCTTTCATCAACTCTTGTTTGAATCAATATTTTAGAAAATATGGCCTAAAAGGTGAAAAATTTTAAAAAATTGGCGTTTTAAAAAGCAAAATTCTTTGGAAACTTTAATAACCCATAACTCTTTGAAAAAAGGTTCAACTGCAAGTTAATTTGGAAAGTACATTTCTGGCATCTGAATATATATAAATCACTTTACCGAAGTCGATGTGAATCAATATTTTAGAAAATATGTCAAAAAGGTGAAAAAATTAAAAAATTGGCATTTTAAAAAGCAAAATTCTTTGAAAACTTTAATACCCTATAACTCTTTCAAAAAAGGTTCAACTGCAACTTAATTTGTAAAAGTACATTTTTGGCATCTGAATATATATAAATCACTTTACCGAAGTCGATTTGAATCAATATTTTAGAAAATATGTCCAAAAAAGTGAAAAAATTAAAGAAATTGGCATTTTTAAAAAAGCAAAATTCTTTGGAAAATTTAATAACCCATAACTCTTTCAAAAAAGGTTCAACTGCAACTTTTTTTATAAAAGTACATTTATGGCATCTGAATATATATAAATCACTTTACCGAAGTCGATTTGAATCAATATTTTAGAAAATATGTCAAAAAAGTGAAAAAATTAAAGAAATTGGCATTTTAAAAAAGCAAATTTCTTTGGAAACTTTAATAACCTATAACTCTTTCAAAAAAGTTTAACTGCAACTTAATTTGGAAAGTAAATTTCTGGCATCTTAATATATAGAAATCACTTTACCGAAGTCGATTTGAATCAATATTTTAGAAAATATGGCCAAAAAGGTGAAAAAATTAAAAAATTGGCATTTTTAAAAAAGCAAAATTCTTTGAAAACTTTAATAACCTATAACTCTTTCAAAAAGGTTCAACTGCAACTTAATTTGTAAAAGTACATTTCTGGCATCTGAATATATATAAATCACTTTACCGAAGTCGATTTGAATCAATATTTTAGAAAATATGGCCAAAAAGGTGAAAAAAATTAAAAAAATTGGCATTAAAAGTAAAATTCTTTGGAAACTTTAAAAACCCATAACTCTTTCAAAAAGGTTCAACTGCAACTAAATTTGTAAAAGTACATTTCTGGCATCTGAATATTTATAAATCACTTTACCGAAGTCGATGTGAATCAATATTTTAGAAAATATGGCCTAAAAGTGAAAAATTTTAAAAAATTGGGGTTTTTAAAAAAGCAAAATTCTTTGGAAACTTTAATAACCCATAACTCTTTGAAAAAAGGTTCAACTGCAACTTAATTTGGAAAGTACATTTCTGGCATCTGAATATATATAAATCACTTTACCGAAGTCGATGTGAATCAATATTTTAGAAAATATGTCCAAAAAAGTGAAAAAATTAAAGAAATTGGCATTGTTAAAAAAGCAAATTTCTTTGGAAACTTTAATAACCTATAACTCTTTCAAAAAAAGTTTAACTGCAACTTAATTTGGAAAGTAAATTTCTGGCATCTGAATATATATAAATCACTTTACCGAAGTCGATTTGAATCAATATTTTAGAAAATATGGCCAAAAAGGTGAAAAAATTAAAAAATTGGCATTTTTAAAAAAGCAAATTTCTTTGGAAACTTTAATAACCCATAACTCTTTCAAAAAAGTTTAACTGCAACAATTTGGAAAGTAAATTTCTGGCATCTGAATATATATAAATCACTTTACCGAAGTCGATTTGAATCAATATTTTAGAAAATATGGCCAAAAAGGTGAAAAAATTCAAAAAAATTGGCAAGTAAAATTCTTTGGAAACTTTAAAACCCTAACTCTTTCAAAAAAGGTTCAATTGCAACTTTATTTGTAAAAATACATTTCTGGCATCTGAATATATATAAATCACTTTACCGAAGTCGATTTGAATCAATATTTTAGAAAATATGGCCAAAAAAGTGAAAAAATTAAAGGAAAATTGGCATTTTTAAAAAAACAAGATTCTTTGGACAATTTAATAACCCAGAACTCTTTCAAAAAAGGTTCAACTGCAACTTTTTTTATAAAAGTACATTTATGGCATCTGAATATATATAAATCACTTTACCGAAGTCGATTTGAATCAATATTTTAGAAAATATGTCCAAAAAAGTGAAAAAATTAAAGAAATTGGCATTTTTAAAAAAGCAAATTTCTTTGGAAACTTTAATAACCTATAACTCTTTCAAAAAAAGTTTAACTGCAACTTAATTTGGAAAGTAAATTTCTGGCATCTTAATATATATAAATCACTTTACCGAAGTCGATTTGAATCAATATTTTAGAAAATATGGCCAAAAAGGTGAAAAAATTAAAAAATTGGCATTTTTAAAAAAGCAAAACTATTTGGAAACTTTAATAACCTATAACTCTATCAAAAAAGGTTCAACCGCAACTTAATTTGTAAAAGTACATTTCTGGCATCTGAATATTTATAAATCACTTTACCGAAGTCGATTTGAATCAATATTTTAGAAAATATGGCCAAAAAGGTGAAAAAATTAAAAAAAATTGGCAAGTAAAATTCTTTGGAAACTTTAAAAACCCATAACTCTTTCAAAAAAGGTTCAACTGCAAGTTAATTTGGAAAGTACATTTCTGGCATCTGAATATATATAATAAGTGAAAAAATTAAAGAAATTGGCATTTTTAAAAAAGCAAAATTCTTTGGAAAATTTAATAACCCATAACTCTTTCACTCTTGTGAATCAATATTTTAGAAAATATGGCCTAAAAGGTGAAAAATTTTAAAAAATTGGCGTTTTTAAAAAAGCAAAATTCTTTGGAAACTTTAATAACCCATAACTCTTTGAAAAAAGGTTCAACTGCAAGTTAATTTGGAAAGTACATTTCTGGCATCTGAATATATATAAATCACTTTACCGAAGTCGATGTGAATCAATATTTTAGAAAATATGTCCAAAAAGTGAAAAAATTAAAGAAATTGGCATTTTTAAAAAAGCAAATTTCTTTGGAAACTTTAATAACCTATAACTCTTTCAAAAAAAGTTTAACTGCAACTTAATTTGGAAAGTAAATTTCTGGCATCTGAATATATATAAATCACTTTACCGAAGTCGATTTGAATCAATATTTTAGAAAATATGGCCAAAAGGTGAAAAAATTAAAAAATTGGCATTTTTAAAAAGCAAAACTATTTGGAAACTTTAATAACGTATAACTCTTTCAAAAAAGGTTCAACCGCAACTTAATTTGTAAAAGTACATTTCTGGCATCTGAATATATATAAATCACTTTACAGAAGTCGATTTGAATCAATATTTTAGAAAATATGGCCAAAAAGGTGAAAAAATTAAAAAAATTGGCAAGTAAAATTCTTTGGAAACTTTAAAACCCTAACTCTTTCAAAAAGGTTCAATTGCAACTTTATTTGTAAAAATACATTTCTGGCATCTGAATATATATAAATCACTTTACCGAAGTCGATTTGAATCAATATTTTAGAAAAAAAGGCCAAAAAAGTGAAAAAATTAAAGAAATTGGCATTTTTAAAAAAGCAAATTTCTTTGGAAACTTTAATAACCTATAACTCTTTCAAAAAAAAGTTTAACTGCAACTTAATTTGGAAAGTAAATTTCTGGCATCTTAATATATATAGAAATCACTTTACCGAAGTCGATTTGAATCAATATTTTAGAAAATATGGCCAAAAAGGTGAAAAAATTAAAAAAAATTGGCAAGTAAAATTCTTTGGAAACTTTAAAAACCCATAACTCTTTAAAAAAAGGTTCAACTGCAACTTAATTTGTAAAAGTACATTTCTGGCATCTGAATATATATAAATCACTTTACCGAAGTCGATTTGAATCAATATTTTAGAAAATATGGCCAAAAAGGTGAAAAAATTAAAAAATTGGCTAAAAGCAAGTAAAATTCTTTGGAAACTTTAAAAACCCATAACTCTTTCAAAAAGGTTCAACTGCAACTAAATTTGTAAAAGTAAATTTCTGGCATCTGAATATATATAAATCACTTTACCGAAGTCGATTTGAATCAATATTTTAGAAAATATGTCCAAAAAGTGAAAAATTTAAAGAAATTGGCATTGTTAAAAAAGCAAATTTCTTTGGAAAGTTTAATAACCTATAACTCTTTCAAAAAAGTTTAACTGCAACTTAATTTGGAAAGTAAATTTCTGGCATCTGAATATATATAAATCACTTTACCGAAGTCGATTTGAATCAATATTTTAGAAAATATGGCCAAAAAGGTGAAAAAATTAAAAAATTGGCATTTTTAAAAAAGCAAAACTATTTGGAAACTTTAATAACGTATAACTCTTTCAAAAAAGGTTCAACCGCAACTTAATTTGTAAAAGTACATTTCTGGCATCTGAATATATATAAATCACTTTACAGAAGTCGATTTGAATCAATATTTTAGAAAATATGGCCAAAAAGGTGAAAAAATTAAAAAAATTGGCAAGTAAAATTCTTTGGAAACTTTAAAAACCCATAACTCTTTCAAAAAAGGTTCAATTGCAACTTTATTTGTAAAAATACATTTCTGGCATCTGAATATATATAAATCACTTTACCGAAGTCGATTTGAATCAATATTTTAGAAAATATGGCCAAAAAGGTGAAAAAATTAAAAAAAATTGGCAAATAAAGCAAAATTCTTTGGAAACTTTAAAAACCCATAACTCTTTCAAAAAAGGTTCAACTGCAACTAAATTTGTAAAAGTACATTTCTGGCATCTGAATATTTATAAATCACTTTACCGAAGTCGATTTGAATCAATATTTTAGAAAATATGGCCAAATAAGTGAAAAAATTAAAGAAATTGGCATTTTTAAAAAGCAAAATTCTTTGGAAAATTTAATAACCCATAACTCTTTCAACAATCTATGTGAATCAATATTTTAGAAAATATGGCCTAAAGGTGAAAAAATTTAAAAAAATTGGCGTTTTTAAAAAAGCAAAATTCTTTGGAAACTTTAATAACCCATAACTCTTTGAAAAAGGTTCAATTGCAACTTAATTTGGAAAGTACATTTCTGGCATCTGAATATATATAAATCACTTTACCGAAGTCGATGTGAATCAATATTTTAGAAAATATGTCCAAAAAAGTGAAAAAATTAAAGAAATTGGCATTTTTAAAAAAGCAAATTTCTTTGGAAACTTTAATAACCTATAACTCTTTCAAAAAAGTTTAACTGCAACTTAATTTGGAAAGTAAATTTCTGGCATCTCAATATATATAAATCACTTTACCGAAGTCGATTTGAATCAATATTTTAGAAAATATGGCCAAAAAGGTGAAAAAATTAAAAAAAATTGGCAAGTAAAAATTCTTTGGAAACTTTAAAAACCCCTAACTCTTTCAAAAAAGGTTCAATTGCAACTTTATTTGTAAAAGTACATTTCTGGCATCTGAATATATATAAATCACTTTACCGAAGTCGATTTGAATCAATATTTTAGAAAATATGGCCAAAAAAGTGAAAAAATTAAAGAAATTGGCATTTTTAAAAAAGCAAAATTCTTTGGAAAATTTAATAACCCATAACTCTTTCAAAAAAGTTCAACTGCAACTTTTTTTATAAAAGTACATTTCTGGCATCTGAATATATATAAATCACTTTACCGAAGTCGATTTGAATCAATATTTTAGAAAAAATGGCCAAAAAGTGAAAAAATTAAAAAAATTGGCATTTTTAAAAAAGCAAATTTCTTTGGAAACTTTAATAACCTATAACTCTTTCAAAAAAGGTTTAACTGCAACTTAATTTGGAAAGTAAATTTCTGGCATCTTAATATATATAGAAATCACTTTACCGAAGTCGATTTGAATCAATATTTTAGAAAATATGGCCAAAAAGGTGAAAAAATTAAAAAAATTGGCATTAAAAGCAAAATTCTTTGGAAACTTTAAAACCCATAACTCTTTCAAAAAAGGTTCAACTGCAACTTAATTTGTAAAAGTACATTTCTGGCATCTGAATATATATAAATCACTTTACCGAAGTCGATTTGAATCAATATTTTAGAAAATATGGCCAAAAAGGTGAAAAAATTAAAAAAATTGGCAAGTAAAATTCTTTGGAAACTTTAAAACCCATAACTCTTTCAAAAAAGGTTCAACTGCAACTTAATTTGTAAAAGTAAATTTCTGGCATCTGAATATATATAAATCACTTTACCGAAGTCGATTTGAATCAATATTTTAGAAAATATGGCCAAAAAGTGAAAAATTTAAAGAAATTGGCATTTTAAAAAGCAAATTTCTTTGGAAAGTTTAATAACCTATAACTCTTTCAAAAAAAGTTTAACTGCAACTTAATTTGGAAAGTAAATTTCTGGCATCTGAATATATATAAATCACTTTACCGAAGTCGATTTGAATCAATATTTTAGAAAATATGGCCAAAAAGGTGAAAAAATTAAAAAAATTGGCATTTTTAAAAAAGCACAATTCTTTGGAAACTTTAATAACCCATAACTCTTTCAAAAAAGGTTCAACTGCAACTTAATTTGGAAAGTACATTTCTGGCATCTGAATATATATAAATCACTTTACCGAAGTCGATGTGAATCAATATTTTAGAAAATATGGCCAAAAAGTGAAAAAATTAAAGAAATTGGCCTTTTTAAAAAAGCAAATTTCTTTGGAAACTTTAATAACCCATAACTCTTTCAAAAAAAGTTTAACTGCAACTTAATTTGGAAAGTAAATTTCTGGCATCTTAATATATATAAATCACTTTACCGAAGTCGATTTGAATCAATATTTTAGAAAATATGGCCAAAAAGGTGAAAAAATTAAAAAATTGGCATTTTTCAAAAAAGCAAAATTCTTTGGAAACTTTAATAACCTATAACTCTTTCAAAAAAGGTTCAACTGCAACTTAATTTGTAAAGTAAATTTCTGGCATCTTAATATATATAGAAATCACTTTACCGAAGTCGATTTGAATCAATATTTTAGAAAATATGGCCAAAAAGGTGAAAAAATTAAAAAATTGGCATTTTTAAAATAGCAAAATTCTTTGAAAACTTTAATAACCTATAACTCTTTCAAAAAAGTTCAACTGCAACTTAATTTGTAAAAAGTACATTTCTGGCATCTGAATATATATAAATCACTTTACCGAAGTCGATTTGAATCAATATTTTAGAAAATATGGCCAAAAAGGTGAAAAAATTAAAAAAAATTGGCAAGTAAAATTCTTTGGAAACTTTAAAAACCCATAACTCTTTAAAAAAAGGTTCAACTGCAACTTAATTTGTAAAAGTACATTTCTGGCATCTGAATATATATAAATCACTTTACCGAAGTCGATTTGAATCAATATTTTAGAAAATATGGCCAAAAAGGTGAAAAAATTCAAAAAAATTGGCAAGTAAAATTCTTTGGAAACTTTAAAAACCCATAACTCTTTCAAAAAAGGTTCAACTGCAACTAAATTTGTAAAAGTACATTTCTGGTATCTGAATATATATAAATCACTTTACCGAAGTCGATTTGAATCAATATTTTAGAAAATATGTCCAAAAAAGTGAAAAATTTAAAGAAATTGGCATTGTTAAAAAAGCAAATTTCTTTGGAAACTTTAATAACCTATAACTCTTTCAAAAAAAGTTTAACTGCAACTTAATTTGGAAAGTAAATTTCTGGCATCTTAATATATATAAATCACTTTACCGAAGTCGATTTGAATCAATATTTTAGAAAATATGGCCAAAAAGGTGAAAAAATTAAAAAAAATTGGCAAGTAAAATTCTTTGGAAACTTTAAAAACCCATAACTCTTTCAAAAAAGGTTCAACTGCAACTAAATTTGTAAAAGTACATTTCTGGCATCTGAATATATATAAATCACTTTACCGAAGTCGATTTGAATCAATATTTTAGAAAATTTGTCCAAAAAAGTGAAAAATTTAAAGAAATTGGCATTGTTAAAAGAGCAAATTTCTTTGGAAACTTTAATAACCTATAACTCTTTCAAAAAAAGTTTAACTGCAACTTAATTTGGAAAGTAAATTTCTGGCATATTAATATATATAAATCACTTTACCGAAGTCGATTTGAATCAATATTATAGAAAATATGGCCAAAAAGGTGAAAAAATTAAAAAATTGGCATTTTTTAAAAATCAAAATTCTTTGGAAACTTTAATAACCTATAACTCTTTCAAAAAAGGTTCAACTGCAACTTAATTTGTAAAAGTACATTTCTGGCATCTGAATATATATAAATCACTTTACCGAAGTCGATTTGAATCAATATTTTAGAAAATATGGCCAAAAACGTGAAAAAATTAAAAAAAATTGGCAAATAAAAATTCTTTGGAAACTTTAAAACCCATAACTCTTTCAAAAAAGTTCAATTGCAACTTTATTTGTAAAAGTACATTTCTGGCATCTGAATATTTATAAATCACTTTACCGAAGTCGATGTGAATCAATATTTTAGAAAATATGGCGTAAAAGGTGAAAAATTTTAAATAATTGGCGATTTTAAAAAAGCAAAATTGTTTGGAAAGTTTAATAACCCATAACTCTTTCAAAAAAGGTTCAACTGCAACTTAATTTGGAAAGTACATTTCTGGCATCTGAATATATATAAATCACTTTACCGAAGTCGATTTGAATCAATATTTTAGAAAATATGGCCAAAAAGGTGAAAAAATTAAAGAAATTGGCATTTTTAAAAAAGCAAATTGGCTTTAAAAAGCAAAATTCTTTGGAAACTTTAATAACCCATAACTCTTTCAAAAAAGGTTCAAGTGCAACTTAATTTGGAAAGTACATTTCTGGCATCTGAATATATATAAATCACATTACCGAAGTCGATTTGAATCAATATTTTAGAAAATATGTCCAAAAAAGTGAAAAAATTAAAGAAATTGGCATTGTTAAAAAAGCAAATTTCTTTGGAAACTTTAATAACCTATAACTCTTTCAAAAAAGGTTCAACTGCAACTAAATTTGTAAAAGTACATTTCTGGCATCTGAATATATATAAATCACTTTACCGAAGTCGATTTGAATCAATATTTTAGAAAATATGTCCAAAAAGGTGAAAAATTAAAAAAATTGGCATTTTTAAAAAAGCAAATTTCTTTGGAAACTTTAATAACCTATAACTCTTTCAAAAAAAGTTTAACTGCAACTTAATTTGGAAAGTAAATTTCTGGCATCTGAATATATATAAATCACTTTACCGAAGTCGATTTGAATCAATATTTTAGAAAATATGGCCAAAAAGGTAAAAAAATTAATAAAAATTGGCATTTTTAAAAAAGCACAATTCTTTGGAAACTTTAATAACCCATAACTCTTTCAAAAAAGGTTCAACTGCAACTTAATTTGGAAAGTACATTTCTGGCATCTGAATATATATAAATCACTTTACCGAAGTCGATGTGAATCAATATTTTAGAAAATATGGCCAAAAAAGTGAAAAAATTAAAGAAATTGGCCTTTTTAAAAAAGCAAATTTCTTTGGAAACTTTAATAACCCATAACTCTTTCAAAAAAAGTTTAACTGCAACTTAATTTGGAAAGTAAATTTCTGGCATCTTAATATATATAAATCACTTTACCGAAGTCGATTTGAATCAATATTTTAGAAAATATGGCCAAAAAGGTGAAAAAATTAAAAAAATTGGCATTTTTAAAAAGCAAAATTCTTTGGAAACTTTAATAACCTATAACTCTTTCAAAAAAGGTTCAACTGCAACTTAATTTGTAAAGTAAATTTCTGGCATCTTAATATATATAGAAATCACTTTACCGAAGTCGATTTGAATCAATATTTTAGAAAATATGGCCAAAAAGGTGAAAAAATTAAAAAATTGGCATTTTTAAAATAGCAAAATTCTTTGAAAACTTTAATAACCTATAACTCTTTCAAAAAAGGTTCAACTGCAACTTAATTTGTAAAAGTACATTTCTGGCATCTGAATATATATAAATCACTTTACCGAAGTCGATTTGAATCAATATTTTAGAAAATATGGCCAAAAAGGTGAAAAAATTAAAAAAATTGGCAAGTAAAATTTCTTTGGAAACTTTAAAAACCCATAACTCTTTAAAAAAGGTTCAACTGCAACTTAATTTGTAAAAGTACATTTCTGGCATCTGAATATATATAAATCACTTTACCGAAGTCGATTTGAATCAATATTTTAGAAAATATGGCCAAAAAGGTGAAAAAATTCAAAAAAATTGGCAAAAAAAATTCTTTGGAAACTTTAAAAACCCATAACTCTTTCAAAAAAGGTTCAACTGCAACTAAATTTGTAAAAGTACATTTCTGGTATCTGAATATATATAAATCACTTTACCGAAGTCGATTTGAATCAATATTTTAGAAAATATGTCCAAAAAGTGAAAAATTTAAAGAAATGGGCATTTTTAAAAAAACAAATTTCTTTAAAAACTTTACTAACCTATAACTCTTTCAACAAAAGTTTAACTGCAACTTAATTTGGAAAGTAAATTTCTGGCATCTTAATATATATAAATCACTTTACCGAAGTCGATTTGAATCAATATTTTAGAAAATATGGCCAAAAGGTGAAAAAATTAAAAAAATTGGCATTTAAAAGCAAAATTCTTTGGAAACTTTAAAACCCATAACTCTTTCAAAAAAGGTTCAACTGCAACTAAATTTGTAAAAGTACATTTCTGGCATCTGAATATATATAAATCACTTTACCGAAGTCGATTTGAATCAATATTTTAGAAAATATGTCCAAAAAGGTGAAAAATTTAAAGAAATTGGCATTGTTAAAAAAGCAAATTTCTTTGGAAACTTTAATAACCTATAACTCTTTCAAAAAAAGTTTAACTGCAACTTAATTTGGAAAGTAAATTTCTGGCATCTTAATATATATAAATCACTTTACCGAAGTCGATTTGAATCAATATTATAGAAAATATGTCCAAAAGGTGAAAAAATTAAAAAATTGGCATTTTTAAAAGCAAAATTCTTTGGAAACTTTAATAACCTATAACTCTTTCAAAAAAGGTTCAACTGCAACTTAATTTGTAAAAGTACATTTCTGGCATCTGAATATATATAAATCACTTTACCGAAGTCGATTTGAATCAATATTTTAGAAAATATGGCCAAAAAGGTGAAAAAATTAAAAAAATTGGCAAGTAAAATTCTTTGGAAACTTTAAAAACCCATAACTCTTTCAAAAAAGGTTCAACTGCAACTTTATTTGTAAAAGTACATTTCTGGCATCTGAATATTTATAAATCACTTTACCGAAGTCGATGTGAATCAATATTTTAGAAAATATGGCCTAAAAGGTGAAAAAATTTTAAAAATTGGCGATTTTAAAAAGCAAAATTGTTTGGAAAGTTTAATAACCCATAACTCTTTCAAAAAAGGTTCAACTGCAACTTAATTTGGAAAAGTACATTTCTGGCATCTGAATATATATAAATCACTTTACCGAAGTCGATTTGAATCAATATTTTAGAAAATATGGCCAAAAAGTGAAAAATTAAAGAAAACATTTTAAAAAAGCAAATTGGCGTTTTTAAAAAGCAAAATTCTTTGGAAACTTTAATAACCCATAACTCTTTCAAAAAGGTTCAAGTGCAACTTAATTTGGAAAGTACATTTCTGGCATCTGAATATATATAAATCACTTTACCGAAGTCGATTTGAATCAATATTTTAGAAAATATGTCCAAAAAAGTGAAAAAATTAAAGAAATTGGCATTGTTAAAAAAGCAAATTTCTTTGGAAACTTTAATAACCTATAACTCTTTCAAAAAAGGTTCAACTGCAACTTAATTTGTAAAAGTACATTTCTGGCATCTGAATATATATAAATCATTTTACCGAAGTCGATTTGAATCAATATTTTAGAAAATATGGCCTAAAAGGTGAAAAATTATAAAAATTGGCATTTTTAAAAAAGCTAAATTCTTTGGAAACTTTAATAACCCATAACTCTTTCAAAAAAGGTTCAACTGCAACTTAATTTGGAAAGTACATTTCTGGCATCTCAATATATATAAATCACTTTACCGAAGTCGATTTGAATCAATATTTTAGAAAATATGGCCTAAAAAGTGAAAAAATTAAAGAAATTGGCATTTTTAAAAAAGCAAATTTCTTTGGAAACTTTAATAACCCATAACTCTTTCAAAAAAGTTCAACTGCAACTTAATTTGTAAAAGTAAATTTCTGGCATCTTAATATATATAAAATCACTTTACCGAAGTCGATTTGAATCAATATTTTAGAAAATATGGCCAAAAAGGTGAAAAAATTAAAAAAATTGGCATTTTTAAAAAAGCAAAATTCTTTGGAAACTTTAATAACCTATAACTCTTTCAAAAAAGGTTCAACTGCAACTTAATTTGTAAAAGTACATTTCTGGCATCTGAATATATATAAATCACTTTACCGAAGTCGATTTGAATCAATATTTTAGAAAATATGGCCAAAAAGGTGAAAAAATTAAAAAAATTGGCATTTTTAAAAAAGCAAAATTCTTTGGAAACTTTAATAACCTATAACTCTTTCAAAAAAGGTTCAACTGCAACTTAATTTGTAAAAGTACATTTCTGGCATCTGAATATATATAAATCACTTTACCGAAGTCGATTTGAATCAATATTTTAGAAAATATGGCCAAAAAGGTGAAAAAATTAAAAAAATTGGCATGTTTAAAAAAGCAAAATTCTTTGGAAACTTTAATAACCTATAACTCTTTCAAAAAAGGTTCAACTGCAACTTAATTTGTAAAAGTACATTTCTGGCATCTGAATATATATAAATCACTTTACCGAAGTCGATTTGAATCAATATTTTAGAAAATATGGCCAAAAAGGTGAAAAAATTAAAAATTGGCATTTTTAAAAAAGCAAAATTCTTTGGAAACTTTAAAAACCCATAACTCTTTCAAAAAGGTTCAACTGCAACTTAATTTGTAAAAGTACATTTCTGGCATCTGAATATATATAAATCACTTTACCGAAGTCGATTTGAATCAATATTTTAGAAAATATGTCCAAAAAAGGTGAAAAAATTTAAAAAAATTGGCATTTTTAAAAAAGCAAATTCTCTTTGGAAACTTTAATAACCTATAACTCTTTCAAAAAAGTTTAACTGCAACTTAATTTGGAAAGTAAATTTCTGGCATCTTAATATATATAAAATCACTTTACCGAAGTCGATTTGAATCAATATTTTAGAAAATATGGCCAAAAAGGTGAAAAAATTAAAAAATTGGCTTATTTTTAAAAAAAATTCTTTGGAAACTTTAATAACCCATAACTCTTTCAAAAAGGTTCAACTGCAACTTAATTTGTAAAAGTACATTTCTGGCATCTGAATATATATAAATCACTTTACCGAAGTCGATTTGAATCAATATTTTAGAAAATATGGCCAAAAAGTGAAAAATTTAAAAAATTGGCATTTTAAAAAAGCAAAATTCTTTGGAAACTTTAATAACCCATAACTCTTTCAAAAAAGGTTCAACTGCAACTTAATTTGGAAAGTACATTTCTGGCATCTGAATATATATAAATCACTTTACCGAAGTCGATTTGAATCAATATTTTAGAAAATATGTCCAAAAAGTGAAAAATTTAAAAAATTGGCATTGTTAAAAAAGCAAATTTCTTTGGAAACTTTAATAACCTATAACTCTTTCAAAAAAAGTTTAACTGCAACTTAATTTGGAAAGTAAATTTCTGGCATCTGAATATATATAAATCACTTTACCGAAGTCGATTTGAATCAATATTTTAGAAAATATGGCCAAAAAGGTGAAAAATTTAAAAAATTGGCATTTTTAAAAAGCAAAATTCTTTGGAAACTTTAATAACCTATAACTCTTTCAAAAAAGGTCAACTGCAACTTAATTTGTAAAAGTACATTTCTGGCATCTGAATATATATAAATCACTTTACCGAAGTCGATTTGAATCAATATTTTAGAAAATATGGCCAAAAGGTGAAAAAATTAAAAAATTGGCAATTTAAAAAAGCAAAATTCTTTGGAAACTTTAATAACCCATAACTCTTTCAAAAAGGTTCAACTGCAACTTAATTTGTAAAGTACATTTCTGGCATCTGAATATATATAAATCACTTTACCGAAGTCGATTTGAATCAATATTTTAGAAAATATGGCCAAAAGGTGAAAAAATTTAAAAATTGGCATTTTTAAAAAAGCAAAATTCTTTGGAAACTTTAATAACCCATAACTCTTTCAAAAAGGTTCAACTGCAACTTAATTTGGAAAAGTACATTTCTGGCATCTGAATATATATAAATCACTTTACCGAAGTCGATTTGAATCAATATTTTAGAAAATATGGCCAAAAAGGTGAAAAATTAAAAAATTGGCATTTTTAAAAAGCAAAATTCTTTGGAAACTTTAATAACCCATAACTCTTTCAAAAAAGGTTCAACTGCAACTTAATTTGGAAAGTACATTTCTGGCATCTGAATATATATAAAATCACTTTACCGAAGTCGATTTGAATCAATATTTTAGAAAATATGGCCAAAAAGGTGAAAAATTAAAGAAATTGGCATTTTAAAAAAGCAAATTTCTTTGGAAACTTTAATAACCCATAACTCTTTCAAAAAAGGTTCAACTGCAACTTAATTTGGAAAAGTACATTTCTGGCATCTGAATATATATAAATCACTTTACCGAAGTCGATTTGAATCAATATTTTAGAAAATATGGCCTAAAAAGGTGAAAAATTAAAAAAATTGGCATTTTTAAAAAAGCAAAATTCTTTGGAAACTTTAATAACCCATAACTCTTTCAAAAAAGGTTCAACTGCAACTTAATTTGAAAAGTACATTTCTGGCATCTGAATATATATAAATCACTTTACCGAAGTCGATTTGAATCAATATTTTAGAAAATATGGCCAAAAAGGTGAAAAAATTAAAAAATTGGCATTTTAAAAAAGCAAAATTCTTTGGAAACTTTAATAACCCATAACTCTTTCAAAAAAAGTTTAACTGCAACTTAATTTGGAAAAGTACATTTCTGGCATCTGAATATATATAAAATCACTTTACCGAAGTCGATTTGAATCAATATTTTAGAAAATATGGCCAAAAAGGTGAAAAAATTAAAAAAATTGGCATTTTTAAAAAAGCAAAATTCTTTGGAAACTTTAATAACCTATAACTCTTTCAAAAAGGTTCAACTGCAACTTAATTTGGAAAGTAAATTTCTGGCATCTGAATATATATAAAATCACTTTACCGAAGTCGATTTGAATCAATATTTTAGAAAATATGGCCAAAAAGGTGAAAAAAATTAAAAAATTGGCATTTTAAAAAGCAAAATTCTTTGAAAACTTTAATAACCCATAACTCTTTCAAAAAAGGTTCAACTGCAACTTAATTTGGAAAAGTACATTTCTGGCATCTGAATATATATAAATCACTTTACCGAAGTCGATTTGAATCAATATTTTAGAAAATATGGCCAAAAAGGTGAAAAAATTAAAAAAATTGGCATTTTAAAAAGCAAATCTAATTAACTTTAATAACCCATAACTCTTTCAAAAAGGTTCAACTGCAACTTAATTTGGAAAGTACATTTCTGGCATCTGAATATATATAAATCACTTTACCGAAGTCGATTTGAATCAATATTTTAGAAAATATGGCCAAAAAGGAAAAAAATTAAAAAAATTGGCATTTTAAAAAGCAAAATTCTTTGGAAACTTTAATAACCTATAACTCTTTCAAAAAGGTTCAACTGCAACTTAATTTGGAAAGTACATTTCTGGCATCTGAATATATATAAATCACTTTACCGAAGTCGATTTGAATCAATATTTTAGAAAATATGGCCAAAAAGGTGAAAAAATTTAAAAAATTGGCATTTTTAAAAAAGCAAAATTCTTTGGAAACTTTAATAACCTATAACTCTTTCAAAAAAGGTTCAACTGCAACTTAATTTGAAAAAGTACATTTCTGGCATCTGAATATATATAAATCACTTAACCGAAGTCGATTTGAATCAATATTTTAGAAAATATGGCCAAAAGTGAAAAAAATTAAAAATTGGCATTTTAAAAAAGCAAAATTCTTTGGAAACTTTAATAACCCATAACTCTTTCAAAAAAGGTTCAACTGCAACTTAATTTGGAAAAGTACATTTCTGGCATCTGAATATATATAAATCACTTTACCGAAGTCGATTTGAATCAATATTTTAGAAAATATGGCCTAAAAGGTGAAAAAATTTAAAAAATTGGCATTTTAAAAAAAGCAAAATTCTTTGGAAACTTTAATAACCCATAACTCTTTCAAAAAAGGTTCAACTGCAACTTAATTTGGAAAGTACATTTCTGGCATCTGAATATATATAAATCACTTTACCGAAGTCGATTTGAATCAATATTTTAGAAAATATGGCCAAAAAGGTGAAAAAATTTAAAAAATTGGCATTTTTAAAAAAGCAAAATTCTTTGGAAACTTTAATAACCTATAACTCTTTCAAAAAAGGTTCAACTGCAACTTAATTTGTAAAAGTACATTTCTGGCATCTGAATATTTATAAATCACTTTACCGAAGTCGATGTGAATCAATATTTTAGAAAATATGGCCAAAAAGGTAAAAATTAAAAAAAATTGGCATTTTTAAAAGACAAATTTCTTTGGAAACTTTAAAACCCATAACTCTTTCAAAAAAGGTTCAACTGCAACTTAATTTGGAAAGTACATTTCTGGCATCTGAATATATATAAATCACTTTACCGAAGTCGATTTGAATCAATATTTTAGAAAATATGGCCAAAAAAGTGAAAAAATTAAAAAAATTGGCATTTTAAAAGCAAATTTCTTTGGAAACTTTAACTAACCCTATAACTTTTCCAAAAAGGTTCAACTGCAACTTAATTTGGAAAGTACATTTCTGGCATCTGAATATATATAAATCACTTTACCGAAGTCGATTTGAATCAATATTTTAGAAAATATGGCCAAAAAGGTGAAAAAATTAAAAAAATTGGCATTTTAAAAGCAAAATTCTTTGGAAACTTTAATAACCCATAACTCTTTCAAAAAGGTTCAACTGCAACTTAATTTGAAAAGTACATTTCTCGGCATCTGAATATTATATAAATCACTTTACCGAAGTCGATTTGAATCAATATTTTAGAAAATATGGCCAAAAGGTGAAAATTTTAAAAATTGGCGTTTTTAAAAAGCAAAATTCTTTGAAAACTTTAATAACCTATAACTCTTTCAAAAAGGTTCAACTAACTTAATTTGTAAAAGTACATTTCTGGAGCATCTGAATATATATAAATCACTTTACCGAAGTCGATTTGAATCAATATTTTAGAAAATATGGCCAAAAAGGTGAAAAATTTAAAATTGGCAAAAATCTATTTGGAAACATTTTTAAAAACCCATAACTCTTTCAAAAAGGTTCAACTGCAACTTAATTTGGAAAGTACATTTCTGGCATCTGAATATATATAAATCACTTTACCGAAGTCGATTTGAATCAATATTTTAGAAAATATGGCCCAAAAGGTAAAAAATTAAAAAAATTGGCGTTTTTAAAAAAAAAAATTCTTTGGAAACTTTAATAACCCATAACTCTTTCAAAAAAGTTCAATCTGCAACTTAATTTGGAAAGTACATTTCCTGGCATCTGAATATATATAAATCACTTTACCGAAGTCGATTTGAATCAATATTTTAGAAAATATGGCCAAAAAGGTGAAAAATTAAAAAAAAAATTGGCAAGTAAAATTTTTGGAAACTTTAATAACCCTAACTCTTTCCAAAAAAAAGTTCAACTGCAACTTAATTTGGAAAAGTACATTTCTGGCATCTAAATATATATAAATCACTTTACCGAAGTCGATGTAATCAATATTTTAGAAAATATGAAAAAATTTAAAAATTGGCGTTTTTAAAAAAGTAAAATTGTTTGGAAAGTTTAATAACCCATACTCTTTCAAAAAGTTCAACTGCAACTTAATTTGGAAAGTACATTTCTGGCATCTGAATATATATAAATCACTTTACCGAAGTCGATTTGAATCAATATTTTAGAAAATATGTCCAAAAAAGTGAAAAAATTTAAAAAATTTTTGAAAAACAAAATTCTTTGAAAACTTTAAAAACCCATAACTCTTTCAAAAAGGTTCAACTGCAACTTAATTTGTAAAAGTACATTTCTGGCATCTGAATATATAGTAAATCACTTTACCGAAGTCGATTTGAATCAATATTTTAGAAAATATGGCCAAAAAGGTGAAAAAATTAAAAAAATTGGCATTTTTAAAAAGCAAAATTCTTTGAAAACTTTAATAACCTATAACTCTTTCAAAAAAAGTTCAATTGCAACTTTATTTGTAAAAGTACATTTCTGGCATCTGAATATTATAAATCACTTTACCGAAGTCGATTGAATCAATATTTTAGAAAATATGGCGTAAAAGGTGAAAAAATTTTAAAAAATTGGCATTTTAAAAACAAAATTCTTTGGAAAGTTTAATAACCCATAACTCTTTCAAAAAAGGTTCAACTGCAACTTAATTTGGAAAAAGTAATATTCTGGCATCTTGAATATATAAATCACTTTACCAAGAGTCGATTTGAATCAATATTTTATAAAATATGTCCAAAAAGTGAAAAAAATTAAAAAAATTGGCATTTTTAAAAGCAAAATTCTTTGGAAACTTTAATAACCTATAACTCTTTCAAAAAAAGGTTCAACTGCAACTTTTTTGGAAAGTACATTTCTGGCATCTGAATATATATAAAATCACTTTACCGAAGTCGATTAGAATCAATATTTTAGAAAATATGGCCAAAAAGGTGAAAAAATTAAAAAAATTGGCAAAAGCAAAATTCTTTGGAAACTTTAAAACCCTAACTCTTTAAAAAAGGTTCAATTGCAACTTTATTTGTAAAAGTACATTTCTGGCATCTGAATATTTATAAATCACTTTACCGAAGTCGATGTGAATCAATATTTTAAAAATATAGGAAAAAGGTGAAAAATTTAAAAAAATTGGCGTTTTTAAAAAAGCAAAATTCTTTGGAAAGTTTAATAACCCATAACTCTTTCAAAAAAGGTTCAATGCAACTTAATTTTGTAAAAGTACATTTAAGGCATCTGAATATATATAAATCACTTTACCGAAGTCGATTTGAATCAATATTTTAGAAAATATGGCCAAAAGGTGAAAAATTAAAAATTGGCATTTAAAAAAGCAAAATTCTTTGAAACTTTAATAACCTATAACTCTTTCAAAAAGGTTCAACTGCAACTTAATTTGTAAAAGTACATTTCTGGCATCTGAATATATATAAATCACTTTACCGAAGTCGATTGAATCAATATTTTAGAAAATATGGCGTAAAAGGTGAAAAAAATTAAAAAAAATGGCGTTTTCAAAAAAGCAAAATTCTTTGGAAACTTTTAAAAACCCATAACTCTTTCAAAAGGTTCAACTGCAACTCTTATTTGGAAAGTACATTTCTGGCATCTGAATATATATAAATCACTTTACCGAAGTCGATTTGAATCAATATTTTAGAAAATATGGCGAAAGCCGGTGAAAAAATAATAAAAATTGGCGTTTTAAAAAAAAGCAAAATTGTTTGGAAAGTTTAAAACCCTATAACTTTTTGCAAAAAGGTTCAATTGCAACTTTGATGTGAAAGTACATTTCTGGCATCTGAATATATATAAATCACTTTACGACTGTCTGATTGAATCAATATTTTAGAAAATATGTCCAAAAAAAATAGAAAGAAATTGGCATTTTTAAAAGCAAATTGGCGTTTTTAAAAAACAAAATTCTTTGGAAACTTTAATAACCCAAATGTCTTTCAAAAAAGGTTCAACTGCAACTTAATTTGGAAAGTACATTCTGGCATCTGAATATATATAAATCACTTTACCGAAGTCGATTTGAATCAATATTTAAAAATATGTCCAAAAAGTGAAAAAATTAAAAATTGGCTAAAAGCAAATTTCTTTGGAAGCTAAAACCCCATAACTCTTTCAAAAAAAGTTTAACTGCAACTTAATTTGGAAAAGTAAATTTCCCTAGCATCTTAATATATATAGAAATATCCTTTACCGAAGTCGATTTGAATCAATATTTTAGAAAAATGTCCAAAAGGTGAAAATATTAAAAAATTGGGATTTTCAAAAAAACAAAATGAATCCTAAAACTAAAACCAAACCTTTCAAAAAGGTTCAACTGCAACCCAATTGTAAAAGTACATTTCTGGCATCTGAATATATATAAATCACTTTACCGAAGTCGATTTGAATCAATATTTTAGAAAAATACTCAAAAGTGAAAAATTAAAGAAATTGGCATTTTTAAAAAGCAAATTTCTTTGGAAGCTATTTTTTCAACTCTTTCAAAAAAGGGTTAAACTGCAACTTAATTTGGAAAATGATTAAGCATCTTAATATATATAAATCACTTTACCAAATCGATCTGAATCAATATTTAAATTATATTTTAAAGGTGAAAAAATTAAAATTGACATTTTAAAAGAAAAACTATTTGGAAACTTTAAACCTTATGCCTCTTTCAAAAAGAGTTCAACTGCAACAATTTGTAAAGTACTATTTCTGGCATCTGAATATATATAAATCACTTTACCGACCTCGATTTGAATCAATATTTTAAAAATATGGCCAAAAAGTGAAA